>BSBM01000560.1:15757500-16232500 GCA_027924585.1 Larix kaempferi
TCCTCATCCTCATCATCATCATCATCATAATCATAATCATCATCATCATCATCGTCTTCATCTTAATCATCATCATCATCATCATCATCATCATCATCATCACCATCATCATCGTCATCGTCATCACCCTACCTCTAACCACGCCTCCCGTCTCTCTTTCTCACTCCCTACAACTAACACCTTCACCTCTCTATCTCTCCCCCCCTCATCTCCTTCCCCTAACCATTACTAACCCTCTCTCTCTCTCTCTCTGTGTGTAACCCCCCTCCTAGCCCATTATCCCTAACTAAACCCGTTCTCTCACTCTCTATTCCCTAATTCTACACCTCTCTCTCTCTCTCTCTCTCTAAACCCCCTATCCCTCTACCTAACCTCTCCCTCATCCCTAACCATCCTACTCTTTCTATCTCTCTCCTACTCCCCCCTAGCCCTAAAATCCCTCCTCTCTATCTCTCTCCCCTCCTCTCCTAGCCCTTACTAACTCGGGCTCTCTCAGTATCTCTCTTTTTCCTACACCTCCACCTACCTCTAACCACACCTCCCATCTCTCTTTCTCACTTGCTACAAATAACACCCTCTCCTATCTCTCTCTCTCTCCCTCCTATGCACCCCCTAACCATTATGTCACGCACCCAAAATTTGTAAAAGTTTAAAATTTTTCTAAGTGGTCTTGTTTCCTTCCAATCTCCTCTTAAAATGCTTTGCGGAGAAATATAAATGCATAATCAGTATCTAATTTTCTAAAATGCGGCATTCAACGCTTCATAAAATTTTCATTGACCATTGATGCAAGAAGGTATTAGGGCATGTGCAAGCTAAGGAGGGTCACTTTTGGCGCGTTAGATGCAATAGAAAGCTAAAAAATCAGGCATCCCTCAACTTACTTGGTTTTTTTGAGATGCTTACAAAAGATATCTTGCATCGAGTAAAAAAGATGAAACATAGAAAATTGAGTCATGTTTTTGAATATATAACTTTTAAGTATTGAACATTTACACAACTATGTCAAATTTCATTTTTTCTAACAGTCACTTCTTTTTTTTTGGCAAATGATAAGGTATATGTTTTTGTGGGTGCAGCCTTTCACTGCCTAAATGATGGTTTCAGGCTACAAAATCTGGTATACATGTATAGAACCCGTAGCACTAGTGCAGCGCTATTTTTCCAAAATTAAATGTCTAATTTTTTATTTTTTTTTAATTATGTAAGTGGGAAAACCTCGAGAACAGTACAACAAATGTGGGTGCAACCTTTGAAGGTCTTAATGTAGTTATTTTGACTTGGATTTTTTACAACATGTAGAGGTCGGTGTCCTCTAGTGCAGCATATAAGTTTTTTTAAAATGGTTGTGAAATGAAAAAGTTATGGAATAAACACTAACAGTATGTTTTTTGACCAACGGAGTGATGACACAAGAAAATTAGGAAATAAATAGAAAATATCAATAGTTTTTTAAAAAAATTACATATTTGGAATCTGTATAAAAAATTCTATCTATCCCTAAAATTTCGTCACTAATGGTCAGGTGTGTCATGCTGTAAAGAGCAGTAGAAAACATGCATACTTAGAAAAATACTGAAAATGTCAAATTAGCTATGGTCTAAAAATTCCTTAGCACGGGTTTGGTAAGTCCGAACCAGCCACATAGGACAGTGGCTGACACACGGGTGCAGGAGGAGCGGGTGATTAGGCACTAAGGAACACGCGCGCATTAAGTTTAAATTCAAATAACGAGTGCACATTATATTTAAATTCAAATTTTAGTGTTTTGGCGCTCAATGTTATAAGAAATGCGCTAGCATTATGTGTGTACATAACGTGCTGGCATTATTGGATTTAATAACGTGCTGCATTATAATCTTCACAAATTTATGTTTTGAAGTGTTAGATTGGGTGAGATAAATATAATGATAATGAGGATGATGAAGATGAAGATGATGATGGTGATGAAAATGAAGATGATGATGGTGATGAAGATGATGAAGATGATGATGGTGATGGTGATGATGATGAATATCATGATGAAGATGATGATGATGATGATGCATATGATGATGAAGATGATGATGATGATGATGTAGATGATGATGAAGATGATTATGATGAGGAGGATGATGCAGATGATGATGATGATGATGATGATGATGATGATGGTGATGATGATGATGAAGATGATGGTGATGATGACCACAATGATGATGATGACGATGATGAAGATGACGATGAGGATGATGATGATGATGAATATGGAGATGACGACGACGATGAGGATGATGGTGATGATGATGAAGATGGAGATGATGACGATGACGATGATGACGTACTCTCTCTTATATGGTTTTACACCTCTCTCTCTCTCTCTCTCTCTCTCTCTCTCTCTCTCTCTATAAACCCCCTCTCCCTCTCCCTAACCTCTCCCCCATCCCTAAACATCTTACTCTTTCTATCTCCCTGTTACTCCCCCTAGCCCAAAACCCCCTCCTCTCCCTATCCCTTACTAACCCGGGCTCTCTCAGTCTCTCTCTCTTTCCTACACCTCCACCTACCTCTAACCACACCTTCCATCTCTCTTTTGCAGTCCCTACAACCAACACCCTCTCCTCTCTCGCTCTTTCTCTTCCTCTCCCTCCCCCCCCCCCCCCCAACCATTACTAACACCCTCTCAGTCTATCCCTCTTTCTCTCCCCCTCGCTAACCCCCATCCTAGCCCCTTACCCCTAACTAACCCCCCTCTCTCACTCTCTCTTCCTTGCTTCTACACCTCTCTCTCTCTCTCTCTCTCTCTCTCTCTCTCTCTCTCTCTCTCTCTCTCCCTCCTCTCTCTCTCTCATAATCCCCCTTCCCCTACCACTACATGATGATTATTATGATGATGATGATGATGATGATGAAGATGATGATGATGATGATGGTCATCATCATCCTCATCATCTCCATCATCATCTTCATTCTCATCATCATCCTCACCACCATCTGCATCATGATTGATGATTAGTCATCATCATCATCATCATACTCTTCTTTATGATCACCATCATCACCATCATTATCATCGTTGTTGTCGTCATCATGTCCATCTTCATCATCATCATCGTCATCATCGTCGTCATCTCCATCTTCTTCATCATCATCATCATCATTCTCACCACCCTCTTGAACATCATCATCGTCGTCATCATCATCATCATCATCATCATCATCATCATCATCATCATCATCTTCATCAGCATCCTCATCATCCTCGTCATCATATTCATCATCATCTTCATCATCATCATCATCATCCTCATCATCCTCATCACCAACTTCATTTTCATCATGATTGATGATTGATCATCATCATCATCATCATCGCCATTCTCTTCTTTATCATCACCATCATCATCCTCATCACCATCTTCATCATGATTGATTCATCATCATCATCATCATCGTCATCGTCATCATCAACAACAGTAGCATCATCATCCTCTTCTTCATCATCACCATCATCATCATCATTATCATCCTCATCATCCTCATCGTCATATTCATCATCATCTTCATCATCATCATCATCATCATCATCATCATCATGACTGTCTTCATCTTCATCATGATTGATGATTGATCATCATCATCAGCATCATCATCATCATCATCATCATCATCATCATCATTTCCATCCTCTTCTTTATCATCACCATCATCATCCTCATCACCATCATCACCATCATCATCCTTGTCACCATCATCACCATCATCTTCATCATCCTCATCGTCATATTCATCATCATCTTCATCATCACCATCCTCTTCTCTATCATCACCATCATCATCTTCGTCATCATCATCATCATCATCATCCTCATCATCGTCGTCATCGTCGTCGTCGTCATCTCCATCGTCATCTTCATCATCATCATCATCATCCTCATCATCGTCGTCATCTCCATCATCATCTTCATCATCATCATCATCCTCATCATCGTCATCATCGTCGTTGTCATCATCTCCATCATCATCTTCATCATCATCATCATCATCCTCATCATTGTCGTCATCTCCATTATCATCTTCATCATCATCATCATCATCCTCACCACCATCTTCATCATGATTGATGATTGATCATCATCATCATCCTCTTCTTTATGATCATCATCATCATCATCGTCGTCGTCGTCATCATATTCATCATTATCTTCATCATCATCATCATCATCCTCATCGCCATCTTCATCTTCATCATGATTGATGATTGATCATCATCATCATCGTCATCATCATCATCCTCTTCTTTATCACCACCACCACGATCATCATCATCATCATCATCATCGTCGTCATCGTCATCTCCATCTTCATCATCATCATCATCATCCTCATCGTCGTCATCATCTCCATCATCATCATTATCATCATCATCATCCTCATCACCGTCTTCAACATCATCATCGTCATCATCGGCATCATCATCATCATCATCATCTTCATCAGCATCATCATCATCCTCATCATCCTCATCGTCATATTCATCATCATCTTCATCATCATCATCATCATCGTCATCATCCTCATCACCAACTTCGTCTTCACCAACTTCATCTTCATCATCATCATCACCATCCTCATCATCCTCATCACCAACATCATCTTCACCAACTTCATCTTCATCATCATTATCATCATCCTCATCAACCTCATCACCAACTTCATCTTCACCAACTTCATCTTCATCATCATCTTCATCATCATCATCATCGTCATCGTCATCGTCGTCATCGTCATCTCCATCATCATCATCATCCTCACTACCATCTTCATCATGATTGATGATTGATAATCATCATCATCATCATCCTCTTCTTTATGATCACCATCATCACCGTCATCATCATCATCATCATTTCCATTCTCTTCTTTATCATGACCATCATCATCCTCATTACCATCTTCATCATGATTGGGTATTGATCATCATCATCATCATCCTGATATTCATCATCATCATTATCATCCTCATCATCGTCTTCATCTTCATCATCGTCATCATTATCATTTGCTACTTCCCCTAGCCAAAACCCCCTCCTCTTTGTAGCCCTTACTAACTCGATCTCTCTTAGTCTCTCTCTCTTCTCTACACCTCCACCTACCTCTAACCATGCCTTCCATCTCTCTTTCGCAGTCTCTACAACCAACACCCTCTCCTCTCTCGCTTTCTCTCTCCCTCCTTCCTCCCCCCCAACCATTACTAACCCCCTCTCTGAGTCTCTCTCTCTCTCTCTCTCTCTCTCTCTCTCTCTCCCCCTCACTAACCCCCCTTCCATCCCCTTACCCCTAACTAACCCCCCCTCCTAGCCTCGTACCCTGTAATGTCCCTTGTTAGGAATTTTATTAAAATTGCAATTTTCCACTTTTTTCCTTGGTTCGACCTTTGACTAGTTTCGATCTCTAGGTCCCAAATTTGCCCCAAATGATCCCAAATCTTCTGAGAAGGTATATGAATTATATTAAAACATAAATATGTGTTTCAGGGATGCATTTGTACCTTTAAAACACTTCTGCAAATACTCTTTCAATTCTGGTCAATGTAGGTAACTTTACTAGTGATTTCCCTTTGACTAGTATTGATCTCTAGGTCTCAAATTGACTCCAAATGCCTTCAAATATTCAAGGAAGGTTTATGAATGATATTAGGAATTGAATATGATGTTCAGGGATAACATACGGCCACCAAAAGACCTCTGCAAACTCTCTTAAAATTCTGGACCAAGTATGCAATTTTACTAGTAATTTGGGGTTCAAATCCCCCTAAGGTAAGTATTGAAAATGGCTTCCCAAATGCCTCCAAACCCACTCAAATTTATGAACAGAGGTATGTAATGTGTTAAGTATGTTATTAAGGTCTCATATGCACCATTAATGGTTTATTACAACTGTTCTCACCCTCTCCCATTCAACTGCAAAAATCCCCAATTCGACCCTTGGGGAAATGGCACTATTTCTTCTCCCAATGCAATTAAACTGAGTAAAAATGCTTCAAATGCTCAAGTAAAGTACATTAAACTTGTATAATACATCCATGGAAGTATATTTATCACAAATATATCAGAGAATCATCCATTCATTCCAAATCATCATCAAGACATTGGCTCACAACAAGGTAGTGGGGAAATGGCATTGTTCTTCCATTAAAAATGAGATTTATACATTTTTACTTGGAATTTCGACCTGAAACTTTTTGGAGATGAAGAATAGAGTATTTGATTCATATTAAAAAAGAAATGGGGCATTATAAGCTCCCCCAAAGAGTACAATAGCTCACCAAAAATGCCCTCCCTCAAGGATCAAGAATATGCCATCAAAACTGGAAATGGTTGAAGGAGCAAGCTGCAATAGAAGAAACCATGAGCTTCCCTGTAGCTTAAACCTACAAATAAAGACTCCATTAAAGCTCCAAATGAAAGGTCTGAATGTCCTTTCCAATTACCAACTTGGATGGGAATCTTTCACCCTCGAAATTGGCTAAGGCAAGAAACTAGTCATCCACTAGCTCTCCCTCTTTACAAATGCAATTGCAAATTCTACAAATGATCAAAAGCTGGTTTCATTCTTTGTTATTGACATTTATAAAGTTCTAATTGCCTCCATGGGTCGAATTCCTTCCAAGAGACTCATGCCAACTCAAGTTGGGAAGAGATTCCAAAGAACGCCACTTGTACAACAATTCCTAGTCTCCCACTTCCACCAAATCACATGTGGAAGCATCTTAGCTACCCTAACACCCTTGAGCGCCCTCTTGGAGTCTATTTTTAGCCCTGACATGTCATATATGTCATATGTCAGCCTTCAGGTCTGATTTGTGTCATAGGTGTCATAGCATCTTCATCATTGTTGTCATAGAGCTAGGGAATCTAGCCCAAGTGTCTCACTAGCTCCAAATTGCCTCTTCCTCTTCCATGGGAGTTACTCTTCCTCTATATTTCGACCTTGGATGAGTCATGCCATGAATAATACCTTTTGGACTCCCCTAATTATGTTACCATTCACCTTGAATTCGAATTGGTGAGAAAATGATGCCAAATGTAGTGGAGAAATCTAGCCATATGTGGGTCCCACTTCCTCCATGTGTCTTCATGATGAAATGCCACTTTTATTTTAACTTGTATATATTTATTTAGCTCCTTTATTAAATATTTATGCCATTCTAATGTTCAAACATCATTTATTATCCCCATTATTCCAAATCCCAAAGCTTCCACCCCAAACCTAGGAAATTAGTAATTTTCCTCCTTGGCAATTATTTGACCTTTAGCATCAATTTGACAAACTCTAATGAATAGGGCCAATGTGATTAGGCCATTGTGACCCAATACCAAATTTGGCACATGACATACCCCTACCTAACTACCTCCCATCTCTAATCCCTAAACCCCTAACACTAAATCCCTATTTAACCTCCTAACCCATAGAAACTATTAAATAAACTATTCAATAATGTTTTTTGGTTATTTCAATAACGCTAGCGCATTTATGAATACATAAACGCGCGCATGTTTTGTGAAACCAGGTGTTATTGAGCCGTGCACCAAACATATTAAATAACTAGTTTTTCTTTTATTTTCTAGAAACGCACGCGTGTTTTGGATGTGAATAACGCTAGCGCGTTATGTCTGTGCAAAAAAATTAGCAAAATGGTTTTATCCTCTCATGTTATGTCTGTGCAAAAATATTAGCAAAATGCTTTTATCCTCCCGCATTATGTCTATGCAAAAATATTAGCAAAATGCTTTTATCCTCCCGCTTTCTGCATTTTCTCCCCCCCCGCCTTCCCTATTTTTATGTTTACCAGATATTTTACACAAACAAAATGATGAAGCAAACAAATTAATAGGAACAGTCTTCGAAATGGCTTGATGACTCATTTCAATAGACACGTATTATCTAAATATCATAGTCATAGACAACAAAAAATTCAAACAGTCAATTTGCTACAACTAAGATCAAACTTTAGATAATATAGTTTCTATAGTGGTAAGCAATGCTATTGCAATCTAGGTAAATATCGTACAAATATTTCAAACAAATTTATGGGCATAAGCATTCCAAAAAAGATGGCAAAGTTTCAAAACGATTGGCTGTACCAATAAAACTAGTGGCACCAAACTAAGGCTCAAATTGCGTTTATGGACACTTACTGATTGAAGGATGTCTGAGTGTAAATGCAAATGCAGCATCCCCTCCGGGAAGCCTTCTTCTTCAACGACCTTCTCTTGGACTCAAGTGGCCTCAATGCCCAACCACCGAACAGTTGCATGATCTGTAGTTAAGAAACAATGGTCGAAATAGAGCAATTATAAATGATTTGATCAACAAAGCAAGTCGCCCAATTCATAGAGTTGTTAATTTGAAGAAACAAGCAGGCGCAGAACAAGCATGAAGGAGCTTCTTAACTAGTAGTGGTCGCTTATCGGATGAAGGATTTTGATGAATGGACAATGCATAAATCTGATTTGTGAGAGACCAGGCCACTATGTAGTAGTGATAACATGTTTACTATCTGTTGAGTCTGATACGACATCTAGGAGCCGCTCAACAAACTTTGAGATAGAATGCTCTATAATTTTAGGATATTGATTCAACCACTCAACAAAGGAGTGTTTTGCGGGTGACTTGGAAATCCCTTCCAATTTTTAGCAATAAAACAAAGAAGTTCAAAGTACAAATGTTCAGGAAAGCTTGTCAACCAATCAGACAACCGAATATAGGGAGATAACCACGCCCAAAAAATTCAAGCTATTATAAAAATCTTGTTTATCAAGATAAGGATGGACTATGTGTACATTACAAGAATATAGATGAATGAAGTCACTTTCATGAACTTGTCCTCTTCCTTTCTCTAGAATGCGTTTAAAAGCAGGGAGTATTGTTAAAGCTTTTGTTGGTTTACATAAGTGTTTCGATGATAGAGGTGAATTATCACTTATCAGAGCACGAAATGCTGAACAAAAGGCTAATGGAACACAATGAAGGATTCCCTGGTTCCACTTGTTATTGAAAATGATACTTTCTCTTGACAAAACCAATAAAAAATATGCCTGTATTATAAATGGAAATCCTATTACAATTTTCGTCGGAAGAAAAGCATAGATACCTACAACTGCCATATTTCCTTTTGTAAGCCGCTCGCCCATCGAAAAAGCTAATGTAATAGCCCATTTCCCAACATCTTTCCTTTGCTCAACCCTACACTCATTTTCCACGGGAAACCGTTGCCTCCACATGTAATAACTACATTGTTTTGTCGAAAATTGATCTTCTTCTACTAACAAATGCAAAATGAAGGATTCATTGTCATTGCTATGAGAAGTTCTAAGGTTAGTTTCTCGTAAAACAGAGATTGTATAAATCCCGTTAAGATCAATATGTTCCAGCTCATGGATTGAGAGCTTCTTTATCTTTGACATAAACAAAAGAGCTTCAGGATGAATACTAGAGAGCTATTGCTTTACAGCTTCAACCTTCTCAGGACATAGGGGTATAGAACAAGCCATAGAATGCGACTGTGGCTCGGATGGACCAATTAAAATTTAATTGGACCCATTAAAATTCAATTGGACATGACATGAATGATTAAAATTAAACTCTAGATGCATACGCAAGCCACCTTGAAGATGGCTGAACATCCGGTACGTTGATGCTTTAAATGATGAACTCTTTCCTTTATGGCATTATAGGGATGCTTACCCTACATTTAACGTCGGCATTAATTAGTTAATGGCTTCCATGTTTGGAGCATAGAGAAAAACCTTGTCACATTACAAAATCCTTGTAACATCATACAAATACAACATTTATTGCCCTCAACCTAGCTCATTTTACCTCTTCCTAGTTCAAATACACTCATGATCCCCTCTTTAAAATCACATAAATTTTGGACCGATATATCTATGATGTGCAAGCAGGATCGACCAACTGGCTGGCCATGGGACCGACGGAGAGGGGCACTCCTAGCACTATCCCGATGTCATCTTGAATCCAATGGAGTTGACGGTTTGTCGATTTAAGCCACGATCATCATTCTATGGTTCATTTCGTCTGTTTTTTTTATATTAACCAGAATGCGCGAGCATTATGGTGATACATAATGCACACGCATTATGTATCACCATAACGCTTGCACGTTTTGTAATCATATCCTACATGTTACATGACATGGCAGGTTCGAAGCCCGCCATTCCTAGTTTTACATAACGTGCGAGCGTTATTGATTTACACAAATCTTGCGTGTTTCACATTTACCCATTGCATCTAAAGGGTCCCTCAACTTCGTGCGAGGGCCCATTAGTATATAATTACAACTGGTGAAATTTACCTTTTATAATTGAGTAAATTCTTATGTAACTTATTGTGCTTTGTAAAGGACCAAAATGATTTTATACTATATTTTAAAAATAATATATAACTTCAAATAAAAAGATCTTCCAATCATCGATAACTTACTAGCACATAATTTCATACTACTATTCTAAATTTAAGTTTTACAACTTTGGATTACAATAATACTTACTTTCTTTGTGATCCTCATTTGAACAAATTTTAATATGAACTATCCTTTAACATATTTAACAAGGAAGGCCCTTTGCCAAGGTACATTCTATAATGTGATAAAACACCAACTATTAAGATAATTTAAAGAAAATCATTTAATGTACATGCACATCAAAGAATAAGCTATGTGACCAAATGATCTACAAAGTATGCATATAAAATAAATCAATCCCATCACAAGTATAAACACACACAAGAGACCAAAGACATACACAAGAGACCAAGGTAACGTGGTTCACCCAAACTCGAGCTATGTCCACAAAGTGTGTGTGCGTCATCTATTTATTCCAAAATATAGAGGTTACAATCTGCAACTTAGCTGTTACCATAATTCTCTTCCTTATTGTATCCTTTCTCATCGAGAGAATCTTTTGAAACGTGATTCACATAAATATAATAATAGCTAAACCAAGGGTTATAAGGATCTGTCTTAAGTAACTAATTGCCAATAAGTCCCTTAATCAAAGTGTAGGACCCCTCCTTTAGGGTCCCCTTGAACAGAACCTGAAACTTAACCTGTCAACCCGATCCAGCTGGTCCATTGTTGTCTGCGTCTTCCGTAGGATCCCTCCAGCAAAGCTCGTTTAACCATAGGCGAAGCAACCGTTAGCTTCGCCACCCAACCATAGGCTCATGCTTTCAGTCGCATGGCCTCCCCCGAGCTTTGGGTCGTAGAGCTCACACAAGTATTTCAGAAATTCAGCTTGGGCTTCCCTTCCCACCAGGATTTCTAAGCCAAACCCTTAGATAGCACCAAGTCTTTGAGGCATTCGAAAATTATGACAATCGTCCAAATTATGGGCCCTTTACCCATTCCCCAAGTCTTCCTTATAAAGGAAACTCTCATGCGACACATGTCGCTTCATGCATAATTAAATATTTTTAATTAATTATTTAATTAAAACACTCACCCATCCAAGTGTCATTTTCTCTAGGAAGTGCACCAACACCCCTAAGTTTGCTCCAGTTTGTCCCCCAGATATTTTAATTAACTCCTAGCTTTTAGTTGACTAGGTGTCTAATCTTAGGATTCTATTTTGCTCCTAAATAATGATTTCTATTATTTTAAATGCCCAACAAAAATAACTATTCATGTGCAAATGCCTAAATTATTTTTATGCATTTGCTAAGTAATGATCTAGAGTTATTCTCATAAGTTTTTATGCAGTTAAATTTAACAATCAAACTCACTAGGATCACGGTGCCGCACCGTTGGGCTCCTAGTTCCTTAATTTTAATTCCTTGACATGGCACCTCTCCGTCGAGTCCAGTCATCCATGGTTTCCATTCCTTGGCATGGTACCGCATCGTTGGGTCCTTGCATCCATTCTTTCCGTTCTCGACAGGGTACCACATCGTTGGGCCCTTCTGCCACCATCTTTCCGTTTTGACTTGCGGGAACTCTTGTAGGGATTTTAGGAATCGTTACCATCCATCCTCCGTCTACATGCTATCTAGGGACTAATGGCACTGAGGAGTGAGTCCGTTCTCACTGCGCGCCCCTCAACTCGTACGTGACCAGCTCCGTCGTGGCCCACCTCGTACGTCCTCACGCATTCCTCTTGAGCAAGCGGATCAATGCTTATCTGCTCATGCGTGGTATTCTTGTCGGAAGTTGACATCGTCGTCGCTTCCCCTGTGTGTGATTTACCCGTACTCTACGACCCTCCATGTTCCTTTGTGTGTCCGTTGGTGAACCGTCTCACTTGTTTCTACACACACTTCTCGCAAGAAATTATTAGTAGCGCTGTTCTCAACAATCATCATCTGGTTTCTAACTCTAGCATTGTTAAACATTTATGATTTATTCAAACTGCTCATTCATCTTATCAAATATACATTTCGTCGCCAAATACGTAATCACCATACAGCTAGTCATTAAGCATTATCCATCAACATAATTTTCCATAGTCATAGCTAATCGTTTAACATATGCAATTATTCATTTACCTCAACAGTTCAGATACACATACTCAAAAAAATAAGGTCAAAAGGTCATTTAATTAATCTTTCAATCAGCTGGGTCACTCAGCAGGTGCCCTCAATGTCTACACAAGTCTAGGGGCACTACATACACCCCTACTTAATTAGAACTTCGTCCCGAAGTTCAGAATAAAAAAAAAATGGAAAGCTACGACGCATCTCAGTTGCGTCCTCCGAAGTCGCAGAGCTAGGAATGTAATTGTCCTACTGCACTTTGACTTGATCAATCAGGGCTAATCATTAATCAAGATGTAATCAATCAATTATCCTACTCCACACATATCATTATAATTCATTAATTCATTTATCAATTGTAGTCATGCACATCATCAGGTGATTCTCCCTTATTAAGACACATCCTAACTCGAAGAGACACTTTATTGAAGTCTGTTTCGCTGAGTCACTCGACAAGTGCCCTTAAATTCCACAGTCATTTTAGGGGCATTACATACACCCCCTCATAAATAGAACTTCGTCCCGAAGTTAATTTTTGTTCTTGTACTTTCAACGCTAGGCTTTATCTTGTTTTTCTATTCTCATCCTCTTGTCATTGTATTCTAGTTTTCTCCAATAATAATGGCTATAAGCACAAGTGGATAAAGTCATTAGCTCCTATATCATCTAGTATAGTTACAATACACCCTCATGAACTTAATCGTAACTTCGTCTCATATCAATCCGATAATACATTCCATAATTGTTAGTTCCAACTGGATTTTCTATATCTCTTATTCGTTCACACGGGTCTACGATCAAATTTTCAACAAGTTTCATTGCGTCAATAACCACCAAATAATTTATCAACATAACAAATCCAAGCAAGGATTCAAAGATTTAAATTTATTTTGTTATCCTCCCATCCAAGGAGAGAAGGTAAACATCATAAAATATTAAGTCAAAAGTATATGGGTAAGATATAATCTCAGTTTTAACAAAACAAGAGAGACCCTTAAACATTCCAAAATCAATTCCCATAAGACTACTTCCAA
This sequence comes from Larix kaempferi, assembly GCA_027924585.1. NCBI lineage: Eukaryota > Viridiplantae > Streptophyta > Pinopsida > Pinales > Pinaceae > Larix > Larix kaempferi. Next base: position 15,771,066 of record BSBM01000560.1, read on the forward strand.
ATCCCTCTAAATGTTTCAATAATGTAGGTTCTCAATAAGATAAGATTCGAGTCTTCGAAATTTAGTGACTTAGTCGAACATATTGAAATTTAACTTTAAGTCCTTTCATTAGTATCATGTCCAAGTCGACGAGCTTATCACATCCTTACCTTATTTCACCATTTATGTTTTCTTAGGACCACTCCAGTGGACTCTTCAAGTCGCAACATGTATGTTTCCTTAACTTCATCGAGTTTCATCTCAAGGGCTAGTCGTCCTTCTGTCGAGGTTTGACCATGTTAATTGGTTAACATCATTGTATTCTACTTTTCGTGTCGATCATCTCCATACTTCGTTTTACTAAACTAGTCTTTATTTGACCCTTTCACAGTTTTTTTTTTCGAGGTTACATTTCTCCATTGTCATGTCATGGCCAGTCAAGTTCATTATTTTTTTTTCGTTAACAACATTGTCATGAAATAGAATCACTGTCCTTGTTTTCATAATATAACAATAGTCATGTCAATACCTCGTTTTCAAATTTTTGAGTTCGTTTCACCCTTGCGACCTTCTGTCGAAGTCTCGGCAAGTTATGCATGTTGCATTAAGTTTATTAAAAGTATTTAATTTTTGCATTCTCTATTAAGTTACCTTATCCAATACTTAACTACCATTCCCTCTAAAATTGTATTTCTTCACATTAACTCTTTGTGTAGAGTATGCATATTTCAATAAATGTACTATATATATGTAACTCTTTCAATCAACCATTGCATATATATATATTCATAAGTAAAATTCTTCCCATTAAGAACTGTCATAGATAATAGGCATGAACCATTAACAACCCCTCATTATCACATAAGGTGGCATCGTTTCCTTCGGTACCCTTATATATAGAGAGAGAGAGAGAGAACTCAAGTTATAATATCCACGACATCAAATTTAACTTAGGTCTTAAGTGTTGTTAGGACATAAGCTTCTAGAAATGGATGGAATTTATCAAAGCTTATTATAATTAGGTGGCATTTATTCTAGCTCTCAATCTTGGTCCATATGATATGGTATTATATGACATCATTTAGTGCAAAATACCATGTGTGATGCCCTCCTATCGCACTCAGGCGCTATATATATATACACTTCCATTTCACCCCTCCCAAGTTTAGGTGATCTCAACATTATATTTTTTTAACCTAAACATTCATACTCCTTGAAATACATTTATACATATATTTTACTATGCAAGGGTATTTTCTATCGAAGCAAAAATGCCTTGAATAAAATAATTTGCCTCACTTAAATTGAAATACTACTCTATTATAATTATTTTCAAAAAAAACATCTATAAAAATACTATTCCACTATAATTAAATGACACCTATAAATATCCTTAATTTTAATTTACATCATTTCCTCTCTAGAATCACTATGGAATCTTTACTTCTCTTGAAGGGTGATTGATGTGTGCATAAACAATTTTACATTAACCCAAAACATCATATATATATATATATATATATATATATATATATATATATATAAAGCTTTAGACTTGGACTACAGGTTCATAAGATACACCTCTACCTTTCATACATTCCCATAAAAGAATTATGGATTAAAATAAGCCATTAATTTTTCTCTTACCCTTAGCTATCATATTAACTAATTATGAAATATAATAATGTATTATCCTTTCACCTAATTCAAGTTATTACATCACAAAATGTAAAATAAAACTTTACATTAGTTTCTTATGGTCTCGTAAATATATTACAAAATATAATCATACATTTTAACTTTTCACCCCATGCCATAAGAGAGTTACAATATGTTCATAATCCTTCTACTTCTAGCTATCCCATGGGTAAATGAATGCTTTATATTTCATTCAATTTATCTCATCACATGATGAAATTGAAATAAAATAAGCCTTTTGAAATATAATAATGCATTATCTTCTCACCAAATTCAAGTCATTACATCAAAATTAAACTATGAAAATCTCCTTCCCTAATTCCTATCATTACATAAATATATTTAAAATAATATAAATATCCTTTCAACCATGTCATAAAAGAATTATAAGGTATAAACATATATTAACTTTTTCCTCTTCTTCTAATTAGTCCATAAATGAAGTAATACTTTATACTTACACAAATGAATATGAATTATAATATGACAATATCTTCCAACTAGATCTTGATCACCACATGAATATATTCTAACATATGATAATATATATTTTTCTTTTCCAACGTAACAATAGGATAATTTTCATATGACAATATCTTCCAACTAAATCTTAATCACAATGTGAATATATTCTAACATATAATAATATATATATATATATATTTTTTTCAACATATCAATACGATAATTTCCTTCTTCTTCTACCTCTAGCTATTGGTAGATGGAATCTAAAACATCCTAACGTTTTATAATTTCATTCCTTTCATGTCGATACCTCAACAATTCAGAAATACAATATTATTAATTTCTTATCATCATATAAATGTATTATAATTTAATATGGCATTATCCTATACAAACCATGCCGTAAAAGAGTTATGAACTAAGCTCCAAACATTATTTCTTAGATTTGCTTCTAATGTGAGGGGGAGTTTTGCACGTATTTACACTCCACCCTACACTTATATTAACTGCCACTCTATAATCCACATGTCGGCAAGAATGACACTTTAATAAAATAATAAGATACACATAATCTAGCTAAAGAAAGACTCCTGTAACAGAACTTGGATCATGCGAGGATAAAGGTTAAAGAGGGCGGTTGCTCTCGGTGCATACGTGGCGTGGCTGATGCAGCAACATCATAGATAATGATAGCTACCCAAGTCCATAAATTGCGGATACAAGTGAAAGATAAAATTCATAGAGAGTTCTGTAAAAGGATCGGTGGGGAAGACTCGACCATCTACTCTTGACGCGTAACAGGAATACAATAGTTAAAACTCTAAAAGAATCAACCAGTGAGTAAATATTTCTTACTCTCAGCTTGGCGAACCGTCTATGATCGGGCAATACGACTACTTCTTAGTTAACGAAAACCATCCCAACCTGCTCAAATAGATCAAGATTTACTAGGGCAAGGGTAATTCTATCATTAAAGAGGTTTGCGAACAGGTAGAGACTTGGATTTTTCAGTCTCAACACTTATGACAGAGGTCGACTTCTTCAGCTTAAGCAGAGGCGTTTAACTACCCATGAAATTATCCACAGGGATTGATGGCAGAAAAAGGTTGTCGGTGACCCACAGAGATGTAAGGTTTAATTAAAAAAAAAAAAAAATCCAACTGAAAAACGCAACCTCAGATCGAAGCATAAAAGAAATTAGAAAAAGGAAGGGATCTGGAAGTCGCAGCGCTGGTGGATGAAGAGTGGATCTACAATGAAGTATAATTCACAGAGATGCAGGATTTTATAAAAAGAACAAACTGAAAACACAACTCCAGGTCGAAGTAAAAAAAAAAATTAGAACATAAACAAGGTAATTCTTTTCAGTGTAAAAAAAAAAAAAAAAAAAACAAATAATAGAGTAAGTTAATTTATTCAATGGAGGACATAGCAGGGACGAATTCTTTCATTATTTAATAATAGTGAACCATATTAATCATTTCGTTTATACCAAGGAAAACATTCTTCCATCAATCCATAGGTTTGTAACTGTCGCCTGCACTTCTGATTTTTAATTAAAAGCAGACTAAATTCAGCATCAAATTCCAACAGATTCAAATTTTAAACTAACACCTCTTCAGCTCTCTAGATAACTTATGTACAAAGGCTCAGTTGTATGGAGAACGCAGTAAGAGTTTTCTTTTAAAGGTTGTTCACACACACGAGATGGTGGTTACTCCTGGAATGATTCTGTGGGTTTTCAATGACGGCTGATAGAGTTTTAGGGCCTCAGATGGGAGTGCAAAGAAGATAACCATATCAAGTTCCAAAAAAAATATTACACAGTACACCTGTTGTAGCAGCCGGGGTTCAAGATCTGGAGTGGATTAAAATATTTAACAACCAAAGCGAAAAGGGGTCAGGACCAGAAGATCCAAGCAGATCGGTTCATCATCAAGGTCTGTAGAAGTAGAAGTTTGATAATTATGTCGAACAGAGGTTTAAACAATCTAGTGCAAGAGATCGACTTATCTTTTCACATCTGGAAATGTTTAAATGAACCCCATAAAAAAATATAAACAGAGTTTAAATAACTTAACTATGCAGAGATCAACCCATCCTATACGCCGCAGTAGTGAATCGATCCTTCAAGTATAATTGCCGACGGGATTTAATAATCAATGTATAGAGTTCGATTTATTCATAAACCTGGAAGTATGACTCAATCCTTCAGGAAAAATTTGCAAAGCAGAATTTAATAATCAATGTACAGAGTTTGATTTATTCATAAATCTGGAAGTATGATTCAATCCCTCAAGAAAAATTTGCAACGCAGAATTTAATAATCAATGTATAGAGTTTGAAGTTTAATAAACGGAGATGCCACAGAGTAAAAAATAAATAAAAATACTAAACATAGAGATTTTAATCTCAAATTAAATTGAAGTATGCGATTTCATGAACTGATATTGCAAATAAATTGTATAGGAAAAAGTAATGCAGCCGGGCGATCTGGGCGTGATCTGGGCTCAATTCAAAATCAGAGATCGTTAAATTATAGAAGTAATTAGCTCAGGATGACATGGAGATCAAAGAAAAATTTAATCTACAGAGGGTATCTAAGACTTCGATCTATACAGAATCACAACTCTTGGTTAGAAACGGGCGATTTCAATATATCACATAGATTCCGAATATTATAAATGTCAGATCTAAATCTTCAGCATACATATATATATACAGGTTACTAAACTATATGTAAAACAGAGACACTCAGTTTTTAATATAAAGCAGAATTTAAATCTAAATCACAGGACATAGTTAAGTGGCTGTCGAGCCTGCATTCTAAGTCATGCACAAAATTTTAACCTTCAATAATTACACTGAAATTTCGCCATTAAAATGATTTCACAGAAGTTTCAAGTTCCAATAATCACACAGAAATTTCATGGTAAAAAAAATTGCATTCATATTAGCTTAATCCGAATAAAGAATTCATAGAAAAGTAAACTAATTGATCAAACCTGATTTCGATGATCAGCTGGATGAGGTGAGTGCGTTGGTAAGCCATTTAACTCGGATCAATCCTTGCTTGACGAATATGAGTCCGGTGCCCTCAAGGCTCGACCGGCTCTGATACCAAATGTAGGACCCCTCCTTTAGGGTCCCCTTGAACAGAACCTGAAACTTAACCTGTCAACCCGATCCAGCTGGTCCATTGTTGTCTGCGTCTTCCGTAGGATCCCTCCAGCAAAGCTCGTTTAACCATAGGCGAAGCAACCGTTAGCTTCGCCACCCAACCATAGGCTCATGCTTTCAGTCGCATGGCCTCCCCCGAGCTTTGGGTCGTAGAGCTCACACAAGTATTTCAGAAATTCAGCTTGGGCTTCCCTTCCCACCAGGATTTCTAAGCCAAACCCTTAGATAGCACCAAGTCTTTGAGGCATTCGAAAATTATGACAATCGTCCAAATTATGGGCCCTTTACCCATTCCCCAAGTCTTCCTTATAAAGGAAAATCTCATGCGACACATGTCGCTTCATGCATAATTAAATATTTTTAATTAATTATTTAATTAAAACACTCACCCATCCAAGTGTCATTTTCTCTAGGAAGTGCACCAACACCCCTAAGTTTGCTCCAGTTTGTCCCCCAGATATTTTAATTAACTCCTAGCTTTTAGTTGACTAGGTGTCTAATCTTAGGATTCTATTTTGCTCCTAAATAATGATTTCTATTATTTTAAATGCTCAACAAAAATAACTATTCATGTGCAAATGCCTAAATTATTTTTATGCATTTGCTAAGTAATGATCTAGAGTTATTCTCATAAGTTTTTATGCAGTTAAATTTAACAATCAAACTCACTAGGATCACGGTGCCGCACCGTTGGGCTCCTAGTTCCTTAATTTTAATTCCTTGACATGGCACCTCTCCGTCGGGTCCAGTCATCCATGGTTTCCATTCCTTGGCATGGTACTGCATCGTTGGGTCCTTGCATCCATTCTTTCCATTCTCGACAGGGTACCACATCGTTGGGCCCTTCTGCCACCATCTTTCCGTTTTGACTTGCGGGAACTCTTGTAGGGATTTTAGGAATCGTTACCATCCATCCTCCGTCTACATGCTATCTAGGGACTAATGGCGCTGAGGAGTGAGTCCGTTCTCACTGCGCGCCCCTCAACTCGTACGTGACTAGCTCCGTCGTGGCCCACCTCGTACGTCCTCAGGCATTCCTCTTGAGCAAGCGGATCAATGCTTATCTGCTCATGCGTGGTATTCTTGTCGGAAGTTGACATCGTCGTCGCTTCCCCTGTGTGTGATTTACCCGTACTCTACGACCCTCCATGTTCCTTTGTGTGTCCGTTGGTGAACCGTCTCACTTGTTTCTACACACACTTCTCGCAACAAATTATTAGTAGCGCTGTTCTCAACAATCATCATCTGGTTTCTAACTCTAGCATTGTTAAACATTTATGATTTATTCAAACTGCTCATTCATCTTATCAAAAATACATTTCATCGCCAAATACATAATCACCATACAGCTAGTCGTTAAGCATTATCCATCAACATAATTTTCCATAGTCATAGCTAATCGTTTAACATATGCAATTATTCATTTACCTCAATAGTTCAGATACACATACTCAAAAAAATAAGGTCAAAAGGTCATTTAATTAATCTTTCAATCAGCTGGGTCACTCAGCAGGTGCCCTCAATGTCTACACAAGTCTAGGGGCACTACACAAAGTGACTAGGGGCACTACACAAAGTGATTACAATGATTTATGATATCTTATTTATAAGCACCGGATTTATTTCTAATTATAGAGAGAACAATACCAAGGACATCAATATAATACTTCAGATTTTAATATATCAAAGTATAATACTTCGGTTCTGTTTCGGTGGTCAAAGTAATACAATAATCTATTATATATAATCTACCCATATATTTAATAGTTACCATCTAACATACATACTTATATATATATATAATGGCTACTGGCGATTTCTTATAGAAAGAAAGGTTTATATACAACCAATCCATACTTCTATATATATATCTAGGCATGACATTGTAAAGAGGTGAACACCCCAAATCTTTACGCATGGATTATTATAATATAACATCTACTATACCGATTAGTATTAATATTTAGTAATTGTGAACCCTTTACTTAGCAATCGACGACCTAAAACCCATGACAAAATTAACAAGAAAGTGAAGGTCAAGCAACAAGATGCTAACCATAAAAGAATAAATAAATAAAAAGTACATGTTTTTACTATCCATATCAGATGCTAATGTCTGATCCAACATACTCTGCTAGAAATTGAAATACTGAATTATTGAATAAAGAAAAGGGTTAAGTAACCATTACGACTTTTGAAGACATTCTAATAGTTGTTAATGTAGAGTAAACATTATTGTGAAACCCTAAATAAAAACCTAAAAAAAAGAATTTGTTACAGAAACGAAGATCAATTAAAAACAAAAAGGCTCGCTAGGGATCGCGGAAATCCTTTTAATTGGTATTATTTTTATACATCAAATAGAATGGAATTAAAATAGAACTAAAACAACTATACTTTCAACCAACAGAAAGAAGACATCGTCACTCATATTGATAGGTGAAGTTTTTATAAAGCGAATGCAAAGGTTTAACCTCATAATGCAAGTATTCGCAAATATAAAGCATGACTGGTTTAAGGACAAGAACAGAGGTATCTAAGCGGTGTCATCCAATTCAACCAGTAAATGGTTCCAGGGTATCCATACCCAATGGAACATTAGTTGTGCAACGGGGTCATAACAATTAATGAAATTAAAAGCGATGCATCAGATGATAACGCAACCATACAGAGTGGGTGATCCTGCTGTAATGAAGATCGGATTTAATCAACGCAGAGGTATGGAAATACAGAGCATATCTCTATCAAACTGGGCATCGAGGAAATAATAGCATTTACATCTAAATATATATAAAGATAAAAAGACAAAAACGATCTCCTGGTTATTTGCTGCCAATGAAATCACTAGATCCCAGTGGGTTGGGATCGAGTACCCGATTCAATACCAAATGAAGAGGCAAATAAAAGCAATCAACACATTTACGAAAGAGTATATAAATCTTCGTCGACATGCATATTTTAGCAAGGCATAAAAATAAAATCCCATCAAACAACGAAAAACTAGAAGCGTACCTAACTTTGGATTTTAGCGGTTGGTTTGAGATTTTCGATTTTTCCAATTCCCAATCCATCCTATACAACTCCTCCAAGCCGAGTTGATATTCCAAGAATAAATACTAAATATTTGTAGCTCTGAATCTCCTTCGTCGAGATCGCCCTCTCCTTTTTCCTCTCGTTCTGAGTTTAATGCTATCTATAAGAGCTTCGTATAATACATTCATGTAATCAAATAGTACTGCGATTGATCCAATCTTCTGTTTTTCCCCTAACTTTCTATTTTCCCCTCTGGTCCCCTCTGAATAATACGCCCAGTCGTGATAAGGAACCCCTCCATCCTCCCCTCTCCCCTTTCTCCAGAAGTATTATCATATATAAATATAAACAAGGTGCAAGCTCCTGCACTGCCACCTCTCCAGAAAACGTCAAAGCTCCCGATCATACTTCATGGTGGTGGAGGATCATGGGTAACTTCTTCCATCACATCCACTCACATGATCAATTTCCCTCCATACCTGTCAGTTGGCAATCTGGAGTGTTTCGAACAAGAAACGAGTAGTGGTTACTAAAATCTCGTACTCGAGGGTGAGGTGATATCTTAAACTAATGAGGGGGCAAGTGGTGGCAGCAAGGAAAGGACATTTCATATTTGTTTCAGGGGACAAACTTCCCTAAAAAATCTCCACTACTGATAACTTCTCTTACAAATTATTTATTTATATATATATATATATATATTTTTACCTGAGAAAACGCTTGCATTTAAAATATATAAATATTCATTGATGTAAACTTTAATGACCATCCTACTACCCATTGAGGAGTGATCATGCAAAGTTTGTGCTTCAGAAAGAGTTTTTGCCTCGTGTTGTTCACCATGAGGAGAGTAACCTTGGTTCTTTCTTCCGGTTGATAGATGGCAATGCCATTTACTGTTTAAGCATCTTAAACAAAGGAACGATACTTAAGGAAATGGTGTTCCCCTCCACATGGTCAATATTAAAAATTTCAAGACTTTCTCCATTTATGGAGTCCATCATGGATTTGAAAACCTTTGTTTTCGGATCTTTAAGGATAGCAGAATTAATAACCTTATTAACTAGGTTACTTTATTTGTTCGTCCTTTGTAAATATATATAAACAAATATTATTTAAGATCCAGTAATTACCTAGTAAACTTTTCATATAATTTTTATACACGTAAGTGTGCCTAAAATCTATTCATTAGTTATTACCATTATAAGACATATATATATATAGATATATATATAGTTATCACAATAAATTTACATATTTGTATGTATATAATATCCACTGAATATATATACTGAATAATTATGAAAAAGAATCTTTTAGTCTTTCAATTAAGGTGGAAACAAGGATTACCTTAAACTCTAAGGATCATTAAGAATATTCTTTGAGAAATGTTTCCAACAATTAGAGTATGTATTTTTAATAGCATAAATTAAGGAAGTTTCCCCCTAATATTACTAACTTTGTTTAACCTAGACTTATGTAGTAAAATAACTCATAAGGGTTCAAGATGCTATCTTACTAATTATGGCAATATATATATATATTTAATAGGTATCTTTATAGTATCCTTTAACTTCATCCTAAGCCCATAATTTTTTTTTAATAGGAATCATCCTAGATCTTGAGTGTTCAAACTTGTTCTCATTTACTTAAGGTTAGTCAATTTATAACCAAAAAATACCTATGATTTAAAAACTAGGATAATAGTTCAAGATCTCTTGGTTTTACTTAGGATTATTTAGTTTGCAGCTAAAAAGATGTGGCCTTATAATGTATCTAGAAGGTTTCAATGTCTTCTCTTGCTAGGAAAGAATATAGCCTAATAGCATTTACTACCTAGGAAAGAATTGAAAAATAAAACTTTCCAAAGTCCATTGATGGGGCCTTGGCCTTGATCTCCTCACCAGGGCTCCTTACACAAAATTCATAATTACATTTATGAGAGAAATAACATTTGGGGTTGAATTTGAGGAATGTTACACATTACTAACCCCCTCTTTCCCCTCTCTCTCTCTCTCCCTCCTCTCCCCCCCTAACCATTACTAAACCCCTATTCCCCCTCTCCCTCTCTCCCCCTCACTAACCAACCTCCTATCTCCCTACCCCTAACTAGCCGCCCTCCTAGCCCCCTACCCCTAACTAACCCCCCTACCTCCCTCTCTCTCTCTCTCTCTCTCTCTCTTCTACTCACACCCCCCACTCGCTCTCTCCTAATCTCCCTTCCCCTACCACTAACCAACCCCCATCTCTAACCCCTGAGCCCCTAACACCACATCCATATTTAACCTCCTAACCCCTAACTATTAAATAAGGTTTTGATGAAAATACAAATTTTTTAGATTACCATAACGCTATTGCGTTTTTGTATGCCGAAACGCACGCGTGTTTTTGGCCATTAGGCATTATTTAACCGTGCACTAAACATATTAAATGCCTAGGAATTTTTTAACATTCAATAAACGCGCACGCATTTTGTGTGTCCATAATGCTAGCGCATTTTGTGTTAAATTTTGAGCATTAATTCACAATACTCTAGGATATTCACTAAGAGAATAACATATACAATATATCAATGCATAACAATCACAATAAGCATGACAAGCATCACAAGAATCAAAAGCATGAGAGACAAGAGACATAGAGTTTCCGTGGGGAAAACCCTAAGGTGAAAAACCCCACAACTTCCTTAGAGATAGAGAGAGAAATGGCTCAACCAAAGTACAACCAAAATACACTTGAGATAGTCTCCTAGTAGCAGATGATCCTCCTCCTCACTAGTGCGCCACTTTCTGAGTGAGAGAAGTGTGACTTTCCGAATGATAAAAATAGAGATCTCTTGATCTCTATTTATACTAACCTGTTTTCCCAGTTACACTATGGGGCTGACTTGTCTATCTAGATACATCCACAATATAATATATATTTCAGGGCCGACCCCACACATGGTGGTCTAATAACCCATCGGCAAGTACACACACTTGCGACACTTGTCAATCCACGTGATGACACTTACTTATATAGGAATAACACATCTCTAATAAGGGTACAATAAATATATATGAAATACATGGATGAAATACATTCTGAAGTTACATATACATCAACACTCCCTCTTAACTAGGAAGGTATTTCTCGACACAGTTCTGCTAGACAAGTCTTCTTCTCGAGATCATTGTCATCGATGCATTGTCATCATCATCGTCATTGCTGCTGCTATCTCAACCAATCTCTGACTCTACTCGTCATAGGAAGTTCTACAGAGCCAGTCCTTTTTCATACTGGATGCAGGCCCACCACCTGCAGGTCTTCATCATCACTGGCCATACTATGGAATCCTCGGGACTTATTACGTGCGTCACAAAACCTGGCTGCAGCATCCCAGGCTATTACGAGCACATAGCTCTACCTGTCACATCTCCCAAGAGCACATTACATGTGACCCATCACAAAACCTGGCTGAAGCATCCCAGGCTATTACGAGCACACAGCTCTACCTGTCGGATCTCCCAGGAGCACATTACATGTGATCTCACCACAAAACCTAGCTGAAGCATCTGAGGCCTTTTTCATCCTGTCCAGATCTCCCAGGAGAAAATTACATGTGGTCCACCACAAAACCTGGTTGAAGCATCTGAGGCCTTTTTCATCTTGTCCAGATCTCCCAGGAGCAAATTACATGTGGTCATGGCAAAACCTGGCTGAAGCATCTGAGGACTTTTTCATCCTGTCCATATCTCCCAGGAGCAAATTACATGCCATAGGACAAAACCTCGGAAGAGCATCTCAGGATGTTACGGGTACACAACTCCGACCTGAAGATCTCCCAGGGCACAAATTACATGTCCTCCTAGAGCAATGTCTTGAAAGAGCATCCCAGGCTGTTATGGGTACGCAACTCCGACCTATAGGATCTCCTAGACATGCTCATCTGCACAACCTGATCCATGACCACAAAGTATCATCTAATACTCACCATACATCATCCTGATGTACATATGATCATCCTGATCATCATCACTGCAACATCCTGCTGCATGTCATCTGGAGAAGCTCGTCATCCATGATCAACCTAGTCATATAATACATCCATCTGATGCACACCAAGTATCTACCTGATACATATCATCATACACAGTGTATCCACTTGATACATAGATACATGATCCACACAATGTATCCATCAACATACATGATCTACCTGATCATACCTGATACATATCAATATACATGATTTACCTGATGATACAATGTATCCACCTGATACATATACAGATACATGGTCCAAGCATCCAACATGATGCATATACAAAATACATACAAATGATCCAACCGATCATATCCAGCATCCAACATGATGCCTACATACATATAAATGATCCAACTGATCATATAAAGCAGAAACTAGAACATCATCCTGATGCTCACATCCAGCACATACATCCATAGCCATGTGAAGGATCCTCCTTCCAACATTCTTGGAATGGATTCAGCAAATGTGTCCATCACTTCTTCCTCGGAGTGTCCTTGATCTAAAGAACACCAAGCCTCTCCATGAAGTACTTGAACTTCACCCTGGCTAGTGGCTTTGTCGGCACATCTGCAATCTGCTCATCCGTCGCATATACCCAGTCATAACATTAAATACGGTAAGACACGTAATATGCATATACCCATGATTATTCAAACCTATGACTTCATGAATAAACATCATCAATCATGTCATGCATACTTATATAATAGATCCTATGACACATACCTGGTCACCATATTTGCTAGTTATGTCTAGCAATGTGATCTTGTTCTCTTCAATGACCTGCATAACTCATTAGTTAACTTTTGCAAAAACAAATTATACATACCTCTATGTGATCCATGAGTATGGATGAATCTTTGTCTTTATGTCACCAGGGCAAGTTCAGGTTGTCCCTTCAATTTGTACGATCCTCCCTCTTGCTCTCCAACCACTACTGCATCATCGATTGTTTTACCCTTTGGCCACATTAGGACTTGGCCATCCACAAATGCAACCCTCATACCTTTTGCATCCAATGTAGCGATGGAGAGAAGATTCTTCTTAATCCTAGGTACATAAATAACTTCTTTCATCTTCAAAGGTTTTCCAGAATCTAGGTTGTAGGAGGCTTCACCACTTCCTTTGATGGGATATTGAAAATCATCCCCAAGTTTCACTTTATGGGGTGATTCATGTTCAGACAGATTTACAAAAGATTCTTTAAACTCAGTCATGTGTTTGGAAGCCCCACTATCAATTAGCCAATCATTACAACCATGGGAGATAGTACCTGTGAGAGCAGAGATTAGAACATACTCTTCTTCACTTGATGAGTCATCATTACTATGATCATTTTCTACCCTAGCCATCTTCTTGGGTGGTTCATCATCCTCAGCAGCATGAACATAAAACCTTCTTTTGCTGCCCTTCTTCTTCTTGTTGAAGTTGTTGTTGGTTGTTGTCCTTCTTGTTCTTGGGACAATTTATGGCAATATGTCCTTTTTCATTACAGGTGAAGCATATTCTTCTTTCTTTGAAGTGATGTGAAGATTTCTTGGAGTGAGATGGCTCTCTCTTGGACTTCCCTTTCTTGGTGTGAGCTGTGAGAGCTTGATCTTCATTTCCCATCTTTTCTTCTCATGCCACAAGCCTTGCTTATTCTTGTGAGCATTTTTCCCGTAGTCTGCTGAAGGAAATCAACTTCTTTCTTGCACAGATTTTTTGAATGAAGGAGTCCCAAGATCTAGGTAGGCCATTCAGAGTGGTCATGACAACTTCACCATTCTCCACCATTTCATCCACTGCTTCTAGTTTTTCCTTGATTTGGGAGACCCTTGAAAAATAAGATTGAATGGTTTCTCCATTCTGAAACTTTACTCCTTTCAAATGGTTCTGCAAGGTCATCTTCCGATTTATGTTCTTCCCTTCAAATAGCTTGGTCAAAGAGTCAAACATCTCTTTGGGTGTCTTTAGAGAAGACACATGGGGTATGAGATGGTATTTGATTGAATCAGCAATGATTCTCTTTTCCTTGACCAAGTTCTTCTTATGCAATACTTTAGCCTCTTCATCCTCTGGGATAGGGATGTCTTCTTTTATGTATGAGTCCAACTCATTCTCTTACAGGATTTACCCAATCCTATACTTCCAAGCTTGGAAGTTATCAACCCCTTCAAGCTTATCCTTAAGCTTGGTGTGGTGAGACATCTTAAAGAGTACTTCAAATGGAAATAGAAAAGATTTAGGTCTTACCACTTGAAATGCTGAAAACTGGATCTGGTCCCAGATTAGTGTTTGTCGGAAAAACCCTAAAATTTCAAAATGTGAATTTCAACTTTCTGAAAGGATAGAAAGATGCGCCTTAATGAGTTGATTAGCATGGTGTATTTAGAATTTGAGATTAGCAAAGCTTTACCCTTCAGATTTGCCTTTTTGTCCTCTTGGGTTCACTAGGGAGAGCCCTGAATTAGGGTTTGAATTTCCCATAGATCTACCCATCCAAAAATCTCGATCCAAAGCTCTAAACTTTGATTTTTGCAAGGAGCTTCCAGCTATGTCTTCAGATTTCAGAAATTCCTATTTGTGTGGAAACCCTAATTTTTAGGGCCAAATCTGAAAATGCTCAAAATTGAATTCTGATTGGACAGATAGATTCTCCTTGATGAGTAGAGTCAATCTACTATACTGCTTTTCCAAAAACAGTGGAGAGAAACCCAATAAACAAGAAACTCAAGTTTCCGTCACTACAAAATGTCTTCTTCTTAGGTTAGCTCTGATACCATGTTAAATTTTGAGCATTAATTCACAATAATCTAGGATCTTCACTGAGAGAATAACATATACAATATATCAATGCATAACAATCACAATAAGCATGAGAAGCATCACAAGAATTAAAAGCATGAGAGACAAGAGACACAGAGTTTCCGTGGGGAAAACCCTAAGGTGAAAAACCCCACAACTTCCTCAAAGATAGAGAGAGAAATGGCTCAACCAAAGTACAACCAAAATACACTTGAGATAGTCTCCTAGTAGTAGATGATCCTCCTCATTAGTGTGCCACTTCTCGAGTGAGAGAAGTGTGACTTTCCGAATGATAAAAATAGAGATCTCCCGATCTCTATTTATACTAATGTGTTTTCCTATTTACACTATGGGGCCGACTTTTCTATCTAGATACATCCACAATATAATATATATTTCAGGGCCGACCCCACACATGGTGGTCTAATAACCCATCGGCAAGTACACACACTTGCGACACTTGTCAATCCACATGACGACACTTCCTTATAGAGGAATAACACATCTCTAATAAGGGTACAATAAATATATATGAAATACATAGATGAAATACATTCCGAAGTTAGATATACATCAACATTTTGTGTGTCCATAATGCGAGTGTGTTTGTATATGCAAAAGTTACGTACAATACTCTGCCTATTTCATACCTGAAGTTCTCATTTTGTCACCCCGTCTCCCTGACAGTGTTGGAATGTAACATACCCTTTTAGTTGGAAAAACATTTTGTGTTAGCAAAGATTATTATAAATTTTATTCTAAAGTTTTATGTTGCACAGGTGTCCAAGGATAACTGTAATTTGCACAATATATTATTATTAAATAAATAAAATAGGAGACAAACACCTAAGAGGAATTTTGAAAGAGTGGTTACTGATCCACTAGGTGGAATGGAATCTGGGGTAGAAGGCAATGGACACGTGGCAGCATCATGATGCATCTAACTAGTTGTTGGTATGGGACAACTCGTTTGAAATGTGGTCATAGTGCCCTGAAAGATGGGACTGGAGCTTGAGGCTCATTTATTCCAAACTGACCACTAAAAGACCTAGGCAGTCTATATAATAGCCCTCAAATTTTGAACTAAGGTTCATCACTTTTCCTAATGAGGAAATTTACCTTGGGGTTTTGCTGTGTTTGCACCCAAGAGATTTGATGAGGGGATATGATATGTTGTTGATCATGTTGTGAGTCTGCTAAACTCTTATTGAGTTCAGGAGGTTGATGCCGAGTGGAGAAGGCATCTTATTTCAGGAGTTTGATGCTGAGTGGAGAAGGCATTTTTGAGTGCCTTACTTCTACACAAATTCCACCCACTTATTGGATGAGTAATCAGGCTCGGGGTCTCACTAGAAGCTAGCAGTTGAGCTGCTTCTTCTAGAACAGGTTGGGAGTTATAGGCCTCCTTGGGTGTTTGCCGGCCCTATCGTCATCTACAGGTTCTATTTGTTTATCTGTTGTTAAGTAGTTAAATCTGTTTATTTATAAATACTTAATTTTATTTACAGAATTTGTTTTGGTTTAAATGATTCTACTTTTATTTTCTGAATCAGTTTAAAATTACGAATAGAAATGCTGAATGAAATAAATGATCTTTTCATTTTTCCCCATGCCATAGGAATTGCATCATACTCTAGTACGGAAATAGATTAAGATAGATAGGTATGATAGGCAAGATAGCCATGTGATTGAGAAGATGCAAATGATGTATTTTATTAAGTTACTGTTTACTGTAAATTTTTCTATGTTTACCTATATCAATGTTTTTCCTTGTTATTTCTGCACAAAAAATTATTTTCAGAATTTACAGTATGTTTTCTACATTTTATAAATGTCAGATTGTTTAGAAATAAACAATTTTCCTTTCTGAAAATCATATGAAGTATTTTCTATATCATACAGTTGTAGAGTAGATCCCAACATACAGCATATTGATATCAATTTCTTTTATAAATGATGCATAGTAATAAATACAAATTATTCATGTACAAAATCATCTACTCTTAGCATTGTATAAACACAATGTATTTCTTTTATTTAGAAACAGATCAGAAAACCTTAAACGCTTGACCAAACCCTATATCCATCTGCTATACTAATTTATCCAAGATATAGAATCATTCATTTTTTAAACAGAGCTAAGTTTGGGTTTCCATTTCACAAACAGTTATGCGTTTTTGATTTCACATTACTCTTCTAAATGAGAAACAAGACTATTATCAATACATTCGATACCTGTACAACCTTGTTATCCATTCTCGGTACTTAGTTATTATCTTAACCAATCACACTTTTTAAGTCAAATCTTATGCTCATCCATTAATACAAATATTTAAACTGAAAATCATCCCTATGGATCAATTTAGACCTCATTCTGGTATCCATTTCCAAGTTTTTCTTTTATTTTAGTAACAGTAGACAAACCAAACATTTTTACCAAAATTGTTACTATAGGTCGAGTAGTTTATTTAAAATATCATCTCTGGGGTTTAAGATATTACAATGTCTATAGGAGCAGAGACAAAAAAAAATCACAAACACTAATTTGATGTCGAGAACGTATCAACGAGCAACATCAAATTATACATTACAAAACGAGGATGAAACCCTAGCCCTTAGGAAATTTCATGAGTTTGAAATACAACAACACTGGTACAAAGTAACGAATTGCATATAGGCCGCGAGCCTTCCATAAAGAGAAACATCTAAATTAGCAACAGACTAATCATTTGTACAAACTTCATATAAATTATTCCATCATATTTTACATTTCAGTTTTCACCGTTCACAAAAAGAAAAATGATAATAGCAGAATATCGAAACACAAATCATTACATTATCCCAAGTCTATGAGAAAGAACAACTTCACATGACAGCCATCAAACATAATAGGGTCATGCCTCTTGGGTCGAGGAATCCTCCTCCCCATTCTTTTAAAAAGTTTACCAACCCTATCTCTACAAAATTACAAACTCTCTGAGTTAAAAACACAAACACACAGAACATCACACAGTTGGCCATCATCTTCATCTACACAGAGTTTCAAGGAAACCGCCAAGACCTACCAGTTGATGTAGCTATTGCCAACCTTCAATGCCCAGATTGGAGGAGCCATTGAATATTACAACTGCAAGGACAATATAGACATAGCAACAATAAATGCCAAGACAGGTGCAACTGCAACCAAACCCTTACTTCTTCGAATGCTAGTATAGCAGGAGCCAACACCGAGTAATCAACTATTTTAAAATAGTGAAACCATGCTGAGGAATGTAGTAACCCTAGCGAGGCCCTGGCCATTCATTTCAAACCCAGTCTTAAAAAGAACAAACCCTCAACTGGTCTAGGTATCAAACAACATCAAGAAAACAAACCCAAGCTGCCAACCCTATCAAATATCCACTGCACAAAGAACCGGGAGTTCGGCTCTATAAGTTACACAAGTCATGAGTTCAAAATGCAGGAGCTACGCCTCTACAGGCAACACCACGACCCTACAAACCCTCAGCCTGTCAGCCACGCAGAGCTACCACTACCAAGTGACAAATATCACATTAAACTCATCAATCACAACTAAGGTAGGGTTTAACCACTTGAATTGAAACCCTTGCCAAATCAATGGTGGAGATCACCGATGGGATTTACGAAATCACAAACCATCTACCACATTAAATGAGCCATCATTACCATAGCCACGAAGGAGCTAGCTCGGTAACATTTAAACCTTTGTGAATTTACAACTCATCACTCAGTTGGTACACCACGATGCTTTCACGTGATCCAAGCTTACTGTGCCATCCACGATGGAACTCCACTATTCTTGTTAGTTGTGTGCATTCAATGCATAGGATACATTTACATCTGCCAACCTGTAATGCATATTAACATTCATATCATACAACATGGATATGGTTATGGTAAGGTCGTGATATACACCCTTGTAATATTAAGTTAAGGGTTGGATGGAATTTCACCAAGGTTGCATAAGTGTCACATAGGGTCACATAAAGTGCACACAACCCACAATAGATTTTCACCAAGGTTTATATAATATCAATAGAGTCACGACGGTGCACACACACAAATATTATATAAAGTTCATTTATATAATAGTTTGGTTATTATTTCAATACTTTTCAAATAAACTATAGAACTGATCCAAGGAAAAGCATACATTACATATAGCATAGAGTTATAGTCAATTAATGGATCATTTATATTGACAATAGATTATAGCAATAATCTAAGAAAAATTACATACATTCTAAGGATAGTGAAATAAAAGACAATGTCGATAAATCAAAAAATTTATCACCATCATCGTAGGGTACAGACCCTTGGCAAGTTAGCAAAACAGTTATAGAAAGAATCTTTACACATTGCTACAAAGGAAGAGGATAGATAGTTACATACAGTTCGACGTAAAACTTTAATGAAAACTATATCTAATTCTGAGTACAAACTGAGACACGATCATTACAGACCTTCTTTTGAAAACAAATACAAGCTTATAATTTACAAGGAATAAGATGCCCTGTACGCATCAGCAGTCAATTTCAGATGTCTTTATCTTTAAAAAATTTTAGTCTCGAACCAATATTCTCACCAGTAGAATGTCCAAACTGTTATCTCTTTGATTGTTCACAAAGGAGATTAATGAAAAACTGTTGCAACCTTAAACTCTTACCTGTAAAACTGTCACAAGTATGAAATCACATGCTTTAGCACAAATGCTAAGTAAGCCTCGCAGCATCCGTAGGACCCCTTCATCAATCAACAAAAGCACATTAGTCAAAGCAGTTAATTCATCATTCATAAACAATGTGACACCCCTCCTTTATGACCTATTTAATCTTTATTTGGTTATTTTTAATAAATGTAATTGTATCTATGTAAATGACCTGGTGATGAGCTCAGGGCCAAAGCCCCACCAGTGGACCTAGAAACTAGTATTATGTTTATACATGTTGTTCTAGACTGAGGGGACTAAGAGTAGGTTGAACTTAACGATGTGAAAACAATTCCACTGGGGGATATGGTTGTCTCGCCGGAAGGCCATGAAAACTTAAGACATGAATGACAAATGTCATCCTGATGCTAGAAGGAACTTGAAGAAAAGTAAGCGTTGATTATGTTGACCTAATTTAAGGTTTCATCTGAGAAGGGTTGTCGAAGGAAGTACTAACTCCTCTCAAGTCTCCTAGCAAATATTAAGACTTCTATATTATAAATGAGGATATTATTCCCTAGATAATATATGAACAAAGGAACGTATATATATATATATATAATCAAGTGTGATATTTGTATATATATATATGAACAAAGGAACATATATATATATATATGAATAATCAAGTGTGATACATATATTTATATATGTGTGTGTGTTAACAAAGGACTAAAATGACCAAATTGCAGGAGATAAATAAAATGTTATTTGTTTTCTCTCCTTATAATGGAAGACCCGACCATTTATGAGAGGGAGCATGCTTAAGGTGGTGTAAACTCTTAACAGATTTCATGGGTGATGTAACCGAGGAAGTAGATGACCGCTTTACTTCAAATTGCCAAATGTCAAGTGCTTGGGGGTTTTCTGCTGATGGGCGTGAAGAACTAGGAAACTGTCACATGCCAAAGGAGGGCAGCCTATCCCAAATCTTGACACGAGTGAACCCAGCCGAGCCATGAACTGAGAAGGAGATCTCGGCTATTTTTATTTTCGATCCCCATGTATTTAGGGGGACAACAACTCTGGAGCGAGGGGAGGGCGGATGTAATAGAGGAGATCTCTTCGAGTTGCACAGAGAGGAAACTTATCTCATGCTCAGATTCAAAAGATCTCCGCGAGTGGCTCAGAGAGGAGAGTATTTAAAGACCTCTACGAGTTGCACAGAGGGGAGACTTATCTCATGCTCAGGATTGCAACGATCTCTGCAAGTTGCACGGAGACGGTATCTAGCACATGCTTAAATTAAGCGATCCTTGGAGACGACGTGAACAATTTTCTTTTGGGGAATGGATCCATTTCGTGATTGGCGACAGAAAGGAAGAGAGGGCTTCACCTCCACTATCGATTCTTGTAGAAGAAAGGAGGTACCATCTTTGCCGAAAAGGAGAGGTAAAATCTCTAACTATTGTGGTTGCAATTGATTGATGCGTTTTCTCAGTATAATTATCCGGGTTGTTTATATCTTATAATATGGCATCGATATACCTTTCTGCTCGTCTTAACATACATGGTTTAGATCCATCTATTATGGACCCGTAGAATTGAACTCTGTACTTCCCAATACGCATCCAGACTAGAAAACTGACAGAGATATCGGTAGATGCTGGATACAAAATGCTAAACATCAACACGGTATGTCATTCCGAATAGATCCTCATAGATCCCAAGTATTCTCAGTTATTAACCGGTGCTACAGAATCAATAGGTATTTGATTTATGGCTCTGCATCAGTGAGAGAGGGATGCGTATCAATAGGTATTTGATTTACAGCTCTGCATCAGTGCGATCCCTCTAATATTCCTTGTGGTCTGCGTATCATGAATACTCTTATCCTTTTATTATTTACGTATCAAGTGTGGACAGGGATGCCATTCCCTCAATCTCTGCTGATTTAGTTACTTACTATATGTTTTATATTTTCAGGATAAGGCATGAGGAAGGGAATTCCATTCCCTCGACCTCTATTTTTTTTAGCTATTTGTTGTATATCAAATTGATGGCTATTGTTGTGCACAGATCACTAACCGTAAGATGAAGGAGGGAAGGGACGGCTCTATGAGCCCGATCCCAGTGAATCTTAGCTATTTAAACCTGTGCGGTTACTTCCTTTCCGGTTAGATATGAATGTTTAAGCTGTTTCAAGTTATGTACCAACTCGTATGCTGAGTGATTCTCTACAATATAGTAATTGCCAGGTTATGTTCCAGGCTGCGTAAAAGATTTGAGGATTACCTATTTTCCTTTATGTATTTTCACTAATATTTTGTGTATATATATGTAATCCAATAAAGATCGAGTTTAGGTTGTATTAATGGTGATCTCTGCCGGTGAAAGGAAATGTATTTTCTCTACTTGTATGATGGATGTTACCCACGCCGGATTGATGGTGGTCTCTGTCTATTCGTTGTAGGTTAAATGTAAAGCGTATTAATGGTGATCTCTGTATTTAGTTGTATTGAAGGGTTTCTATAATCCCCTGCATATTTGCTGAACGTAAATACATTTTTCCCCAAGTCGCAAATCATAGTATTGTTAATGAAGTATAGTGACGAACATAGATCTTAGTTATTTGATGAGATCGATTTGCCCAAAGTGCAAATATCAGTGTTGTTGATGATGGGCTGCCAAAATTCCTTCTCAATAGTTATGATTTAGTAACCTGAACTCTTTGCTTATACATCTGTTTTATCTGACCATTGTGTGATCGAGAAAGACCCTCCCTTGTGAAATAGGGATTCTAGTTTCCGTCTTATAGGTTCTGTGTTGATTAATCGATTCCCGGTATGATAGGAATAAAACGCCCTTCTCCATGTCCCTCTAGATGCTGGAGTGAAATGGATTACTTTGATGTTGGTTATAGAAATTCTTTCTTTGTTTATATATATATATTATAGGCTGGGAGGAAACGCAGGATCAATGAGATCCTTGCATGTTAAGTATTTGGGGTTGGAAAGGCCTTCTCTATTTTCGATATCCGATCAAAACATATATTTTATGCTGGGACAAACGTTTTCTCTGTTTGCTAGAAATTTCCTTCTGTATTTTTAGAGGCTGAATCAAAATGCATATTATACATTTATGAGTTGAGTGAAATCGCAGGATCCAAGAGATCTCGATTTTATATAGTATCATGGTGGGTGAAGTAATGTTTTTCCTTGTATTTGTGAGAGGCTAGATGGAAATATTCGCTCTGTCATTATCAAAAGAAAAGAAGACTTGTTCCAGAAAGGCCTTGAGGAAAGTCGGCATTTGTATAATGCATTGATGACATTGATGTTGTAAGCCTCTTTCATGAATAATATACGACGCAACCTCCCTTGTGGACGTAGCCCAAAGAGTTGGGTGAACCACTTATACATGTGTCTCTTGTGTTTCCTTTCATGTAAGATTATGTGTTTTGTCTAATGATTCATTCGGTAAACATTATTTATTGTTAATCATGTTGATCACCGTGATACCATAACTATATTTAAGTTTTGACAAGCAAATTGACTTACCGCTAATGGGTAAGAGTTTTAAGGAAGATGTCTAAAGTAAATGGTAAAGATTCGTATTATCAACCGTTGTTTCGTATGATTTATTTTGTTATATCATCATCAAATTGTGTAAGTAAGATACTATCATAGTATCATAATTGGAAAACTATGGCATAGGTAATCAAAGATGATAAATGATGTCATAGGAACAGAGTTCGAATGCATGTTAGTTATATCTGAAATTAAACGCCTCTTATCAATGCTGTGGTGGCAGACTATTCCTTAATACAAATAGTTATTGTGAAGATCGTTAATGAAAGAGATTTTTGTTTTAAATTTTTCAAAAGCCTAAACTTGCATGTTTTGGGGATGTCACATATGGTATCAGAGCCGAGGTTTCAGCACTCGGGCCTATAGGGGCTCAACATAAGGTAAATAAATATGAGGGTTTCGAAAACTAACAAACAAATTGTGTTTTGGATGCATTGGACGAATGGACGAGAATATACTATCCAAATTAATCGTCGAGTTTGCCAAGAAGAAGCTAAGGGAGATATGGGAATATCATGACGAAGCAATTTATCGTGGAATTCCAACCAAGACTCGTCTGATTAAACTGTAAGTATATGAGTTCCACTTTCATCTCTAGTCTAATATGTTGTGCTTTATTTACATACTGTAAATTGAAAGTTATTGGATTGAATGATATTGATCATCCACTATCATGTATAAGGATCATCCACATTATGAAAGACAAATTGTATCATTAAAGGTTAAAGGGATTAACTTTAATGGTTTACTTAGAACTCCTAACGATAAGTGTGTTCGATGCCTAGAAAATTCCCTACTTACTACATAGATAGACGTCGATGATCCGACATCCAAGAAGAATATTATACAAACCAAAAATTATTAGAATATTAACCACATAGATATGGAAGGTTGAATACGACTAACAGAGTTGGTAAGTTTCCCTAAATTTTGAGTAGAAAAGTTAAGTAGTATATAGAATTCATGACAATAACTACAGTACATATTCCTTCAGAAGGGATGATAAAACCAAAGGATAAGAAGTTTAGATAAATAATTCTTAACTAGTATATGGGGATGTGTGGTTCTCTTATGAAATAAACTGTATCACCCTGATAGGAAATGATGTAAAAAGTTATATCCTGTCTTGTGCGAAATACAATTATTGGAATTTGTTGTTTACAAATCTTAGAAGTTTAAACGTGTTCGGTTGATTGAATGACTAATGGAGCAAGAATGTAGTCTAAATATCTACTACCTTGAGAAGGAAGTTAGCATGTTATTCACCTGAGAGTACTTCCACAGCTAAATAGTCTTTGTTACTATATTTTTCACTTTAGCAGATGAAGGTATGGGATAAGTGATTACGATACTGAATGTGAGACATTAGAGCATTCTTATACCCTTGCTTGTTAGTTCAACAAAAGGACAAATGGGTTATAAACACTTAAAAGTATGCATATGTATAGGGTGCATATGATGAAAATGCATGTTTCCTTTTTACAACTTCTTACTCCAGTAATCCTTAAGCTAGATGTTGGGAATGATGCTTGATGGTTACAGAAGTTATACTTTTATTTATTACAATATTGATGACGACTTGCTATCCATGTACAACTATATGTTATTTGGTTAAGGGATAGATTATTGGAAACCTAGAACCAACATGAAATAAATACAGGTTAGTAGGATGCTGTAATCTTCTGACGTCCTTATGTTGCCACAAGGAATGACTGTTTTATTTATTATGTGTTAAGGAAAACATTGATGACATGGATTTTGCAGGGTAGATCGGAAGTGATCTTTGAGACAGTAATCGAGGTATAATATTTTATGAAACAAGTAAAAATGATGTTTGAACATATGTTATATGTATGATTGTTTTATGAGTTAATTACCTTTATACGACTAACACTTTGAATGTTGTGGTCGAGCAAATGATATTTTTCCCACACATCACTGCCTGACACCCATCAATGGTTAAATGTGGGATATATATCGATTCATGTATAACACTAATGTGTGATGATACAAGTAAACTCGAACCGCGACAGATGAAGGTGAGCTATGCGGTTGCCTTTACAAAGGTACACGGTTATCTGTATAAGGTATGTAAGTTTGTTTTAGCCAATTGGTTATCTCTATATGATGTTAGGTTATACAAAAGGGTTTTATAACTAAAATAGGAATTGTATTGAAATGGTGAAAGCTAATATTTGAGGTTAAATGATCATAATGTCCATGAATCATCATAGAAAGAATGTTATATCGTGTTCAAAACATTATGTAATCTTATAAGCCAGTTATGTGTAGTAAGAAATGACTTCTTAGATGATTACATATGGATATTTTGGTAAGAAAGATGATTTTCTGTTTAAGGAAGGGATCCTCTTACAATATTTGATTTTGTATATAAAGTGATACTAACAAGTGAAATTTGGCAGATGGTGAAATTTCTGTGAAGCTTGTGAAAATGCAAGAGCATAAATATTATGCATGGTAAAATAAGGGGGTGAGGATTTAAGATCCACATCGCAACTGTTATGGATTCTTTTAAATTTTGATATATTTTGTTAATCAGGAAACTCGACCCAGAGGGTCAGAGTATTCGTATGGGTACAGAATGTAATGTGACGAAATAAATTGATTAAATTGAAAGAGATTTTTCTAGACTCAAGCAAGGTGGCTTGAGGAAAATAAATTCCGGGACTCAAGCGAGAAGCCTTGAGGGGAATTGTGTTAAGAGTGTTGTAATGGCATTGAAATACTCGCTAAAATCAGGGATTGAGCAGCCACTAGGATTCTCGGAGAATCGGCTGGCTATAAGACCTGGGCAAGCTATAAAAAATGTATATGTGGGAGGCAGGACGCTGCTTAGTATGCATGAAAGAAATGTTTGCTGCGTGAGCACTAAGGTGTTAGGCAAGACATGAAAGAAATGTTTGCTGAGTGAGCACTAAGGTGTTAGGCAAGACATGAATGAAATGTTTGCTGCGTGAGCACTAAGGTGTTAGGCAAGGCATTAGAGAAAGGATTGATGCGTGAGCACTAAGGTGTTAGGCAAGAATTTCCTGGATCAAGTGAATGTTGTTTGTTGATTTTGTTAACAGTATACAATCAGGGAGCACTAGATTTATTCCATATATTGCAAGTGATATGTGCAATAAAAAAAACTCATGATTTATGTTTCTGAGTTTGATTATGAAGTTGAGGACAAGTTGTTACTAAACATTGTTTCTTTTTGAATTCCAGTTTTGTGATACAAATGATTGCTCCAAGAGAAGAGTGAACACCGAGGATGGTGTTATTTTAAAGGGGATGAGGATGTGACACCCCTCCTTTATGACCTATTTAATCTTTATTTGGTTATTTTTAATAAATGTAATTGTATCTATATAAATGGCCTGGTGATGAGCTCAGGGCCAAAGCCCCACCAGTGGACCTAGAAACTAGTATTATGTTTATACATGTTGTTCTAGACTGAGGGGACTAAGAGTAGGTTGAACTTAACGATGTGAAAACAATTCCACTGGGGGATATGGTTGTCTCGCCGGAAGGCCATGAAAACTTAAGACATGAATGGCAAATGTCATCCTGATGCTAGAAGGAACTTGAAGAAAAGTAAGCGTTGATTATGTTGACCTAATTTAAGGTTTCATCTGAGAAGGGTTGTCGAAGGAAGTACTAACTCCTCTCAAGTCTCCTAGAAAATATTAGGACTTCTATATTATAAATGAGGATATTATTCCCTAGATAATATAGGAACAAAGGAACGTATATATATATATATATAATCAAGTGTGATATTTGTATATATATATATGAACAAAGGAACATATATATATATATATGAATAATCAAGTGTGATACATATATGTATATATGTGTGTGTGTTAACAAAGGACTAAAATGACCAAATTGGAGGAGATAAATAAAATGTTATTTGTTTTCTCTCCTTATAATGGAAGACCCGACCATTTATGAGAGGGAGCATGCTTAAGGTGGTGTAAACTCTTAACAGATTTCATGGGTGATGTAACCGAGGAAATAGATGACCGCTTTACTTCAAATTGCCAAATGTCGAGTGCTTGGGGGTTTTCTGCTGATGGGCGTGAAGAACTAGGAAACTATCACACGCCAAAGGAGGGAAGCCTATCCCAAATCTTGACACGAGTGAACCCAGCCGAGCCATGAACTGAGAAGGAGATCTCGGATATTTTTATTTTCGATCCCCATGTATTTAGGGGGACAACAACTCTGGAGCGAGGGGAGGGCGGATGTAATAGAGGAGATCTCTTCGAGTTGCACAGAGAGGAAACTTATCTCATGCTCAGATTCAAAAGATCTCCGCGAGTGGCTGAAAGAGGAGAGTATTTAAAGACCTCTACGAGTTGCACAGAGGGGAGACTTATCTCATGCTCAGGCTTGCAACGATCTCTGCAAGTTGCATGGAGATGGTATCTAGCACATGCTTAAATTAAGCGATCCTTGGAGACAACGTGAACAATTTTCTTTTGGGGAATGGATCCATTTCGTGATTGGCGACAGAAAGGAAGAGAGGGCTTCACCTCCACTATCGATTCTTGTAGAAGAAAGGAGGTACCATCTTTGCCGAAAAGGAGAGGTAAAATCTCTAATTATTGTGGTTGCAATTGATTGATGCGTTTTCTCAGTATAATTATCCGGGTTGTTTATATCTTATAATATGGCGTCGATATACCTTTCTGCTCGGCTTAACATACATGGTTTAGATCCATCTATTATGGACTCGTAGAATTGAACTCTGTACTTCCCAATATGCATCCAGACTAGAAACCTGACAGAGATATCGGTAGATGCTGGATGCAAAATGCTAAACATCAACACGGTATGTCGTTCCGAATAGATCCTCATAGATCCCAAGTATTCTCAGTTATTAACCGGCGCTACAGAATCAATAGGTATTTGATTTATGGCTCTGCATCAGTGAGAGAGGGATGCGTATCAATAGGTATTTGATTTACAGCTCTGCATCAGTGCGATCCCTCTAATATTCCTTGTGGTCTACGTATCATGAATACTCTTATCCTTTTATTATTTACGTATCAAGCGTGGATAGGGATGCCATTCCCTCAATCTCTGCTGATTTAGTTACTTACTATTTGTTTTATATTTTCAGGATAAGGCATGAGGAAGGGAATTCCATTCCCTCGACCTCTATTTTTTTTTAGCTATTTGTTGTATATCAAATTGATGGCTATTGTTGTGCACATATCACTAACCGTAAGATGAAGGAGGGAAGGGACGGCTCTATGAGCCCGATCCCAGTGAATCTCAGCTATTTAAACCTGTGTGGTTACTTCCTTTCCGGTTAGATATGAATGTTTAAGCTGTTTCAAGTTATGTACCAACTCGTATGCTGAGTGATTCTCTACGATATAGTAATTGCCAGGTTATGTTCCAGGCTGTGTAAAAGATTTGAGGATTACCTATTTTCCTTTATTTATTTTCACTAATATTTTGTGTATATATATGTAATCCACTAAAGATCGAGTTTAGGTTGTATTAATGGTGATCTCTGCCGGTGAAAGGAAATGTATTTTCTCTACTTGTATGATGGATGTTACCCACGCCGGATTGATGGTGGTCTCTGTCTATTCGCTGTAGGTTAAATGTAAAGCGTATTAATGGTGATCTCTGTATTTAGTTGTATTGAAGGGTTTCTATAATCCCCTGCGTATTTGCTGAACGTAAATACATTTTTCCCCAAGTCGCAAATCATAATATTGTTAATGAAGTATAGTGATGAACATAGATCTTAGTTATTTGATGAGATCGATTTGCCCAAAGTGCAGATCTCAGTGTTGTTGATGATGGGCTTCCAAAATTCCTTCTCAATAGTTATGATTTAGTAACCTGAACTCTTTGCTTATACATCTGTTTTATCTGACCATTGTGTGATCGGGAAAGACCCTCCCTTGTTAAATAGGGATTCTAGTTTCCGTCTTATAGGTTCTGTGTTGATTAATCGATTCCCGGTATGATAGGAATAAAACGCCCTTCTCCATGTCCCTCTAGATGCTGGAATGAAATGGATTACTTTGATGTTTGTTATAGAAATTCTTTCTTTGTTTATATATATATATATATTTGTCTAGATATATATTATAGGCTGGGAGGAAACGCAGGATCAATGAGATCCTTGCATGTTAAGTATTTGGGGTTGGAAAGGCCTTCTCTATTTTCGATATCAGATCAAAACATATATTTTATGCTGGGACAAACGTTTTCTCTGTTTGCTAGAAATTTCCTTCTGTATTTTTAGAGGCTGAATCAAAATGCATATTATACATTTATGAGTTGAGTGAAATCGCAGGATCCAAGAGATCTCGATTTTATATAGTATCATGGTGGGTGAAGTAATGTTTTTCCTTGTATTTGTGGGAGGCTGGATGGAAATATTCGCTCTGTCATTATCAAAAGAAAAGAAGACTTGTTCCAGAAAGGCCTTGAGGAAAGTCGGCATTTGTATAATGCATTGATGACATTGATGTTGTAAGCCTCTTTCATGAATAATATACGACGCAACCTCCCTTGTGGACGTAGCCCAAAGAGTTGGGTGAACCACTTATACATGTGTCTCTTGTGTTTCCTTTCATGTAAGATTATGTGTTTTGTCTAATGATTCATTCGGTAAACATTATTTATTGTTAATCATGTTGATCACCGTGATACCATAACTGTATTTAAGTTTTGACAAGCAAATTGACTTACCGCTAATGGGTAAGAGTTTTAAGGAAGATGTCTAAATTAAATGGTAAAGATTCGTATTATCAACCGTTGTTTTGTATGATTTATTTTGTTATATCATCATCAAATTGTGTAAGTAAGATACTATCATAGTATCATAATTGGAAAACTATGGCATAGGTAATCAAAGATGATAAATGATGTCATAGGAACAGAGTTCGAATGCATGTTAGTTATATCTGAAATTAAACGCCTCTTATCAATGCTGTGGTGGCAGACTATTCCTTAATACAAATAGTTATTGTGAAGATCGTTAATGAAAGAGATTTTTTTTTAAAATTTTTCAAAAGCCTAAACTTGCATGTTTTGGGGATGTCACAAACAACAACAATAGAAGTTTGCAACAGTACAAATGAATAGGAGTAACATCAAGACATAATCTGAAATCTTTTAGTCGAAATTTCTTTTATTATAAACCAGCTTGGAATTTAGTACATCAAGCTAAACTTTAATGCATTGTTCTATGTCTGCATATAGTAAATAAGCAATAAATGTCACGTAGAAAAATTTTAAATTTTTTTGTGATTTTTACAGGATGTTACATGTGGTATCAGAGAGCAAGTTCAAACTCTGGGCCTAATTGAGGCTCATGCGCACAAACAGAAAACAAATCAGAAAGTTTATGTTACTATCTTTTGTAATTTAATTTTATTTTTGCACAGAACAGATTGACCTTTAATTGTAGGTATGGAAATACCAAAAGAATCAGCAGAGGACATATCTCCTTGTAATGAACGTATTAATCAGAATAATATTGAAGGAATTTATGTTGAGTTAAACAACCAGTCTTCTGAAATATTTACGCACTGTATAGGATTTAAAATCTGAGTTAAAAGTTGTTAAAGAAGAAAATGAACGGATCCTTAAGATACAGGAAGAGTTACAACATAATTTAGAAGGAAACTATCATAGTGATGAAAGAGGCAGAAAATCGGAATTGAAGGTTGATTCTGAAATAATGTCTCACCAACATAAACATAGGAAAACAAGAAATGACAAAAGGAATAGTTACTCATCTTCTAAATCTGATCCAAGTAATGATGAGATTAATTATGACAGTAGTAACAGTGAATGTTTCTCTAAAAAGAGAAAACATAAACATCATGAACAAATTACTGGGGAATTTAAAAAGATTAAGCCACCCACTTTTAATGGCGAAAGTGAGAAGGGTGAGATAGCAGAAGCTTGGTTGTCTGGAATGAAAAAGTACTTTAATATTTATGACTACTCTTCTCAACTGAAAGCCAAGATGGCTATTTATAATCTGACCAGGAAGGCAGATATCTGGTGGTAGGATCTTAAAAGGATCAAGATTATAAAAGAAAAAGAAGTAACTTGGACTATGTTTAAAAGTTTGTTTAAAAAGAATTTTTTGTCGGAACAATATTTTGAAGATAAGTCAAAGGAGTTTTACGATTTAAAGTTGGGTACAATGAACATGAAAGAACTGTGCAGCAAGTTCCTTAGCTTGCTGAGGTACGTACCCTACATGGTTGAAGAAAAGCCTAAAGTGCAAAGGTTTCTCAGTTGTTTACCTTTTAATATAAAAGACCGTATTGAGTATGATAATCCTTCCACTTTGGAAGAGGCCATGAGGAAGGAAAATTTTTGTTTTGACCAAAACAGAAAAAGGAAAGGAGCAACTAGTTGGAAGAACAGTAAGACTAACTAGTATGATTATAAATAAAGAATTTTAATCATAATGCTGGAGGTTTTAAGAAAAACTTTAATAATAGAAATTTTTCTAATAATTACTGAAATAATGCATCTCAGAACTCTACTAATACAAGAAATGTACCTAATAATAATAATCACAGCAATAACAATAACAACAACAACAGTTATGCTGAACAGAAGGGACCCATAAAGTGCTATGAATGTGGCGGACCACATAAGAGAGCAGATTGTCCATGCAACAAGAGGACAGCTAACAACATTCATACTATGCAAGCAGAACCTACCGTTGGAAATATCGCAAGAGAAATGCCCAGGATAAATGCAGCACAGGAGAACCGTCAAGCGGACCATCAAACATCCATGGTCGAAATTGAAGGTATGATACAAAACGCATCTGTTTCTATTCTAATAGATCCAGGTGCAAATCTGAGTTATATTTCACCTACTTTAGTAAACCGTTGCAAGCTAAAAATAGAGAAATTTGATTATGCATGGTTAGTTCAGCTTGCAACACGAACTAAAAGAAAGGTTACAGATTATGTTAAGAATTGTGAAGTATTTTTAAGTCAGCTGAAAACGCAAATTAATCTGAACGTTTTACCATTAGGGTCATATGATTTGTTGATTGGTATGGATTGGCTTGAACAACATAGAGTTTTACTGAATTGTTATGATAAATCTTTTACATGTGTAAATAATGAAGGTAATACAGAAATAGTAAAAGGAATTCGTAGGCAAATTTCAGTAAGGTGGATTTCTGCCTTACAAGTAAAGAGAGCTGCCAGAAAATGTTGTAAAATGTTTGTTGTTAATGTTATTAATGACGAGTGCACATCTAAAGAAGACAAGTTAAAGCTAGAGGATATTCCCATCCTTAGGGACTTTTCTGATGTATTCCCGGAAGAAATTCCTAGATTACCTCCAAAAAGAGAACTTGATTTCACCATTGAGTTAGTACCCAGTGCGGTACCAAACTCGAAGGCCCCCGATAGGATGAATATTCTGGAGTTAAATGAGTTAAAATCTCAGCTGAAATAATTAATAGATAAAAACTACACAAGGCCCAGTGTGTCCCCTTGGGGAGCACCAGTAATATTTGTTAAAAAGAAGGACGGTACCATGCATTTGTGCATTGATTACCGTTAGCTTAATAAAATGACAATTAAGAACCGATATCCCTTACCCTGCATAGATGATCTATTTGATCAATTACGTAGAGCAGAGATATTCACTAAAATTAATCTAAGGTCAGGTTATCATCAATCCCGGATAAAAGACGAGGACATATTCAAAACTGCATTCAGGACGCGTTATGGACACTACGAGTTCGTAGTTATGCCTTTTGGGCTAACCAATGCACCGGCAGTGTTTATGTGTTTAATGAACAACGTCTTGCATAAATATTTGGATAAGTTCGTAGTGGTATTCATTGATGATATTCTGGTTTACTCAAGAACTAAAGAGGAGCATGACGAACATTTAAAAATCATTTTACAAGTACTTAGAGAACATCAGCTTTACGCTAAGTTCAGTAAGTGTGATTTCTATAAGGATAAAATTCAGTATTTGGGACATATAATTTCTAAAGATGCTATTTATGTTGATCCTGATAAAATAAAAGCAATTAATGAATGGCCTATCCCAAAATATGTAACTGATGTACAGTCATTCATGGGAATAACGGGGTATTATATAAAGTTTATTGAAGGGTTCTCTAGAATTGCTAACCCCATCACTTCTTTACAGAAGAAAGGGAATAAATTCGTATGGGATCAAAAGTGTCAAGACAGTTTTAATAAGTTAAAAGAGTTATTAACTACTGCACTCATTTTAAAAATTGCGGATCCCAATAAGGATTTCATCGTATGCACGGATGCATGCAACGATAGACTTGGAGGGGTCTTAAGTTAAGAAGGTCATGAAATTGCTTTTGAGTCAAGGAAGTTAAAAATACATGAAAAGAATTATGCAACGTATGATCTTGAGTTGGAAGCCTTGATACATGCTTTAAAAATGTGGCGCCATCATTTGTTCGGAATAAAATTCATTTTAATGACTGATAACAATGGCTTAAAGTATTTATTGGATCAAACAAATCTTAATGCAAGACAAGCTAGGTGGTTAGCTTTCCTTAGCGAGTATAATTTTGAGATTCATCACATTAATGGAAAGGAGAATAAGGTTGCTGATGCATTGAGCATAAATGCTAGATTGAGTTTTGTGGCAGTAATCAGTACTTTTAAAACTGATCTGGAAAATCAGATCGAAGAAGGAATTAAGCAAGACGAAAATTACCAAAAATTATATGATAAAGTGGCTGAAAATTCATCTGAAAATTTTATAACAAAGTACAAAATTAATGAAAAAGGCTTCTTAACATATAAAAACAGAATTTATGTACCTAATTTTTCGAAGGTTAAGTTGTTGATTTTAGATGAAGTTCACAAGAGTCATTATTTAGGGCATCCTGGTTATCAGAAAATGATAACTATGTTAAGAAAGGAGTATTTTTGGCCCAACATGAAAAGTGAAGTTGTTGAATATATAGCTAGATGTTTTGAATGTCAAACTATAAAAGTTGAACACCAACATCCAGCTGGGCTATTGCAGCCCTTACCAATTCCAAAATGGAAATGGGAAATTATAACCATTGACCTTATTACAGGTTTGCCTAAAAATCGGAAGCAGAATGACTCAATCATGGTTGTTGTTGATAAACTTAGTAAAGCTGCTCATTTTATTCCTGTTAAAACTACTTTCAGGGATTCTAACATTGCAGATATTTTCATGAAGCAAATTTTTCACTTGCACGGAATTCCAAAGGTAATTATTTTAGATCGGGACTCTAAGTTCACCGGTAATTTTTGGACAACACTGTTTAAAGGATTAAATACTAAATTAAATTTCAGCACTTCTTTCCACCCACAAACTGATGGTCAAACAGAGAGAAAAAATCATATTTTAGAAAACATATTAAGATTGTATGTTAAAGATCATCCATCTAAGTGGGAAGATTACTTGCATTTAGCAGAATTTGCCTAAAATAATAATTATCAAGCATCTGCTATGTTGAGCCCATTTGAGATTTTGTATGGAAGAAAATGTTGTACTCCAATTTCTTGGGATAATCCTGTAGACAGATTGATGTTAGGACTAGATTTATTGAAAGAAATGGAGATAACCGTGAAACAGGTTCAAGGTAACTTAAAGGTTTTCCAAGATCGATAGAAAAGCTATGCTGATTTGAAATGCACTGAAAGAGAATTTCAGGTAGGAGACCATGTTTTTATAAAGGTAAATCCCAAGAAAAGTTATTTGAAGCTTGGGAGTTGTGCTAAACTAGCACCAAGTTATTGTGGGCCATTCGAAATCCTATCAAGGATTGGAGTTGTTGCATATCAATTGGCATTGCCATATAATTTAAAAATCCATAGTGTTTTTCACGTTTCTGTTTTAAAGAAGTATGTGCATGATGCTACTCATGTGCTGAATTGGAATGACATACAGGTAGAACTCGAAGGAGATTTTCAGGTGGAACTGGACTGTATTCTCGACCGGAGGGAAATTATGCTTCGAAATTTCACCATAGGGAAGGTAAAGGTGTAATGGAATCACCTTAGCCCCGATGAAGCTACTTGGTAGCTGGAAAGTAATATGCGAGCAACATATCCAGTTCTGTTCCATGAGGAACTTGATGATGAATAAGCAACATCGAGAACGATGTTGAGCTTAAGTGGGGGTGTTTGTAATAGACCCTTTTAGCTGGAAAAACATTTTTTGTTAGCAACAATTATTATAACTTTTATTGTAAAGTTTTATGTTGGACAGGTGTCCAAGGATGACTGTAATTTGCACAATATATTATTATTAAATAAATAAAATAGGAGACAAACACCTAAGAGGACTGTTGAAATAGTGGTTACTGATCCACTAGGTGGAATGGAATCTGGGGTAGAAGGCAATGGACAAGTTGCAGCATCATGATGCAACTAACTAGCTATTGGTATGAGACAACTCCCTTGAAATGTGGTCATAGTGCCCTGAAAGATGGGACTGGAGCTTGAGGCTCATTTATTCCAAACTGACCACTAAAAGACCTAGGTTGTCTATATAATAGCTATCAAATTGTGAACTGAGGTTCATCACTTTTCCTGACGAGGAAATTTACCTTGGGGTTTTGCTGTGTTTCCACCCAAGAGATTTGATGAGGGGATATGTTATGTTGTTGATCATGTTGTGAGTCTGCTAAACTCTTATTGAGTTCAGGAGGTTGATTCCGAGTGGAGAAGGCAGTTATTTCAGGAGTTTGATGCTGAGTGGAGAAGGTATTTTTGAGTGCCTTGCTTCTACACAGATTCCACCCACTTATTGGATCAGTAATCAGGCTCGAGGGTTCACTAGAAGCTAGCAGTTGAGCTGCTTTTTCTGGAATAGGTTGGGAGGAACAGGCCTCCTTGGGTGTTTGCCAGCCCTATCATCATCTACAGGTTCTATTTGTTTATCTGTTGTTAAGTAGTTAAATCTATTTATTTACAAATATTTAATTTTATTTACAGAATGTGTTCTGGTTTAAATGCTTCTACTTTTATTTTCTGAATCAGTTTAAAATTATGAATAGAAATGTTGAATGAAATAAATGATCTCTGCATTTTTCCCCATGCCATAGGAATTGCATCGTACTCTAGTACAGAGATAGATTAAGATAGATAGGTATGATAGGCAACATAGCCATGTGATTGAGAAGATGCAAATGATGTATTTTCTTAAGTTACTATTTACTGTAAATTTTTCTATGTTTACCTAAATCAGTGTTTTTCCTTGTTATTTCTGCACAAAAATTTATTTTCAGAATTTACAGTGTGTTTTCTACATTTTATAAATATCAAGTTGTTTAGAAATAAATAATTTTCCTTTCTGAAAATCATATGAAGTATTTTCTATATCATATAGTTATAGAGTAGATCCCAACATATAGCATATTGATATCAATTTCTTTTATAAATGATGCATAGTAATAAATACAAATTATTCATGTACAGAATCATCTACTCTTAGCACTGTATAAACACAATGTATTTCTTTTATTTAGAAACAGATCGGCAAACCTTAAACACTTGACCAAACCCTATATCCATCTGTTATACTAATTTATCCAAGATATAGAATCATTCATTTTTTAAACAGAGCTAAGTTAGGGTTTCCATTTCACAAACAGTTGTGCATTTTTTATTTCACAATACTCTTCTCAATGAGAAACAAGACAACACTGTTATCAATACATTCAATACCTGTACAACCTTGTTATCCATTCTCGGTACTTAGTTATTATCTTAACCAATCACACGCTTTAAGTTGAATCTTATGCTCATCCATTAATACAAATATTTAAACTGAAAATTGTCCCTATGGATCAATTTAGACCTCATTCTGGTATCCATTTCCAAGTTTTTCTTTTATTTTATTAACAGTAGACAAACCAAACATTTTTACCAAAATTGTTACTGTAGGTCAAGTAGTTTATTTAAAATATCATCTCTCGGGTTTAAGATATTACAATGTCTGTAGGTGCAGAGACAAACATAAATCACAAACACTAATTTGATGCCGAGAACATATCAACGAGCAACATCAAATTATACATTACAAAATGAGGACGAAACCCTAGCCCTTAGGAAATTTCATGAGTTTTAAATACAGCAACAATGGTACAAAATAAAAAATTGCATACAGGCTGCGAGCCTTCCATAAAGACAAACATCTGTTCTTTAGCAATAGACTCATCATTTGTACAAACTTCATATAAATTATTCCATAGTATTTTACATTTTAGTTTTCACCGTTCACAAAAAGAAAATCGATAGTAGCAGAATATCGAAACACAAATCATTACATTATCCCAAGTCTGTGAGAAAGAACAACTTCACACGACAGCCATCAAACATAACAGTTTCATGCCTCTTGGGTTGAGGAATCCTCCTCCCCATTCTTTTAAAAAGTTTACAAACCCTATCTCTACAAAATTACAAACTCTCTGAGTTAAAAACACAAACACACAGAACATCACATAGTCAGCCATCATCTTCATCTACACAGATTTTCAAGGAAACCACTCAGGCTTACCGGTTGGTTTAGCTATTTCCAACCTTCAACGCCCAGATTGGAGGATCCATTGAATATTACACCTGCAAGGACAATATAGACGTGGTTAAAACAGTATCTCAGAAAGAATGATTAGAGTATCGAAATTTGAACAACCTGTTAGCACTCATGTATGAAAGATACAGTGAATGACTCATAACACATTACCTTTTAATGATAGCTCGTAGCATCAATAAACGCCAAGACAGGTGCAACTGCAACCAAACCCTTACGTCATCGAATGCTGGTATAGCAGGAGCCAACACCGAACAATCAACTATTTTAAAACAGTGAAATAGTGCCGAGGAATGTAGTAACTGTAATGTACCCTAAATTTCGTAATATTTTAAAAACTTTTCTAAGTGCCCTAAATGCCACTTAAATATATGCGGAACCATAAGGTGTGGGTTTACTTTCTTTAAATACCGCTTACAAATAATTATAACTCTTCGAATACATAACTCTTCTAAATTCAACACATGGTTTTCTTTCTTTGAACCAACTAACTCTTCATATGTGTGCACCAGATACAACCTTAACAACCATAGATCAAGAAACCATAGACAACTATATTTAAGTCCCATATTTCTTTTAATCACTTCATTCAGTTATTCGTCAAATTAATAAAATGCATTTCAAGATGTTAATTCATTTTCAAGAAGTGTGTACATCTTTTATCAGTTAATTGTACCAGTACAACAACCTAAATGGTAACAACATAATCATAATCATAAGGGAAAACATATTAGCCATATACATCATATAAACAACCAACTTTCTAACTGAATCATATACTTCAAAGTAATCCTAAACGTTTTAAGAAAGAAGCAAGTACTCAAACCTAAAGACACATTGAGGCACATCACAAGAGACAAAATATAACGTGGTTCACCCGTACACGGGCTAGTCCACAAAGGCGTGTGTGTATCTTTTATTATTCTTTAAAGGAATCAAGGATTACAATCCAGCAACATGGTTGTTGCAACAATATCTTTCTACTTTCCCAGCTCCTACCATGTAGAGCACTATTAAAATTTACA
Source organism: Larix kaempferi (assembly GCA_027924585.1). NCBI lineage: Eukaryota > Viridiplantae > Streptophyta > Pinopsida > Pinales > Pinaceae > Larix > Larix kaempferi. The sequence goes on from BSBM01000560.1 coordinate 15,810,120, forward strand.
CTTGCACCTATAATACTCCTTTATTCTAGGAGTTGTGTTTAACAACATAATCGATATGAAATTCATTAACATCATATGCCTTTCTAGGTCCAACTTTACCTATGCATTGTATTAACCTTAACAACAAGTCTAATCCACTTTAGACTCTAACAATTATACAATATCTTATGCAAGAGTTTATAACATAAATATCTTATGTTAATATTAATAACAAGTCTAATCTACACTTTATACTATGACCTTTACATAATCTCTTATACCAACAGATTATAACATAAACACATTATGTTAACTTTAATGGCAAGTCTAATATTCACTTTAGACTATAACCTATGTATATTCTCTTATATAAGATAAACAAATCCAAGCTTCTCTTTAATCTATAGCATTTTCAAAATATCTTCAAATATATAAACATATATATAAAACCATAGTGCCAAAAATCTCTAATTCATGACATACTAATTCAATGGAAAGACTTTTGGTTGACAAAGGTCGTCTTCCTAACTCGCTGCAATCACTAAGTAGATCTTCGCGCTGAGGATTATTTGGACAATAAAATCAGGATATGGAAAGACCCCTATCTGTCTCACGCAGAGATCTCACCCAAGGTTAAGGTAACTTTCACCAAACATATTTGTAAATGCTAAAAGATGCAGCATACAAGGGGAAAAAGACCACGACTCTCTCATACAGAGGTCTCACTTGCTGGACGCAACCTACAGGGTTTCGAAAAACAATAAGCACATCTATACAATAAAATTTACATTACGTAATGGTCACCAAATCTAGTGCAGAGATAAATAATACAAACTATAAAACAATTCTCTGTTCTGTCAAGATCCCAAATCTATCTAACATTCATCAATATAAAAGCAAAACGCCTTAAGAGCTCATGCTTCGGTTTTAGCAACACTGAGGCAGCACGCAGAGGTTAAGTAAATCCAATGCACCGGTAAACTAAATCATGTCAACATGTATACTATAGAGACCAATATTGTTGGGCATCTATCTCTAAACATATATCAATACAAGATGCAGGGATAATCCAAGGAACATTTAAATGCGAATACAGATTTCACTAATCGTGAGAGTATAAGTTTTGCCAGGAAACTTCAGCAGTGGGGCAGCGATGGTATATATACAAGAAATAATGGTTTGGCAAAGTGATTAATAACACATACGGTTCTATGGTTATAATGTAGAAATAAAAGAAGAAAAACTAGGATTGTAATCCCAAGGAGGTGTTAGATTTACAATTTAAATCGCAGAGATCGAAAACAGAATGGACAATCCCGCCACATATGTCGAGATCATGTGCGTATTGCAACCAATAAATTAAACATTGATAGAACATCAGATCACTGGCCTCTATGCTAGGGTAATATAATTGCAACAAACAACTTCAATTTGAAAAACAATAACATACCAGATTCGAAAGTGAGATCCCTCCTCCTATGAAAAGTACCGGCAGCCAAAACTCAAAACCGAAATATACTTACCGCATACATGTAAGAGGTCACCTAGCTACTGTGCAACGCGTTGACAGACCATCCAAAGAAACGATGAGACCCCTAATATGGTACTCTTCTTCATATCCAAAGTCGATTTTAGTGAATACTTAAAACCGAGATGTCTCCCTGCATTTCACGCCGAGTTCTAAACCTCCCCGCGGAGTTCCTTTGTCAGATTCCCTGCTTAGAGGTCCTGCAACTGCGTACCCTTCATAGAGATCTACTCTAGAAAAACCTCCGTAGATGAACTTACGGCATTTGGGTTTTCATAATCGCTGCCATAGGTTGTCTCTTAAGCCTTCGTTTGATCCTTCGATCGAGCACGGGGAGGATACATTGTGAAATTTCCACGGAGGTCCTCCTCCTGAGTGCATCGAAAATGACTATGAAATAACCCCGAGATGCTGTGGGGTGCAACTCATTTCCCCAAACTATTGCCTCGCCATCTGTCCTACCTGCGGGAAGTAGTTTGCTATTCCCTCGCCATCTGTCCTACCTGCGGGAAGTAGTTTGCTATTCCACCGTGACCTCTATTCGATTTCACCTTTAAAGAAGTAAGATCACACTATTCAATTGACCGAGGAAATTTCTGAGATGTTCCTTGCAACTGAGGTTTAACGCCAATGACCCCAAGGAAAACTAATTCCCATCCGCCAGCAGTAACCAAACAGTAATTCTCAAATTAAAACATAAATTCATTCTATGACCTGAAGCGACATAAAATACAAAATATCCCCAAAGGGAAGGAACTCGAGATCTCCTTATCTAGGCGCAGAGATCATGATAGGTGAACTTCCCCGAGATTTTGCTGTACAACCAAATATAAAGTCACAACGATGAGCTTGAGGTGTTAAAAAAATTGCACTCGTGTGTGAACGATATAGATTTAGGAAGCAAGTATCATACACATAGATCACACTAAGATCGCCTTTCTCCTTGGACCCCTAAAAGTTAGCGTCGATATCCTTGAGATTTTCCAAGAGAGGGAATATCTCCACTTTTTCAGGCATATCATACCTAACACGATCTCCAGGTAAAAAGGATTCCTCCCGAGGCTATGATACCCGGTTACTTGATAACTAAAAAAAAATATCGATTTCAATTAATGCTCAACTGATAGTTAATGCTTGTACGTCATGTGGAGGCAGGTAGTGGCATGAACTTATTTCCCTTAACGTCGAGTGATCTCGTGTTAATTCTCTTTCAATATAACGTATAGTTAGTTTAATTGATAGCACCACGAGTGTGTATATTCTTAAATAAATACTCCTTTATTTACGAACAATACACAAATAATAGTTATCAAAATTATTAACCTTCACAACTCTAAGAGACACACAAATCATTCTTAAATGGCCTCAACTATTTATTTATATATATATGATAGTCACCACTACCTAATTATATATATATCTATATATATATAAACCATTTTTATGGCTAAATCATAACATGATTAAAATAACAAAATAAAGATTAAAATAGGTCATAAAGGAGGGATATCACAGTAACCCTGTCGAGGCCTTGCCATTCATTTCAAACCCAGTCTTTAAAAGAACAAACCCTCAACTCATCTGGGTGTCGAACCACACCAAGAAAATAAACCCAAGCTTCCAACCCTAACAAATATCCACTGCACAAAGAACTGGGAGTTCGGCTCTATAAGTTACACAGGTCACGAGTTCAAAACGTAGGAGCTACGCCTCTACAGGCAACACCACGACCCTACAAACCCTCAGCCTACCGGCCACGCAGACCTACCAATTGACAAATATCACATTAAACTCATCGATCGCAACAAAGGTAGGGTTTAACCACTTACATTGAAACCCTTTGCAAAACAATGGTGGATATCACTGGTGGGATTTATGAAATCACAAACCATCTACCACATTAAATGAGCCATCATTACCACAACCACGAAGGAGCTAGCTCGGCAACACTTAAACCTTTGTCAATTTATAACTCATCACTCAGTTGTTACACCATGATGCTTTCACGTGATCCAAGCTTACTATGCCATCCACAATGGATCTCCACTATTCTTGTTAGTTGTGTGCATTCAATGCATAGGATACATTTACATCCGCCAACCTGTAATGCATATTAACATTCATATCATACAACGTGGATATGGTTATGGTAAGGTCGTGATATACACCCTTGTAATATTAAGTTAAGTGTTGGATGGAATTTCACCAAGGTTGCATAAGTGTCACATAGGGTCATGTAAAGTGCACACAACCCACAATAGATTTTCACCAAGGTTTATATAGTATCAATAGAGTCACGACGGTGCACACACACAAATATTATATAAAGTTCATTTATATAATAGTTTGGTTATTCTTTCAACACTTTGCAAATAAACTATAGAAATGATCCAAGGAAAAGCATACATTACATATAGCATAGAGTTATAGTCGATTAATGGGTCATTTATATTGACAATAGATTATAGCAATAATCTAAGAAAAATTACATACATTCTAAGGATAGTGAAATAAAAGACAATGTCGATAAATCGAAAAAGTTATCACCATCATCGTAGGGTATAGACCCTATGCAAGTTAGAAAAACAGTTATACATAGAATCTCTACACATTGCTACGGAGGAAGAGGATAGATAGTTACATACAGTTCGACATAAAACTTTAATGAAAACTATATCTAATTTTGAGTACAAACTGAGACACGATCATTATAGACCTTCTTTTGAAAACAAATACAATCTTATAATTTACAAGGAATAAGATGCCCTGTACGCATCAACAATCAATTTCAGATGTCTTTATCTTTAAAAGATTTTAGTCTCGAACCAAGATTCTCACCAGTAGAATGTCCAAACTGTTATCTCTTCGATTGTTCACAAAGGATATTAATGAAAAATTGTCGCAATCTTAAACTCTTACCTATAAAACTGTCAAAAGTACGAAATCACTTGTTGTAGCACAAATGCTAAGTAAGCCTCGGGGCGTCTGTAGGACCCCTTCATCTATCAACAAAGGCACATTAGTCAAAGCAGTTAATTCATCATTCATAAACAACAACAATAGAAGTTTGCAACAGTACAGGTGAATAGGAATAACATCAAGACATAATCTAAAATCTTTTAGTCGAAATTTATTTTATTATAAACCAGCTTGGCATTTAGTACAGCAAGCTAAACTTTTATGCATTGTTCTATTTCCGCATACAGTAAATAAGCAATAAATGTCACGTAGAAAAATTTTAAATTTTTTTGTGATTTTTACGGGATGTTACATGGAAAAAAACTTCAAACTCTATGTTCACAATCAACAATCAAGGAAATTGAGGAATCTTGGCACTCTATGTTCACAATCAGCAAGATTGAAGAGGATTCTACAGTTGGCACTGGTAATTGAGGATTCTAAATTAAAAATTAGCAAGCTTCAAGAGGCTTCTACATTCAGAATTAGCAAGCTTCAAGAGGATTCTACATTCACAATTTCAAGCTTCAAGAGGATTCTACGTCCATAATTTCAAGCAACCTTGAGGAATCTATCTGAACACAATTGAAGAAGAATCTACATTCACTATTGAGCAAGCTTGAGGAATCTATATTCATAAATCAAGAATTTTCTATATTCGCAAGGGAGGTAGAGGTTAATTTCACATTTGATCAATCTTGAGGAATCTGTATTCACAATTGAGGAAGTATCTATATTCACAATTGAGCAAGCTTCAAGAACCTATATTCACAATTGAGAAAGAATTTGCATATTTGAATAGTTGAGCACACCTCTAGAATCTATTTTCTTAGTATTGCGCATTGAGGTCATGGGGAATTTACGCAATCGAAAAAGGAAATCAGCAAGGAAAGAGAAGCCTCAAGAAACCATGGAAGAAGTTAGAGAAAAGAAAAGATTGACATTAATTTATGCTATGATTTTGTTTCGTGTCTCTTTGAGTATTGACATTAATATTTTGACTACTGCAGCCAGACATTGATAGCTTGATAGATTGATAAATTACAACATTCACGCCACGTTCCGTGGGCTTCTTTTTTTGTTATTGCACCGAGAGGCGCTCTACAGACCAGTATGAGGGAGATCTTGTAACAAGTGTGGAGTGTTTGTCGAGTAACAAAATAATAAAAATAAAATATTGTAACGTCGGCCATTAATAAAAATATAAGAAGTAAAAAAGATAAAGAAGTAATCCAGTATGAGGGAGATCTTGTAACATTTGTCGAGAGTTTGTAGAGTGTTTGTCGAGTAACAAAAATAAAATAATAAAAATAAAATATTGTAAGTTCGGCCATTAATAAAAATATAAGAAGTAAAAACGACAAAGAAGTAACCCAGTATGAGGGAGATCTTAAAGTTGAACTTACGTGTAAATATTTTTTAACGTGTAAAAAAGTTAGATAATTTTTTATGAACATGTAAAAAGTTAGATACAAAAAATTACATCTCAAAAAATTGGATACCTCTCGGTGGTTGGTAGATCTGGGTTTAAGATGGATCTATGCTTGTATTAACAAAAACGCACGTGCGTTATAGTGATCCATAACGCGCGCGCGTTATGGAATCCTATCCTGCATGTTAACTAACATGGCAGGCTCAGATCCCACCCATGCCTAGTTCTAAGAAATGCTCGCGTGTTTTTGTTTTACAGAGTACTTGTGGGTTTTGCGAATGCACGATTGCATCTAAAGGGTTCCTCAACTTTGTGTGAGGGCCATATGTTAATTTGTTAAACCTTATTCATAAATTTAATAGACATGACTAAGAATATTAAAACATATTTAATGTGGCAGGTCTTACCTCCAATTCCAAAATAAAATACTTATACCTCCAATTCTAAAATAAGATACTTATAGTTATAGCACAAATGTTTCATGAATCACTACAACATATTAATGTTGTTTACTATGGTAGAGAATTGTGGAATAGGTACGCAAGTAATAAAGATAAATTCTAAAAATCATATACAAGCATAATAGAATTAGGTGATTACTATGGTAGAGAATTTTGGAATAGGTACGCAAGTAATAAAGATAAATTCTAAAAATGGCATACAAGCATAATAGAATTAGGTGATTAAGGTTTGGGAAATAGTAATGGATCTTCAGGCTCTATGAGCGAGAATATGAAACTTTCAAAGGCTATAGAAACTTACAAAAGCAATAAAAAATTATTAATCCAAACTTTATGTGTTAGAAAAATTACGATTCTTTACATACGGAATAAACTTTTAAAGAATCAAAAAGAATTAATAATGTATGCCGTCAGAATCATACCTCCAACCATTGATGCTGCTCACACTCTGATTTGAGACTTTGCTTAAGGAAACCATTCCGTATGGCACTTCCAAACTCTGCTCACTCTAGATTGATGGTGTAAAAACTGAAGGAGATTGAGTTAGCAAGTTTGGGGACCAAACAGAAGTATTTATAGCCCAGCTTCCATCAAGCTTCTTTTGGCTGTGTGTCAATTCTTCCATAGATCAAGGTAGAGAACGGTTGAGGGAGTTATGGAACATTCCAGTAGCTCTCAACGAGAAATCAGTTATTTCCTTAAGAGAGCTTACATTCTCCCACTTGGTCCATACTTCCAAACTTAATGTCTCATCTTAAAACCCATTGATAATCTATATTAAAAATAGATACATGAATCATGGCGATAAGTCCTCTTAAGATGAGTATTATCTTCCATGTATTACTATGTATTTATTTCTATTAGAATTTATGTGGCAACAATTTCTTAATGAATAAACCTTATGTTTATTCTTGGTCCTATACAGATGAATTCTCTCAATTAAATTAAGGTGCACATAAGTATGAGAAAATCATCACAATAATTAAGAATTTCATTAAAATAACATTGTCCATACAATGAGAAACTACATAATGGAACCAAGTCCCATATTCAATACATGATCCTTGAATTTAAACGGTGGCATGCCCTTAGTCAAAGGATCAGCGATCATCAACTCAGTGCTGATGTGCTCAATGACCACTTTCTTTTCTTTAACACGTTCCCTTATAGCTAAATGCTTAATGTTGATGTGTTTATTTCGACTCCCACTTTTGTTGTTTTTAGCTATAAAAAAAAAACAGCAGCTGAATTGTCGCAATACATTCTTAATGGCTTAAAGATAGAATCCATAATTATAATCCTAGAAATGAAACTCTTAAACCATACACCATGTAAAGTAGCCTCAAAACAGGGGACAAACTCCTTCACAATGGGAGCTATACTTGGTGAACAATCCTTCATCCAAAATCTCTCTAAAATTTTATTAATATAGGTTTCCTGAGACAGACCCATGATGCCTCGAAATCTATCTCTATGGATCTTAATGCCAATGACATAAGATGCCTCACCCATATCCTTCATATCGAAATTTTAAGAGACAAATTGTTTCACCTCATGCAGCAAACCCTTATCATTGGTTGCCAGCAAAATGTCATCCACATATAAAACAACAAAACAAATTTTACTCCCACTAACTTTTAGGTATATACTTTGATCCATAATGTTTTCTACAAAACCGAAAGAAGAAATTACATTATGGAATTTCAAATACCATTGGCGGGATGCTTGTTTTAAATTGAGGCCTTAAAAATAAAATTTCATGCTTTACCAATGTAAATTCATGCTTAAAATTGAATCTAATGACATAAAAATTGCCTGTGGGCTAAATTTTCAATTCAAGCAGATTCAATGATTCTTTATGATAGAATTGAACTTTATGATAAAACTAGTAATTCATAATTCCTGTGGGTAAGTTATGAATAATTTAATATTTTATCCTAATTAATTATATAAATATAATAAAAATTTCTGTGGGATAAAATTTATTATATTTATTATAATTAATTACAATTAATGTCTAAATATTCTTTATGTGATCCTATTCAATCATAATATATAACATTATTTAATTAGAGATGATGTGGCTATTCTCTAATCAATAAAAATTATATGGATCACTAGACATTTATTACTTTTATGCATAAAATTAAATTGATACTAATTACATCATGCAAATGAAATATATAAACAAGTTAATTAGGAAAAAATCCTAATTAGCACCCTAGCATCATTACACAGGTTAAAATAAAAATAAAAATGCCTGGATAAACATATAGAAAACACACAGGAAATGTAAGAGATGCGATCGCCCCAGGCTGAAGAACATGCAATAATAATAACCTCTTTTTAAACAGACCACAGAGGTTAGCATATAGATCAAGTCTCAATAATATAGATCTGGTTAGAGGCAAGTCTCAGCACTACAGATCTGATCATAGTCAGGTCTAGAAGCTCACGATCTCCACAGTTGTGCACATAGTAGGCTATAACAGACCCTAGGGCCTCACGGCCTCCACAAATAATCAACAAGTAGGTAGATCGTGGACCAGAATAGAACTCACAGCTTCCCAACAAATAGGGATGTAGCAGATCAGACTTCTTCAACATCTCAACAGGAAGATCAGAATTAGATCAGGCCTCTCAACAACAGATCAGACGTGAATCAGACCTCAATCAGGAAGGCAGAAGGAAGATCAAATCTCTCAACAGCAGAATGAATTCCAATCAGGACTACAACAGGAAGATCGGACTCCAAGCAAGCAGATACGACTTTAGTTAGACCTAAGCAAGTAGATCGGAACTCAAGCAAGACCTCATACAAGCAGATCAACCCACAAAAGGGCAGTGACAGTCACAACAAGGAGGACGACAGCCCTAACATGCAGCAAACAAACAACGACTGCCTTTTAGAAAGCCTCAACAAGGTAATGGCTCCCTCAACATGTAGCGGACTGCAAACTTGAAGAGGTCTAAGGGAAAATAAGTGATTATGCTGAATAACCAAATCACGCCTACCCATTTCCATCCAATGCCGCTAATTCCTGCAAAGCCCATACACCGCAAGGAATGTAGCAATCTCCACTCCAATGAACACAATAAATCAACTGCGTTTTTTCTTCCTATGGTGGGAGCTTGATTCATGCCGTTCAATTATTCACAAATATGTAAATCCATGAGAATATGTTGAAGGGTCAGTTACCAGTTGAGCTATTATAAAAGCAAAGACAAGCAAAAGGCCAAGCCTCTCTAAGAATGACCAGGTGGAGGATCGAGTCACAAAGATGAGGGCTGGCTCACAATACTGACTTGCAAGTACAATACAGCCATGAGTTTATGGTCGTTGTCATGTAAGGATTCTACCTTAAAATTTTTCCACTGATAAGCATAATCAAGCTATTAAGGCTTACGGCTGCCACATAAAAGACATTTACCAGCAGGCTGCGGCCAGCTCTCAAGACCATTGATCAGATCTTATACCCACAAAATAGGTCACGGCATGCTCTCAATAAGTCATGGCAGGCTCAATAAAACCCAACAAGGTTACAGCCTCCTCTAATAAGTTCATGACAAGCAAGATCAACCCAAATAAGGCTCATGGCCTCCACAAATGTGCTCTCAACAAACTAAATTAGACCTACAGGGCTCACAGGTCAATGTCAACTTTACTCAGTCACTTAGATCATATCTGATATTTGGTGAACTCCAGCATTAGTGCGACCTCAACTGGCAGGTGAGCAAGCAGCAGAAATAACCTTGAACCCTCCAGCACTCACAGTCAAGATAAACCAATGGGACGCAGCTTTAAAAAACATGGCACAACCATATCAAATATAGAGACGCAGAAAAAATAAACAATATAACGCATGAGCAATTGGATGTTTTGTTGAAACCCCAGTTTTAATGACTTGTAAGCACTCTCTGAACTAATTGTACTGGAGCTGGCACTGCCATGGCTCAGAACAACATCAGAATATAGCGGATCGACCCATAGACCTCCTCCAGCTATGGACAATATCCTTCGGCCAATTGAGGTTACCGAGGTCCGTAGCTCAGCCTTCATCGAGTGGGAAGGCACAATCACATAGCATAAAGCTCCATGAGTGCCAATCCAACAAACAGTATTAACAAGCAAATGATAAAATTCTGGAGACGGTTCTTCTTGGAGAGAAACCGCTCTCTTCCACAACATATCAAGGCACACAATGCAGCAATAACCAAAATAAATATATCTAAATATATAGTTTGCAATAATTATAAGTCTACTCAAGTAAACTTATCTCATTAACGCGTGGACGCATGGTATGACTCCGGGTGTTTGATTCTCTTCTGTAACAGTCCTTCATGGCCCTACACAGAGTGATTGTTCGCCCTTTCTCCAACACAGAGAGGAATGGGGATCGGCGGAGAGATCATCCTCCTCTAAACTGTTAAAAAATTTCACTCACTTTCTGAGGTTACTACTTAAGTCACAAAGGAATGAAGGGAGGAGATAGTTTCATATCTCATCATCTTCGGCTGCTAAGTGAAGTAATTGTCATTACTATGAAATCATGCAAGGCACATAAAGAAGATCAAGATTTGGAAACTAGACGTGAAGATGCCATGGAGGCATTTTCAAAAGCACGAAAAAGCATATGCAGAGGAGAAAGGCAGCGAGACATCATACACTGCTATAGTTAATAAAAGTTCTGGAAAAGAAACGGTGGTTCCGGATAGATATCAACACGGACACAGAAAAAAAACTAAACAATAAAATGTATGAGCAATACCCCAATGGACGTACAGCAGTCCAAACATCAAGGAAGAGACAAAATTATGCTCTGATACCAACTGTTAGAAAAATTACGATTCTTTACATGCGGAATAAACTTTTAAAGAATCAAAAAGAATTAATAATGTATGCCATCAGAATCATACCTCCAGCCATTAATGCTGCTCACACTCTGATTTGAGACTTTGCTTAAGGCAACCGTTCCGTATGGCACTTCCAAACTTTGCTCACTCTGGATTGATGGTGTAAAAACTGAAGGAGATTGAGTTAGCAAGTTTGGTGACCAAACAGAAGTATTTATAGCCCAGCTTCCATCAAGCTTCTTTTGGTTATGCGTCAATTGTTCCACAGATCAAGGTAGAGAACGGTTGAGGGAGTTATGGACCATTCCAGGAGCTCTCAACGAGAAATTAGTTATTTCCTTAAGAGAGCTTACATGATGCTCTATACAAATGATATTGCAACGACAGGAGCAAATAATATGGAAAAGAGGGAGCAATAGGTTGTATATTAATGGATGAATGTTAAATATAAATAAATTAATGAGACCAATGCTAAATTGCTGAAGTATACACTAAAATAGTATGATTTCACTATACAATATTTATATAATTGCATGAGGGATAAAGTTTGAACATATTTCTTATAAAATAATTAACAAATATTATTTTACCATGCCCATTAATATTTAAAACAATATTTGAAACATAATGGTTGTTTTCCTTCATTGCTACTTAAGGTTTCTTGACTTATGTGTTTCCATACTATGAGAAATGTGTCTTCTAAAGCTTGGTAATGGGTTTGCATCTTTAAAGTCCATGTTAGAGTTATTTTGAACTAATTCACTCCTCCATAAGAAAATTTAACTCTAACATTTTTTTTTAATTTTTGGAATGAACAATTTTATCCAAAACATTTTTTTGCAAATTTTAAAATGTTAAAGAGTTTATGTTTTGTTTTAATATTACTTCATTTTCAATAAAAAAAATCGTAATTATTTTAATAAAAATATACCTCATCTTAAATTTGGCTTTAAGCGCTAGTCTCTATGTTTGATAGATAGTTAAGATGGAGTTATCTTGACTTAAAAATACATTCACCCAAAACTAATATCTGACCACCAACTATTCCAATTTGGAATCATGTTGTAAATGCTAACACATAAATACTACAAATAAGCAAAATTTTCATTAATTAATTAATTATGAAGTAAAATAGTTATTTACCCAAATTTAATAGACGAAGTGCCAACTATTATATGTCATAAAGTATAATACATCAATCCTACAAATAGGCAAAAATTGTATTCATTCATTGGTTACGAAGTAAAATAACTATTTACCCAAACTTAATTGTCCAAATGCCAACTATTTCATGTTGTAAATTATATAACATATAAATCCTACAAATACACAAAAGTTACATTTATTAATTAATTGTGAAGTAAAATGCTTTCAATTTACCCAATTATTGGTTAATTTGCAATTATCACAAAACTAATATCGTGCTCATTGTTTTATTATTAACTTAACAATACATAATCCAATATATTTCAATATATTCATCCACATTGCAACTATTCCAATTTTGGATCCTAAACAATAATACATTAGCCCTACAAATATGCAAAAATTGCTTTCATTCATTGATTATGAAGTAAAATAGTTATTCTCGTAACTATTTATGAAAAAAATTATTTAAAATGTGAGAATGCATGAACGGAAATTGAAACTGAAATTCAATATATTTATATAAATGTATTTTACAATCTAGCCAATTTAAATTTGCAGCTGACATGTGACATACATCTCTAATAATTGTTCCTTACACACCAAAAAGATGGGTTTATAACCTAGGCCACTTAGGGCCCCAATGTTGAATGGAATGATGATCTGCCCACCAAGAAGATGTTGTCACCAAATTTGTACAAAGATGAGGACCATAAGTCACTTTAATTCCCTTCCTTGTGGCTCCCACCCTCAACCACTCACCTAAAAAATTGAAAAGGTGAGCTGTGATGACTTAACCTCCACAAATGCCAAGTACGCTACTAATGCCTAACCCAACCTAAGAACATGTATCGCATTTCCAACTATAGACATTGACATTGAAGATGGTTTTTTGAAGTGGAAAATCAAATGCATTGACATTGAAGATGGTTTTTTGAAGTGGAAAATCAAATGCTTCTTACTCTCGACTTTGAAAACTGAATCATCCTTCTTGGTTTATTGGTTGCCTGGAAATTTCATGCGAATGGCATTTTCTTGGTAGATCGAAGCCGTGTTCGAAGAGGAAATCCTCCGTTGTACATTCACATTTTTGAATTGTTATTGAAATTGCGTTTAAATTTGGCTCTTTGCGAAATGGAGTTTGACAGTAACAAGTTATAATTAGCTGTCCGTCGCCCATGTGATATATTAGCCAAGTCGTCGAATCTTTCCCGCCCAACCACCCCATTATAGCCATCGGACTTTATTCAAAGTCAGTAACTGATTTGTGGGGAGTGGGGACTCACGGAGCAGGACCAACCTGTCCGGCCGGTCTGGTCCCCTCCCGCCCTGGCGCCGGCGTTTGCTTACACCAAGACAGAGTATCCGTTAAACTGGCCGATCCCTACCACTAGCAGCCCGACCAAACATAAATTCTAATAACGGATTTTTGGTCGTGGCTGGTAACTTGCGTGTATAATTCAAAGCAGAATGTTTTGATTGGATTAAGACAGTCAATGTGCATGCATGTCGAAAAAGTCGGGCGGGGAGTGAATTTCACTGCTTATAAGTGTTTCCATTCCTTGCATATTTACCCGTCAAGTCTTCCAACTCTCTCAGTTCTCCTTCTTCCATCCTGAGTGACGCACTTTTCTCCTGCAAATCCATCAGATATCTTATTGTTTCTCTTAACAGTGATCTGGTATTATATAGCTTTATCTGCTCACAGTGTACTTCGCTCTGCTAACACAGAGCTTTATTATGAAGAGCAGTATCATGGCGCTTCTGATGATGATCTCGATCCTAATCATTGCAGGCCGTAGCAATGGCAGGATGCTCATGAAAAACGACCTGTTTATCGTCCCCGACAGGCTTTCCTCCTTCGACCCCAATCTCGATGCCCTTGTAAATGATGACTCTAGCTTGCATACTCCCGACGGTCATATGGAGAAGCATGAGCTCGAGTGTATTCAAGACATGATAAGCAGCTCGTCCGCAAAGAGTTCAACCAACGAGAAGAAGTTATCGTTTAGGATAAGCCCCAGCGTCCGAAAGACCGATAAAATGGAATCATCTGCATTGAACACAGGCAAGGGCGTAGATTCCATGGTGATGATCATCCGTCATAAATCTCAATCAAGAAACCTCGACACAATCAACTCCCATCACAGCAACGGAGATGAACACCTCAAGCCCAAAAAGAGCAACAAGCGCAAACTGGGCTCTTCTCCAAGCCCGGGCGTGGGCAATTGATTGTTTTTAACGTCCCACAGAATATTCTGGAAGCAAATTTACTGGATGTGATTTATTGTTTGTCTTAAGAATTAGTTCAGGATAAAATATCACAAATTAAGTGCTATGAACAAGTTGTTTTTCATGCTGAGTTGTAAATTTGTAATGATATATTATTTATGCCTTAGGTACTTATTACCTTTTTTAGTTAAAAGAGTTGTCTATAGCTACCTGTAAGTAATCCATGTATGAGCTATAAATTACCCATGCATCAACTACCAGTTATTTTTTATATTTCTTTTTTTATACAATTGTTTATTTTGAATTTTAAAACATTACATAAAATCAACAATTTGGATAGTACATTTGTCTCATCCTCTTTTAATCTAAAAAAAACATAGATAATAATCCACCACCATAAATTTTAAAATATAAAACCCTATCAATATAAAAATAAAATAAACACTATAAATTGGATCCACTCTTGGATCTTGGTATAGGTGTTTTACCCCAGAAGGCTGACCACCTCAAGCACATAGTACGTATGCCATCATACAAGTTATGGTACGGATCCCGTCTAAAAGTAGTAGATCGCAAAATAAAGATATTGACGAATGAGCGATAACCTAATAACCTAGATCCCCTCCCCCCCGCTACCCCCATGAGCTCTGCGGGGCCCAAACCCAGCTTGAGTAAGCACCAGCTTAAACCTATATATATATATATATGGTGGGCGGTGTCCTGCTACGCCTAGAGATAATTCATCAAGAAGGCTAGGTAGGCCACCCTTGCACTCTCAAAATTACCAGTTAAAGGCCACGTTCGTAGATAACCGATAGGCCACCTTTTCACAATGTCATCTTGGGCTGGATGATCCTGAATAGATTGATGAGATGGCAGCCTACTTGTTTAACCAACCACGTTTAAGCAAGCTCTTTCCTTCCCGGGCTAAAGGTAAACACTCATTGGCTAAAGTGCATTCATATAGATGTCACTCCTAATATTATAAAAGCAACCTAAAAAATCATAACGCCGTCTCCATTCTGGTCGATGTAATGATTTTGATCCAAATTACATCTTCTTACAATAGGTAAGGTATAGCATGCTGTGCAATGATTTCGTAACGTAATGTTTCTTGCACAACATGCCCCATATTGTTTTTAATTGATACGTTCACTTTTATCTACCGGCTGGCAATTCCGAATGGTCACTCTTTTTACCAACTGGCCTGTAAATTTAAAGCATAGAAGCATAATTCGGTCTATACCTAAATTCTGAATAATTGGAATATGTGGAACATTAGTGTAAATGTAATATAGATATAACTTAGTTAGGATTAAATTTTAAAAACTAAATTTTAATTATTTAAACACTATAAAATAAATAACATTTAATTTTATACATTTTAATTTAATTTAGTAACAACATTTATTTATTAATTTGGAATCTTTAAAGTATGATGTAACTAGTGGTAAATATTGTTTATTTTCTTATTAAAATCATTACTAATAATTATGGTTTTCTCTTTTACTCTCGTAGCATTATATGTTTGTTTTTTAAATAATAATTTTAGTTATAAATAATATATCTAAAAAGAAATGATTAATTTTTTTTGTATTTTTTACTTATTAAATAATATATTTATACTCTAATTATACTAGTAGAAGAAGTTAAGTTAAGTTAAGTTACATGAAGAAGTTACCTCTTACTTGTTCTCAATGCTTAGTTGTAATTACCTATTCTTCTCCATGCCTCAGCTATCCTACCACCTTCTTTAGTTAAATGGGATGTCTATGGGTGAGTGCAACCTAATGAAGGTCACGCATGCTCAACTTATTGGATTTTTTTAGATACTTACACAAGATATCCTGAGTTGAGTAAAAAATATGAAATGCAGGAAATTGAATCACATTTATGAATATATAGGTTTTATGTATTGAAAATTTATATGACTATGTCAAATTTCATATTTTCTAATAGTCACTTTTTATTTTTTTGACAAATAATAAGATATATGTTTTTGTGGGTGGAGCCTTTGAGTGACTAAATGATAGTTTCGGGCTACAAAAATTGGTAGACATGTAGAGAACACATAGCACTATTGTAGCACTATTTTTCAAAAATTAAATGTTTAAGATCTTTTTACAGAGCGTAGATGTCGGTGTCTACTAGTGCATCATACAATGTTTTTTAAAAATTGTTGTGAAATGAAAAAGTTACAGAAGAAACACTAACAACATTTTTTTTACTTGAAAAAAATTAATATTTTAAAAAAATTACATATTTGGAATTTGCATAAAAAATGTTATCTATGCCTAAAATTTCAACAAAAATGGTTGTATATGTCATGGTGTAAAGAGTGGTGAAATACAGGCATATCGATAAAAATGGTGGAAATGCCCAATTAGCTATGGTTTAGTGTACAATCCATAGAACAGGTTTGGTAAGTCCGAACCAGCCACATAGGACTCAGGATGACACACAAGCGCACGAGGAGGCGTGTTTTACGCGCTAAGGAATGTTCGTGCGTTGTGTTTAAATTCAAATTTTTATTCTCATGCTTGGTGTTAACAAAAACATTATCATGAGCATTTTGGAGAAACAAAATGCTCTAGCGTTTTGGAGAAACAAAACTCTAGAGCATTTTGGAGTTATAAAATGTTCTAACATTATAAACCACATAAACTATGTGTTAAGTGTTGAATGGAGATAAGGGGTGAGAGAGAGAGAGAAAGAGGATATGAGGGGGGGAGCAAGGGACATACATTTATGGAGGTGGAGAGAGAAATGAGGAGGGAGAAAATTAAATGCCTAAACTCATCATTCCTATCGCTCAAACACCTTAAATCCATAAACCCCTAAGCACATAAGCCCTTAACACATAACCCCTTAACACGTTAACCCATTGACACTTAATCATAACATTTTATACTTTACCCCACTAATAGTCGGTCCCTAAATATCTTAACTTATAAATATCATAATCCTTAAATCTCTAGTCCCTTAATTAACCCCTTATTTCTCATCCTCGTAGTCCTTGTCCTCTAACACCCTAATACCTTAACACCTTATAATCCCTTAATACTGTAGCACTTAAGTCCATAATGCCTAACTACTTAAAACCTAACCCCCTAACCAAAGAGCCCTAAATCCATTTACCCCTAAAGTCCATAACCCCTTAAATCCTTTAATTATTTACCTCTAATCATTTAACCATTGGCCTCTAAGATCTACTTTACCCTATAGAGGTAAAATAATTGTTACCTTTACACTGTGCTTGCATATCTGACCTCCCTTGTGCCAATACAACCTGCATTTGCTTATGCACTCTATGTTTGCATTTACGTTCTTTGTTTGCATGAGATCTCTCTGATTTCTTGATCTCTCCATTGGGATTGATCGCTCCTCTCTTGAATTTGGAATTCTCACATAGGATTGTGCATTAGACTCTAAGCTCTAGTTTACTTTCGATATATCTACCATTACAATGAAAATACATGTCTTTTGTTTCTAGGTACTTTTATCATACAATCAAGATATGGAGCAGTTGCGATAGGGCTTGGAATGAGTTTCTTTTGTGTATTCTGGGTGCACTAGTCAGCGAGGCCCAAAGTATTTGTGGTAGTGGAAATTTTGAAGATATGCACAGAGGTCACACAGAAATAATTTTGGGACCGTAGATAGGAAGAGGCTGGTTGCAACATGTGGACAAGAAATCTAGGTACTATTTGAACTTGATGTCGAGGAAATTTACACCCAAAAGATGCATCTCAATGCCAATAATGTACCATGTATTAATATTGGGTTGCAGCCAATTGTATTGTGTCTATGATATTTGTGGGATTTGAAGCTCAATTGCTCATATGTGAGGCTGCAATAAAGCTAAGATATGTATTTGGGATGGTGAAGGTTACGTCTCTGGCACTGTTAGCATGAATATTTCCATGGATAAATTTGTCTTAAAGGCATTTAATTGTTCAACCATGTGGTTACTACCATTGTCTACAATGAATAAATCCAAATGAATTCCACAAAGGGAAACCTTGACATAATTCGTTAAATTTCTTGGATTAGAGTAGGAAAGGCAAGGCTGAAGAAACCATTGAGGGTTGGTTTAGTACCTTCATTGACAAAAGAAACCCAAAAATTTGTTGGAGAGTCTCAAAGACAAGCGGGTCCCAGATTTAGCGAATGAAAAGTGGCACAAGATTGAAATCCAGGGCTAAATTGAATGAGCTGAGAAATTGGTGTCCAAACCAACCTAGATCACGAGTTAGTATGACTTACAAGGTAGTAGGGAAATGATGATTTCTGGTTACATTAAATCAATGAGCCCACCATAAGAGAGACCGATAAAATAAGTGAATACCCCACTGTAGGGAAATGAAAAAAATAAAATAATGGATTAGTGGACATTGTAATAGATTGGGATTATCCCACTGTCGGGAGATGCAAAATTAAAATAATGGATTATTCCATTGTCAGAGATTCAAAGGTATGTGCAATAGGATAAGCAATAAGTTTACTGTTAGAGAACAATGTCAAAATATGTGGGACTCTCTCAAAATATTGGAGAATCAAAATATGACAGAGGCATAGTTTGCTTTCTTCTCAGATTGAAACAAAACTACAATATGATTTAAGGCTATAGAGTAATGCACTGGTATGAAAATTGAAAACCTGCCAATATCAGGGTTCGAGATCCAGCTCCAAGCTCAAAATCCAAACCAGCCACTCCACCTAGTTCTCCAATGCACGCAACAACCTTTCACGTGAATGAAGGTGCCAAACAACACAAATTTAATTCAACGATACAAGGTAGCAGAACTAGCATAACATTCTTCTAAAAAGATGCTCAGATAGGTTGCAGTGGCAAAATTCCTTTCCAAATTTCCATAGCTACACAACATTTAATGGCCATTCAATTTTGACCATCTACCAAAGTGGTGAACATTTGCATAGTTTCCACACTCGCCTCACCACCCACCAAATGATCCAAAAATTAAATTCCACTCCAAAATGATAAAATACAGTTTGAGTTCCCTAAGAAATAGAAAATCATTTATGGATAGATTGATGGGAGGAACAATGCATTTCCTAAGAAATGGTTTTCTGGTTCTAGAAATGAGAACAACCATAGAAAATGATGGTTTCCATTAGGTCCCTGTTTTTATGACATTTTCTCTCTGAAACTTAGACCATCGTCACGTTTTTTGTAACACAACTGCATACTATGAAAAAAAAAACATCACTAGGCACAAGTATGAAAGGCTTATCACAAAAATCAAAGATCCAAGCTTAGGTATTGGTTGTCAAAAAGGGGATGATGTGGGTATTTTCCTAGCAGATGTACAGCATAACTTGACAATGCTTAAGATATTTTGCAAGCTACTAAAGCTGCGTCATCACTGAAAGGCTAAGAAGCTAGGGGAGTAATCAAAATCTCTTTCGAATAATTGTCTCCACCCAGTTCTTCCATATGTACTTCTGGTGGAGTACTAGGGATTTCTTCACAAGGTGTGGGAGTATGTGAGGGCCTTGATGGTTCCTCGCCCCCACTTCCCCAATGGATGATCCTTGATGGTCTCCTTGTCGTTGTTTTGATGAAATGCCAGTAGTGTCGTCACTAGTAGATCCCACTAATGTACTTGAAATATGCAATCCTAATGGGCTCCATGGCTATCTCTATCAAAATGATGGTATAATACAACTTATGATGTTGCTTCAAATGAATCTCTTTGAAATTGTTTATGACCAAAATCCTCTCTTAATACAATCCTACACTCACATGTATTTATATGTGGAAGTAGTTAGTAGTTGTACTTCTAGTATTTTCCATTTATTAAATTTAGAAATTTCAAAAAAGGAACACTCACATGTATTTATATATGTTATTTGTAAAGCAATCTGATAATAAAGTTTATTGTATTGTAACAGCCAGAGATTATTCTCTTTATTATTTGATTTTGTGTATAAATGTTGCAGCATTTTTAGTTAAACTCCCTACCTCCATGTTTCACTCATGTGTAATATGAGTTTAAACATACACATACGAAATGGGAAATTGATGTGGTTAAGTGCAATCGAACCTCCCTAGTTCACTTCTCTCCTTAATTCTATACCAAGTGGAATATAGAGGGCTTCCATTATACTATTAAATCACCGATGTCGTTGTATTATACACTTCCCTTTTTTAATGCGAGTAATGCTCCGCTGAGTTCAGAATCTATAAGGAAATTTTGGCATTGCAAAACATGATAATACTCTATTTCTTCAAAGTCTTTAATCTTGGGGAATAGTCCTTTATGACTGACGATAGCTTAGGTCAAAATATCCTTTACACCACTTAAAGATAATGTATTATTACTTTGAGATAAATATTCTTTGAACAAGTGGAAAGGTTAAGATTACTTGGGAGATGCCTAGCTGCCACAATTGTCAAAATGATGTCCGAGTCTCTCACCCGCACAAAAACACATTTATACAGAAATAAAGTTTCAACAAAAATAATGACTAATATTTAAAAATATTAATAATAATTACAAATCTTTATCCACATTTAGACCATTTGAATTTTCTTTAAAAGTTTCTCGTCAAGAAAATCGTTTTGGAAAATGACATTATGATACAATACTTCAGCTTTCAACCGTCTTCTTTGAAAAATAAATCACCATTATCAGGGCATTCGTTGCATGGGATTTCGTGTTACTCAAATCTTCTTGGGAGATAGAAGCCGTGTTTGAAGAGGATATTGTCTGGTTTTAATGCACTCAACTATTGAATTGAAATTGTTTTTATTTGACTCTTTGCCAACATACCATAGGCAATCTAAAATTAAAAGCCACCAAACTGCATGTTTGTAATAGCAGAGAGTGAACAGATAACAGGCGTGTCAATACACATGAAATTCGTTGAAGCCTTCGAGATAAACTGCCGTCATGTCGCAATCGGACTTTAAAGTCAGTAAAAAGATTCAAAGGGACCATGGCGAGTCTTCCCGTCCGGTATTCTTCCAGGTGGCGGTCAGGTCAGGTCAGGTCTTTAGTTTGTAACTTTACCTGTTATACGATAAGTATGGAAGGAGTTATATATTTTCTATTTTGTATTACGCCGTAAGGTGTCTTATTTCAACTTTGGGGTCGGGTGGGGTGGAGATGGCAGATTTTTCAAATTTAAAAAATTGAATGGACAGATTTGAAACTTAACCAAATATTTGTTGTCTGATGCATTATCAGCAATGAGATTTCATGAAATAACTCATGCGCATGTTTAATTCCAATGGTCAGTAATGATTTTAAAAAAAAATTGAGTTATTACGACTGTCTCAACCTTCCACTTATATTATTCCAAATGTTTCAGCGGTCCTGTATGTTTAAATCGAACAGTTGTAAATAATTTTAAAAAAATGTGGTTATTCCAAGTGTCAAGGCCCTCAGGCTTCTCCTGTTATTAAAAAAATTAGGGTTATTAGGCTTCGCTTGGCTCATGCATGGCGGCCTAGGCTCATGCATGGCGGCCTATTTAATCCGAGGGTAACGCTCCACTCTCACCCACGTGTTTTCTCCATTTCCTTGGTGTTTCAGTTTCAACCTGAGTTGTGTCTACCTGTCATATTTCATAGAATCGGTTATTGAAAAAACTTGTCTAAATGTAACGCTCCACTGTCACTCTGTCAAGGTTATATTTCTCCCTTCCTGGGTCTTTCAGTTTTTCCCTTGGTTGTTTCACTTTTTGATTATTCTGGATCGCCCATCCTGGAGGTCCTACCATTCTTGATGAAGCTGAATTTGGATCCCAAGAAACTGAGCTAATACAGAAACATGTCGAGGGTGTGCGTGCACTTCATGTTGGACGAGATGAGGAAATCATCTCGAGAAAAAGGATGCTCGACGACTGGAGAGGGAGTCGGAGAGGGATTGGATGTGAGAGTTCTGTTTGGATTCGGAATGGGCCTCAGTATTGAAACAGTCGTTCTAAAGAGCGTTCCCCTACAGTAACGGTCAGCTCGCAAATAAATCATGGTAATGGGTAGGATAAATATGTGTTCATGTGCAAGAATCAAGAATCGGACTGAAACTCAAATAGTTGATTATCACAAGTTAATTTAAAGTATATCATCCATGCTCTCTTGGGGTATTATGTAATGTTTTTTGTAATTTTTAAAAACATTGTGTCATAGATTGCTTGATTTTCCAAGCTTCTGATAATAACACCGCTCTTCCAGTTCACCGGTGACAGAGCCTTTGAATTATCAATTTTTATGTAGACCAATATACAAAGTTTTTACAGTATTGATATCATATGGCATGCACGTTTCCTGTACACTGTGCATATGGCGATGTTTGACTTTGTTTGCAAAAAGCAGATCGTGGATCTTGAGGAACTCCCTGGCAATATCTGGAGAGGAGACGACTAAGGTGAGGGTGGAAGGCGGGGAGGCATGAGAGGTCCATGTTTCATAGAGAGAGATGCCAACGTTCAGTGTGGAAGCCCTCCCAGGTTGTGAAGATTTCCGATGTTCAAACCCTAATTCCATCGTGTTTCTTTTGCTCAACCAGCAACAATACAAACCCGTGCAAGATACCAATATTTGTGTTTTCGATTAAACACTTAAAACGGATTTTGGTATTTAGTTTTTCTTAAAAGGAAGATTTGTAATTAAAGGATTAGCTTGATTTTTCTTAAATAATTGGAATGAGTTCATTTAATGCCCACTAACAAATAAATTGTTTTATCACATTTCAAAAAAGAATAAATATTTATGTTCATTAATTAAATAATACATTTTTCAATAATTCAAAGTCTTATAAAAATTTGCAATAATTTTATATAAATATAAATAATATTTCGTTAAAAAAATGCATAAACTTGAAATGAATATAAATAGTAGAGGTCTTTGAAATGAATAAATAATAAAGGTAGTTGAAATTGCAATAATGGAAACTTTTCTCCAATGTTTTCTTGGGAAGCTATTGATTCCAGTAGTTTAATTAATTGGATTTATATGTTTTAAAATTTTCATATACAAAGGATTTATCAATGAGTTATGTAATTTCCATTGCCATATCTGATGGTTATTCCGATACACATTCATGTTTTTCCGGACCAGTCATTCACAAGACTTGTAGCAGCTACTTTCTTCATGTTCTATTTCGTTATGAGGTAGAATTCATGCAAACTGTTTTGAGATTTATTAATGTAGCTACAACTTTTACCTATGATGAAAGGCATGGTTTTCATGCCTCCGACTGTTCTGGTCTTTTCATTTCAGTTTTAAGTTTTAAATATTACAAATGGTATGGATCCAAATTAATCAACAAGCTTTGGCAATAATTTAGGAAGCATGGAGTACACCGGTTTAAAGATTACCTTTCATGGGAGAGCAAGCTTTGCTATATGAAAAAAATAGTTACAAACTTAAATATAAAAAAACACAACACAGTGGAATTCTGGGGGCGGAAGGTTTAGTTCGTGAAGGTAAAGAGAAAGAAAGGGAGTGTGTCTGCCCCTGCCTCCGTTGGGTATTCCTGGCTTCTAGAGTGGTTCCTTGTCTTAGGGTTCCGGTCTAAAGATTCAAATAAGGTTGGCCAGTCTAATCCCGACTCGGTAATGTCTAGCTCGTAGCCATGAAGCTATTCTATAAAAAAGGGCAGGCAACGCTCAATCTTTCATCATCCAATCGTCCTAGGGTGAAGGGACTAAGTTCAGGGGTAAGGTAAAAGACCCAAGCATCGAAGGCATATGGCATACAGTGAGTGACGGTTCTAGGTGTAAGGTAAGGAACCCAGTCAGTAAGGTCCAACCTAATTGCCTTGCCCCGTACTTAGTTATGAACTAAGTGCATTCCTGGTCTAGGGCTACAGATCTAGCTACTATTTATTGGAGGTGTCTGGTGTCCATCCAAGGTAAGTTCTTCTAAGACTGTCTGTCCCCATGCCTCAAAACAGTGAGTATTGCTGGTTGGGTTGCCCAATAAAACTCACGGCGATCAGTCCAAGATACCCTCAGAAATACTGCCACGAAATGCTGTAAATGACTGTTCCTTAAAGCTGCCTGCATACTGTCTCTCAACCATTGTTGTCAAGTTTCTAGAGAAGTCTTTCATGAAACCCGAGCTTTGTCGAAGCTAAAAAATCCCAACATTTTTGCTAAATCTTGGGCCTGTTATTTTTGCTGCTAACAGGTGACACCTAAAACATTTCATTTTATTCAAATCCTTATTTCTTGGACTAGAATCCTCCATCTTACCCTTCTTGTATCTAAGTAGGATTTCTCTTTACAGCAGAGTTTGGTAGTTATAATCATATACGTAACAATTAATATGGAAGCTTTGTTCTATATTGTAACAACTTACTCTATTAACACCATATGTATTATCTAAACTATCACTAGTATGAAGCTAAGCCCATTGCATGATATTAGTAGTAGTATCTGGTTTTGACGTATGATTCTAAGCTATTACACGTATCACGTATTATCCCTAATAATATCCCTTCTTATTGATGCTTGGAGTTATAGCCTTATATAGGTCTCATAAAAAGCTTCTATTTATTACCAGTTATTCATATCCAATATACCAGGTTAGTCTAAGCAATGGGAATGATTGGATCCAAGTAATTATTTGGGTTACGTTAACTATTACGGATAAGCATGTGGTGTACTTTCATCAAGGGTTTTGTCTCAATCATATCTCCATAATATTAGTACGTGTTTAATGTTTAAGACAAAACATATTTGCTATTATACATTTAATATAATCTTAATTTATAATATATTTTGAAATTTGTTAAATGAGTTTAGTAGATTGAATGATTATTATACTATTTATTTGAAATCAATTTTCTTAAAAGATATATTAACTTTTATAAGTGGATTATTAAATTTATTATAAGGAAAGTTTATTACAGGTTTTTATTAATATTTAAAACTGAAATATAATTTAAAATATGAGATAAATTTAGTTATTTATTATTAAATTTTGAATTTTTATAAATACTTTATTTTATCAAACTCAGTGTTTATTAAATTTTCATAAGATTAATGCAACAAATAGAAACAAACTCAAAAGAAGGAGCCTAAAATCCTTGATACCTTGTTTTTGCTTCTTCACTCGTTTTTGTTTCTTTAGAAATATCATTCAAACAATAAAGAAACTATAATAATGTTGATTTGGAAGTATGTAAACAATCTCATTTTAAATGAGTATTCTTTTTTTAGAATGTTGATATATATTGAAATTTTATACAATATTAAAATGTTCCAATTATTTCCATGTTCTATATAATGAAAATAAATAAATTATGAGTAAAGAGGTTTTATTAATTAATAATAATAATTATAAAGTGTATGAATATGTACTATAATTAAATGAATTTTAAAATATTTCATATTCTAAACAAAAATAAATTTTAGAATATTCACAACAATCATAATTATAAATCATAAAAACAAAATAAATTTCAAATCAATTATAAAAAAAATTAAAATTTTAAAATATAAACTTTTAAAATTTTCATAATAATCAATGAGAATGATGAAGAAGATATTTCTCCTTCTAGGTCAGAATATATATTTTTGCGAACTTTTTCATTGAAGGAAGATGTTCTAGCACGAACTTCGGCAAACGTATATATGGAGATATCATATGTTAATTTATTGATTCTCTTTTTCATGGCAAAATTTCTCCATGGCAATATTATATGTGAAAACGTATATATACAAGTCCAAGTTAAATGACTTCGGTTGGCAAGAGAAACTAGATAAAAGGATACTCGCAACATATTTCATTGATAATACAGTTAATAATATTAATAACATAGTTCATAATATTAATAATATAGTTAATAATATTAACAATATATAGTTAATATTAACATTAATAATATGTCATTAATAATATTATTTAATTTTTAATTAAATAATAATATTGACATCCTTAAATAAATATTCATATTAGTTTTAACATAAACAATATCAATATTATTAATAATATAGTTCACAACATTAATAATATTGTTACTAATATTAATAACATTAATAATATACCATAATGCAACTTAACCATTGAAAATTTTATTGGTCATCATAATGGTAGAGGAACTATTATGGATTGAATTCAAGTGAACCTTGTATTGTTCAGTCAACTATGGATTGATGTCAACTGTAGATTATGGTCAATGTTAGATTGCAGTTAGCTGAAGTCAACCATGGATTGAAGTCAGCCACGGATTGAAGTCAACCTTGAATTGATTTCAACTATAGAATGAATTCAACTATAGATTGAAGGCAACCTTAGATTGAATTCAACTATGGATTTAAATCAAATATGTATTGAAGTTAATATTGGATTGAAGTCAACTTTACTTAAAAATTAATTATGAATTAAATTAAACCATGCTTCAAAGTCAACCTTGCTTAAAATTCCACTATGGATTAAAGTTAGCCATGGTTCAAAGTCAACCCTACTTGAAAGGAAACTATTGGCTAAAGTCAACTATTGATTGAAGTCAATCATGGTTCAATGTCAAGTTTGCTTAAAAGTCAACTATGTATTAAACTTGAAACATTTCTTAAAAGTCAACTATGGACTGAAATTAACCATGGACTGCAGTCAAATATGGATTCAAGTCAACCATTGTTAATTAAAAGTCAGCAAAGCTCAACCAAAGTTGACCTTAGGAAGCCAAGGTCAACCAAAAGTCAAGTATGGTTGATCGAAATGTCAACCATGGTCAACCAAAGAAAATCACGGTCAACTAAATTCAACCATGGTCAACCAAATTCAGCTATGATCAACTATAGTCAACCATGGTCAACCATAGTCAACCAAAATCAGCCATAATTCAAACATAATCAACCAAAAGTCAACCATGGTTTGCCATGCTCAACTGAAGTCAACCATGGTCAACCAAGAGTCAAGTATGTTCAACCATGGTTAATCATGGTCAACCATTGTCAACCAAAACTAAACTAAAGTAGTCCAAATGCAACCATGAACAACCAAAATCCAACCAATGTCAACCATGGTTCAGCAAAAGTAAACCAAAAAATCAACCATGGTCAACAAAAGTCAACCATAGTAAACCAAAGTCTACCATGGTCAACCAAAGTTAACCATGGCTAGCCATGGCCAACTATGTTCAACTAAAGTCAACCATAGTTAAACAAAGTCAACCATATTCAACTATGGTCAACCATGGTCAAACATATTAATCTATAGTAATTAAAAGTCAACCATGTCAATTAGAGCTTTGGGGCATGTGATTTAACCGGGTAATTTTAAAAATACAATTTTTAAACATAGCCTAAACCAAATTTATAATTAAAATGATTAATGAATAAATTAACATTGAATTTTAAACATTGATTTACAATTTTTAAATAATATAAAAGAAAATATAAAATTAAATTTTTAAGATCAATGTTATATAATTTATAAATAAAATATTTATTTAAGAAATTTATTAAAAAATAAAAGACATAATTAAAACATTCCAAATATTAAAAATGGAAATAGAAGGGAAATTATTTATGTAAACGAGCTATTTACGATACAATTTTGAGATTATTTGGTGGTTTTGCTTTTTTTAAAATAATGTTTTGAGACTATTTAGATTTTTGGATAAAATATTTTATAAATTAAATAGATAAATTGTGTCGAAGTATTTGATTTTACTTTTAAAATATTGTATAGTTATTTTTGAGATATTAAGATGAAATTTATTTTTTCGTTTCTTAATTTTTTTATTCATCATGATTTATTAATTTTTTTTTAAACAATTAAGCATAAAAATAAAAATCTAAAGAAAATTAAATCACTTTATAATTTTTTAAATTGTCAAATTTAATCTTAATAAATTTAATAACTACACCATTATAATTTTCATATATATATATATATATGATTATATCTTCTTATATCTAATCATTTATATATATATAATTTTATCTTCTTATATTCAATAACAAATACAAATATATTCACATGTTTTTCTTAAATACAAATTTAAACTATTAAATTAAATATTATCTTTTAATTATTTTAAAAAAAAGTTTACAAATGTTTTACAATTACAAATATAGAAGAAAAAAAATGTAGGGAGATAAATTTCACATTAAAAAATTGAGAAAAAAAACTAGCAAAAGTTTTCTTCTCCTCTATATGCTCTAAAATTAGTGAAAATAATTATGCTCTAAAATTACTGAAAATAATTTTGATATGATAAAAAATGATTTAAAATATAAAAAATTCTATCTGCATCGTATACATGGTAATGATTGTTAGTATTAAAACCAATGTTATGTTGACTAAATCATAAAAGATTGTTTAAATGTTAATTTTATGTATGATTACATTAACAATTAAGAAGAAGTGAGTTCAAAATATTTTGGATTGTATCTTTATTATATATTTAATTGGAATTATAGTATTTATTAATCATTTAATCAATAAAAAGTGAAAAGTTGATTATCAACTTGAAAATAATTGTAAATTGGTAAATCTTTTCCTTTGAGATAAGAACAAACTTTTTTTTGAGACTTTTATCACTTATGTTATTTTATATGGATGTGGATTTTGGGGTTGTAGTATTTCAAGAGAATTATGGAGAATGATATATCAAATCCAAAAGCACTTTATTACATATAATCCCAAAATTAAAGGAAATACACCATATACTATCCTCTAAAATTGAGAACGTGGCTATGACTAGTAACTAATTTACAGAGAAATAAAGAATTAATAGATAAGAGAATTTGTCATCTTTGTGATATTAAGAGGGTTGAAGATGAAAACCACTTTCTCATAAAAATGCCACCACTACACCCACATTAAAATGCAATTTAAAAAAATTCTATAATAATAACATTTTTAACATTTTAACTCATCATAATTATGGTGATCTAAGAATTCTTCTCCTAAATCTTTTCGAATACAAAATTAAAATTCTAAAGAGAACCAAATGATTCCTTAACATTTTTGAGATTTAATAAACCAAAATCGATTTTAATGAATATTAATAACGATCATCATCATTAATTATGATATTACAATATAGAAAAATAAAAAAATAAAAAAATATCCATAATGTGTAGAAGTTTCATAAAATTTCAAAACATTAATTCATTCTTACATCATTTTGGCCTTCCTCTATTGTCCCCGTGAAACAACATCAAAGGTATTTAATTTTAAAATGAGTAATTTAATTTTGGGGTTGATAATATTATTTTATAATTTAATATTAAATTAAATTTTTTCAAATATTAAAATTTGTATAATTTTTTAAATAAAAATTTAATTTTAAGTATATCATTTGATTAGATTTAACGGTTAAAAATATATTTTGTCTTAAAAAAATCATGATAAATATAATAATCATCACTGTATTCACTTTAAGATATTTAACGTAAAATTTTATTTATAATATTTTTAATGAACCATCACTCTATTTTACAAATAAAATATCATATTTGTTTTAAAAATAACTTTTTAAATATTACAATTCATTAAAATTACAATGATTTAAAAACACTTTTCATCACTATTATCGTAATCTTAAATTAATTTCTAAAAATATTATATACATATAAACTATTCATTTATAATTTTTTCAAACTATTATATATATGAATGATAAACTTAATATATTTAAGTATTTTAGTAAATAATATTATGGAATAATATTTAATGATGATTATAATTGTGAAAATAAAATTTTTAAATATATGATCTAAAAAGAAAAATCAAAATTTATAATTAAATTTATCAAATTTATTTAAATAATAGTTTAATTTAAAAAAAAAAACAGAAAATAAAATATTATTTTTATTAAAGATTGAATGAAAAAATAATAGTTTAATTTAAAAAAAAACAGAAAATAAAATATTATTTTTATTAAAGATTGAATGAAAATTACATTATTTGTGAGAATATATGAAACAAGAGTTGTGTGCATCTTAGTCCCTGCCTTAAATAAATATATATAAGAATAAAAAACAATTTTTTAGATAAATAACATCTTAGATATAAATTAATTAATTAATATATAGAATCCCATTTTTTACATTATAATAAATATAAAAAATCAAAATTTGTTTATTAATCATTCAAAAATGTGGTTCATTGCCATAATATTTTATGGCATACCTTTTCATTATAACGATAGTATTATTATTTACATATTTACATATAATTTTCCATTATGATATTATAATTATTTTTAAATATTGACATATAATTATATATAAGTGTTAGCAATTTGACAGCATCTATTTTTTTTTTAAAATATTTTTGCTAATAAATTTCTAATTGGTAGTATTTTGTAACTTTTTTATGCATTTATTAGTAAACCAAAATGACTCCCGTTAATAATAGTTTTTAAAATTCAAAACAAATATGAATTCAAAATTTAATCAATATTTTAAAACTAAAATGGATTTATAATTATATAAAAAATTCTTGCAGTCCTTGAATATTGCTTGTAATTGGGATATTTTCATTTGCTGTTACATCTTATAGGCGACTGGTTCTTTCAAGAAAATCTTCAAGGCAAAACAATTCAAAATTATCATATGGCCAAAGTGCACCTTAGTAGGCAAGTCTCAAATTTTTCAAAACATTTTCATTATGTGAATATTCTAAGAAAAATGACCACCTCCTTTGGTGCAGGAGGGTTAAAAAACAGTATAGTCTACAACTTTTTTTAAGCTATTGAAAAGGTAAGCCGATTTAAACAGTCTCTGTTATGCTATCTAAAGACACGCTAAATCACACTAGAAATGCATAATTGTAGTTAGATAAATGATTAAATCTATTTTATTCAGAAGGGTAGCGGCCCTCTGCTACAAAAAATGTGTCTAGGCAAAAGTTATTCTGAAACAATCCAATACAGGGCTGAGAGGGGTCAAACAAAACACAGAAGAAAAAATGGTAAGAATCCTTAGTTCATACTCCATAACCACAAGAATCCCAAATAAAAACCTGCACTAGTGTTGCACTTAAGTGTTGTGAACCATGTAATCAGGAGACATTCCTCCCATCATTCTTTCTTCCACGCACTTGTTACTATCACCCATAAGGTAGCTTGAAGTGATCATTCCCTTCAACATTTGAGAACCAGAACTGGTATGGTTATTGACAGCATTTTTTTCTTTGTGGTCTGAGATTCCTAAACCACTTTTCATTAGATTTGATGAATCAGAAACATGATCAGGCTTTTGTTCTATCATCTGTGGGGATGAATTGTGCTCAAGCTTGCCAAACTGCTGTTGTTGCAAGTCAAATGATGATGTTGTGGATGCTGCTACTTCTTTCTGCATTTTTTGTTGTTGCTGCTCATGATATAGTTGTCTTAGCCTCTCAAATTCCTTTTGCAATGCTTCGTAGTGAGTTGCACCATCATTTATTTCTCCCATTACTTTGAGCTAATAGATAGGCATTGCCTACTAGCAAATGCTATTAAGATAAGTAAATAGTGAACTCACAAGAATGTGTCTAAGCCATCTATGAGCAATAGTAAATTCATTTTGTTATGATGCAACTGGGATTGAATACTTACCATCCTTGAAAATTTTGTCTTATGCAAGGGCAACAATTCTTTGTTTTAAGCCACTGTTGTCTACATTCAATAGGATTCGCTGACGATCCAGATAGGCCACTTGAGGAGAAAGTGTCGATACTTTTGTCTGTATTCAAATTAAAAGTTAATGAGTACTTGTAAGGAGAAATATGCTTTTAATGTGCAAAAAATGCACTGGGAACATCCTGTTGATCAAATCATCTCCTTGTTCCAAACAATCACTCAAATATACAGAAAATTTAAGACATTGTTGTTCTCATCAGTAACCATTACCTGTAATGCATTGACACTTCTTTCAAGCTCTAAAATATACTGCAACTTCCTTACTTGGGATCTTTGTGCGGATTGTCTATTAGCTAAAATTCTGGATATAAAGAGTGTCAATAACAAGAAAGTGCTTGAAACAAAGAAAAATCTACCAAGGAGCTTTGACAAATAAACTGCTAAATCGATGCTTAGGATTGCATGGTATAGACATTAACATATTACCATTTCTATATTGAAAATGCTTATCGTTTCACCCTTTTTGGATCAATGTTTGGGTCAAGCTCCATTGTTGATGACGATGTGGGCATTTCAATCTTTACCGCCTGCTGGAATGGCTGCTCACTTTTGCAAATGCTTTGAACTTCTGGCTCACTTTTGAACTGACCTGATACAATTATGACTTTCTCCTCCATAGAAGTATCATTTATACTGTTGTGATTGGATGGAGTTGAAGGGTTCTCATAAATTCTCTATCTCTCTGAACCTATTATCCAAAGCAATCGATGGTGCAAAAGGATGATGATTATAAGCTGATTGATTTGACTGATTTTGTTGTTTATGGAAGGGTTCAATGTCAACAAACATTGACATGAGGTGCTCCTCGTCCATTCTGTCAAAGTCTTTGGATCCTTTGGATGGTGTGGATGCTTCACTCCTGCAATCGAATTCATCTTCCTCTGCAATGTCCTCTATTGGAGAAGAATTCACTGGATCTTCAAGGAAATCAAACGAATCACTTGCAGATCGTCGATGACGGGGGCCCTTCTTTGCTGGATTTTCAGAGGGTGAGTCCAGCAGATCATCGATCCATGAAGGCTATCCCTGTGAAGATAGATATCCCATTGAGGGTGTGCGCTGATGTTTCAAACTGTTGCCTTGGAAGGGAATATTAGGTCATCCCATATACATAACATTGTTATTATTGGAATCTTGACCAACAATCCCGAAAGATGGACTCTTGGGAGGGAGTTGTGGCATTTTTTATGACGATGATGTATATCCCCAATTTGTAGCAGAATTATCACCAACCCCATGGTGAGCCATGGGAAATCAATCCCCACTCGAATGTCACTCAATATCTATGTGCATTACAAACAAGACACTGACAAATCGTGCAATAAGAAACATACCACTAGGTTAAATGCCAAGCACTCAAGATATCCTACATTAGATTTTATGTATAGCTAATGCCACAAAAATAAACCCATCTAGGCAATGATATAAAGTCCATTGCTCTCTAGATTATAACACTACTTGAACAGAGAAGTAACAATACACCCAATCTTCTCATACCTATTATAGGAAATGCTTCTTATGGTAAACCTAAGGACAGTCGATGTGTACATTGTCTCCAATACTATGTGAATGGATGACACAGTAAAGCATAAGCACTCAATAAAGCATGAAGGTTTGAATAGTTTCCATAGATTGTTTAGCTTGTCTAGTTTGCCCCATATTTAAATACTTTCCAGATCTTGTTTAGTTTATCCCATATACTAGTAGGTAATTTAGGGACGACCTTGAGTTAAATAGAAGCTAAGCAGTTTTTTTGTGCAAATTTCATTGTAACTTTGTGTTCTATCCCATAGATCTGACAGGTTCTGGGAAGGCCGTATGCAGAAATATTCTATTTTATTTTATTTGATTGAAGATAACAGTCGATCCCCACAAGGTCAGTGCAACGCCATGGGATAACAACATTGCGAACATACTGGTATGTGTGAATCGGCTGCGATTTCAGAATGTCGTAGATATGAACTTACATAAACATGGAAAAGAGAGAGAAATGTCGAATCCCATACATCACAGACAACAAATGAGATGACTGGAAATCAAATTGGATATATGATGGCCATGCCCCTTGCATGCATTGCCTCAATTGATTATCCATAGAAAAATCAAATTTACAGCTCATGAGCCAACCACAATGCTAATGAACATCAACACAGGAGAAACTGGATATCAGCTAGATTGTCCCACAAAATGGGGACCATGTACCTAGCATGTGTTACTCAAGATAATTGATTATAAAAAATGAAGCTTGGCTCTAAAATTCAGTCATAAATCCTAGTCCTATCTTCCTCTTTTTTTCTCACTGCGTTTTCAATTCTATCAAAATGGCAAAACTGAATGCATAGATAAATCTATGCTGCCTTTTGATTTCTATCGGTGGTGCAACTAAATATATCAAAGAAAAATGTTTTGTTACCATTAATGATGTCAAGGTGACATTCAACTAGAATGTAATGTTCAGAAAACATATCTCATATTTAAGACAGCTTCTTTAGGAACAAAAATATGATAATGATTTAAAGAAAATCTGATAATACCATTAAATTATCGATGTAGAATACCATTTCACATTGCATAATTTAGACTCATTCCTGGACATTATTTTTGAGAAAAGAAAGGCAAATTTCTATTGAAAACTTCAGCAAGTACTGAACCAGATCAGAAGCCCATGATGGGAAAAATAAGATATTATTATGTAATGAAAATCCATTTCCCATATTGGAAAACCAACACCTAGCTGCATATTGATAAACGAAAGCAATGTAACAGTACAAACCTTATCCAACCACCAGACAAACACATAGCATCATGCATTTTTATTATTAGCATCATCATTCACATCTGTAGATCCAATCGAAAATGACACAACAACAAAAAAAAAAACTGAAACAAAATAGAGATGTTTCTTGGGCATTACACGTAAACAGAAAAATAGATAGATAGATCCCTCTAGCTCGCTCACTCCTTCTCCGGGGCCTGCAGATCAAATCTCCACTGCTCTATATCCCCAAATAACAAGAAGCGTTTAGCACTTAGTAGAACTTGAAAAGGAAATCCAGAAAAAAGGAAAGAGAGCCACCCACCCACAACCTTTTCTGATTTATCTCATATGTCCATCAAATCAAATCTAAAGCACATATTCCTAGAGCACAACGACCCTTCTACAGACATATAATCTTTTGGGTTTGCAAATCATTGTGAAAGATCAATATAATTCCAATCCATTGCCAGTCATAACACTGTCTCACATCGCCATTGCCATTGCTAGCTTCAACCTGCCATTGCCATTTCCTGTAGGTTGATGCTATAAGGGGAAGCATCAACCTGCAAGTAGGAATTAGGGTTTCTAGGGACCGAGGTTTGAGAATGGGGAAGTGTATGACTACAAGTTTGGGATTGAATCGAAAAGGAGGAGGAGGAGGATTGCATACTTGAATCACCGTCAGCGTTAACATGACCAGTGAGGCGTTGTACTAGTGTCATGAATTCTCAGGCTTCAGTGTGTATGACCTCAGGAGAGTATGTGTATTTAATCATCGGTTGTCTGTTTTGCATGGCTGGCAATTGCAGCTGCAGCTTCTGAATGTTGTGAGAGTGCCTGGATATCTTGAGCGGTGCAGGGCATGGACCTTGCAATTCCCGCTTCGGTCCTTTCCCTTACTGCTGTGAAGACCGCATCCCTCCATTAAGTTTTGTTTATTCAATTCCAATATCTAGTCCACGCTGTTGTGAACACTAGACTTAAAGATAATTCCAATAGCATAGTCCCCACCTTTAGAAAATTAAAGATAATATAGTTAAAAATATGAGTTAATACTGCAATTAAAAACAATATTTATCAAATTTATAATATCCAAAGGAAAAATACTATCTTGTTATTCTACTCCTAGAAGATATAATCAAGAAACAAAGCTTATTAAAATTTTGATTTTATTTATGCTCTAATTAATTGTTTTTTATTATTTTCATGGAAATTTAGCAAAACCCTTTCTTGGATAAATGATATTGTGAACATTTTGAGTGTATCCAAAAACCTATAAAAATCTAAATTTTGTAAGCATTTTAATTGCATGCAAGTAGACTCTGAATGTAGTATGGTTCCAACTAAGTTGGTTGATTATCTATTTGAGAAATCATGAAAAAATCAATCGCAATTGTGCCCTTGATGGATTGGGATTGTCTTTTTGTCAAATTTTTGTACCCTACTTGACCATTAAATTAAAAAATTATACATATTAATGTTTAAATAAGATTAAAGATTCAAAGTAACAAATGGTATAGAAACCTAAACATAGTTATATATACTTGAAACAAGTGTTTGTATAGGAGTCCCCGGGGATTGCAAAGACCTATCCATTCATGGTGCTACAAAGACCAATAAAATTATACATCAAATATGGTAACATATTTGATTTTTCTTTTGTGCAACAAAAATAACTTTCTAGTAGCTAGAAACCAACTATTGATGTTTAAACAATTCACAATCTTGTATCATTACATATTTGTCACATTTCTAATACTTGAAGCTAATAAAGTGCACTGATTACAAAGAGAACCACGGGAGTGTATACATGAAACACACAACAATTACTAAAATATGTCTGTCAACTCCATAACTATCCATACAAATTGTACAAGTGGATACACCAAGCATACTACAATTACAAAAAAATACTATATGGTTTAGGTTTTTAAGGTTTTAGCCTCATATTTGGGTGGCTCTCATCTATGAAGTGCAGGGCCCCATATCCAGCACAAAGGTTGCTTCAGGATGCTCCTAAGATGAGAGGCAATTATCCAATATCCAACCCAGGATGCTCTTGATATTAGAGGAAATTATCCAATATCCAACATAACCAAAGATAGGTTAGTAAGAAAATACTAGAAGCATGAGCAGGACTTGCAAACCTGTCAAACAACTAGAACAAAAATATTTAGATGCTACATTTGTAAGTTTAAGGTCAGGTTTTATTTTTAGTTATTTGTTATTATTCTTAATCGGTGGCAATGATAAAAGTAGTCACATCATGCACTTTCCACTAATAAGAGTTTCACACTCATTAATATATTTTATTAAATAAATACAAATAAATAAAAAATTCATTCAACATTCAACAAACTATAACTAGATTTTAGAAATATTTGTGTAGGGAACAAATTAATAACAAAAATCCGAACATATAGTTTCAGTAGGGAGTAATAAAATGAAAAGGCTTCAACAACTTTCAAAGTTTAAGGAGCAATACCATGTAAGGGTTCGCTTTAATGATAACATAATACAATCATGGATCTATCTTCACCTTTCACCTTTTTCAACTTTAGATAGTATCTTTTTAATATATATCTAAATAAATACACTGCCATGGTTTATTAGTTAAGAATGTGTTTTTAAGAAGTGTGAGAAGTTCAAATCCGGAAGATTATATTGATTTATAAATTAAGATACTAAATTAATGATTATCTTTTTTTTTTGAAGTTTGTAAAATGCTAATTTTCATATTTGTAACCCTTCAATTTACTCATATTACATTTTGTATGTTAAATTCTTTTGCTTTATAAATTTTGGTTTCATAGTTTTAAATCCCGAAGGTGTATGGTATTACACCTCTTGTAAATTTTATAAATAATTAAAAACATTTCAATTAAAATACCCAAAGAAATGGTTATCCTATTTCCTGTAATTTGTGAAATACCGAACTTTTTTATTTGTAACTCTCCAATTTAAAGGAATAGTTATCCTATTTCCTGTGTGAAATAACAATTTTCATATTTCTAATCCTCCAATTTGCTCTTTTATATCATTTTATATTTTGTATATGAAATTATTTTGCTTAATTCTAGTTCCATTTTAAATTAAAATAAAAGTTTAAAAAATAATCAAATTTTAAAATCAAATAAAACTTTATATCTAAAATCCAGATATGAAAAAAAAATTGCTATATAAGTAGACTATTCTGTTTTTGCTACATAATTGAACTATATTTTTTAAATGAAAAGAAAAATAATTTAAACAAACAGAAGTAACAGACTATTAATGGTACTCTATCTCTATAAACACTATCTGTTGTATCTACATTGTTATTAATACTCTGTAGCTGTGGATCAACCTATATCATTGGCCTCCTTTGGTCCTTAGATTCAAGGAGGTTATTTGTTACAACACATATGGGTAGCACTGTACAGTGCTCCCTTATTAAATTGAAAGCTTGAGTACATAAAGTAATGGAGCTCTCAATTTACTATTAACTTTTAAGAAATCAGGCATGTAGAAATTGTATTATATTTTCAAAATTCTGAACTTGAAATCCTGGCTACTAGATTCAAATTCAATGAAAATGGATCATCTTACCCCAATTTCATCATAACCCCGAAAACAGGAAAAGGAAGATCTTTCGATCCAAGCTTTACGTAGACTATAAATCTCTTTGCTTCACATGGACTATAAATCCTTTTGTTTTACATTGTATTAGAAGATAATTCGACCCCGAAAACAGAAAAAGGAAAATCTTTCTATTAAAACTTCACATGGAATATAGATCTTCCCAGAGAAGGCTGAGGAGGAGCTGCATCGTTTATCTAAGAGATACATAGAAGTATGTGATGGGCTACTTCAAAATGATCATAAGACCACCCTACAAATTTTAAGAGAAGCAAAAGTTGTGGGAATGACAACAACTGGGGCTGCTAAAAATTATGATGTTCTCCAGGCACTGCGAGCAGAAATAGTGGTGATAGAAGAAGCTGCCGAGGTTTTGGAGGCCCACATTCTGCCGTGCATTAGCTCCTTCACCCAACATCTCATTCTCCTTGGCGATTACTTGCAGTTGCGTCCTTCTATTACAGAATACGAATTAGGCATCAAATACAAATTGGACGTCTCCCTCTTTG
Organism: Larix kaempferi; assembly: GCA_027924585.1. NCBI lineage: Eukaryota > Viridiplantae > Streptophyta > Pinopsida > Pinales > Pinaceae > Larix > Larix kaempferi. Next base: position 15,849,213 of record BSBM01000560.1, read on the forward strand.
AGAGATTGATAAGCGGAGGGATGGAGCACGTGACCCTAAGATGCCAAAGAAGAATGAGGCCCGCAATTTCAAGATTAATTTCTGATATCTATCCTTCATTGCAGGATCACTGTAGCGTGACCAAGTATAAACACATCAAAGGAATTAAAAGCGATGTATTTTTCTTAGATCATCAAGCCATGGAATCCGGGATTGGAGATACCAAAAGCAAGATTAACGTAACCGAAGCTCGGCTTGCCGTGGAACTTTGTGTTTATATTCTGAGACAAGGATATAAGAACAACAACATTACAATTCTGACAATGTATAAAGGCCAGATGACTGAAATTCAAACATACCTGAGTGACCGTCTTTGTCCCAGGAATAGGAAAAACAAAAAGATAGATGATGTCCCTTCAGCTACTCCTCGAGTTTGTTCTATGGATAATTAACAGGGAGAAGAACCCAATATTATCATATTATCCCTAGTGAGGAGCAATAAAATGCTGGGCATGGGAAGGTCGAGAGGAAACATTGGGTTTCTCGAGATATTGAATCGGGTCTGCGTGGCTCTTTCGAGAGCCAAGACTGGGGTCTACATGTTTGGCAATGCAGAGCTTTTAGCATCTAAAAGTACCCTGTGGGAGTCAATAGTTCAGAAATTAGAGAATTTCAATTCCCTTCGACCAGCATTAACACTGACCTGCCAAAACCATCCACAAACAGAAATAAAAGTCTCAGTAGCCTAAATATAGTTCCACAAACTACCAAAGTGGCAGAGTGAATTATACTTACTCAGTTGTAAATCGATTTTATCTTATGTGGTGTGTAACACATTTGAATTAAGGAGGCACAGTGGCCAAGATTGCAAGTTCAAAGTGATTCCTCAGCCAAAAGCGTCAGTGTTGCTTGTCTTTATGCTACAATGCTAATACACGCATACTTGAGAATGCGCAACTGAATTGGCTCACCTCATCATGGTTTAAGGCTATAAATCTCTCTTACTCGACAAAAGAATAGTTTACTAGTTGTCCTTTGCCGGTATAGTGTAATATTGAATTGAAACCATTTGCATCAATAGGATCTAGGGCCAGAAATCTGTCTTCTGTAAAGGATAAACCTTGCTGCTTATCTCTTCCATTTACTCTTGCAAGTTGCTCTATTGAAATTCCTGGTCATCAGTCTATTTGTCACTAGAAGAAATACAACATTTGCACTAACTGCACAACAACTTGTACTTGAGAACTTGAAATTCTTGTTCTATTTGGAGGAGTTTGGCTTATTCCCAATGAACATTTGTATCCTTATTGACATAGAAATACAACTGAACAAAAAGAGTAGAGAAAACGAAAAGACGATAGTACAGCAGATAAGGACTGTCTTCCAAACAATTAGGATTAAAATTTAAACGAATTGTGTGTGAATTTGCTTGTGGAAAAATAACATAGATTGGAGGTAGATATGTCATACGGTGCAAGCGGGTTCAATTTGCATGCAAACTATATGATTCCTCTATTGATTCAGACACGTCATGATTTTATCTCGATCCAGATGGAGCTAAAGGCAAACCTGCCCCGGGTCGGTAATTTTTGTCATAGAAATCTATATATTGCCACCTAGAGTCAATAGAAAGAAAAGAAGAACACTGGATTTGTACTAGATTTGTAATGTCGTAAGAAATTATTGTTGCAGCGGCACCACGGTAATACATAGGAGCCAAGCTATGATATATTTCTTGTCCAGCAGTGTCGCATATCTCCAATTTCACACTGGTTTCATTCACAGCTAGTGTCTGAGAGAAAAAAGCTGCCCCTATTGTTGATTCCTGCATTTAACAAACTTACAACATCAATAAACATTACGTTCCTTGCAGAAAAACGGATGGAAATTGCTTATTATAGATTCAATACCTGATAAGCAAAAAATTGACCTTCCATGAATCACAAAACCAGGTTAGATTTCCCAGCCCCCGTATCACCCAGAAGCACCTGTCATATTATAAAACTGTCTTCAATTTTGCAAAGATGCTAAGTATTTTTAAACTTTCGCTAACTCAGAAAAAAAATGGCACTCAATTGCTCCAGCATTTGGTAAGTGTTCTAATCATTTCCAAAAATTATGGTTTTATAAATTATGAGCAGGTTGAAATCATGACACTAAAATTCTGCCCAAAACCATGAAATAACAGAATGGGAAAGTTGGAGCCATGGCATTTCACATTTTATTAGCAATGAGAAGAAAATACTGCCCAAGTGCAATTAGGGCAGTCATGGTCATGGTGATTACTACAAGGAATAATGTTTTTTAATATTATTTAGGGTAAGGGCGAGAGAGCAGCACCAGTAATTTTTACCTAGCACCACCAACAGCAAAGGCAGGAGCTTACGCTACAGTAGCAGGACCTCACTAAAAAGAGAATAGCCAGTAGCGGTTCCCAGATTATCCAGTGGATCCAGCACCATCAGATTCAGCAGCAAGACTGGTAGCAATACCAGCAACATATATATAAACTCTAGATTCAGAGCGGGATGTTCCATATACAAATCCATACTCACCGACAGCACCAGCTTCTCTACCACCACCACCATTAGTAGCAGAAAGAGTAGTTACAGGTATATCTAGAATTCAAAAGCTTCCTGCACAAAGAGCTTTGTAGAACGGAGCCATGTGATGAAAATTTGTTTATCTTACAGGTGGAGGACATGCATTTAGTTGCATGCACACATAAATCCATGCATGGAATCATTTGATCTGAAGTTGCAGCACTCAGAAATTGCACGTGATTATTTGCTTGCACAACAAGTAAGTTAGAGCGTGAAGTTTCGGGTAAAGTTTTAAGGTAAGGTTTTATTTTTTTCTATTTTTTATTTATTTTAATGTCCCGCAATGAGAAAAAATAGTCAATTCAAGGTTATTGTCCAATTATAAAATAGTAATTTCTTTTTTCTAACTAATTATAAATACAAATTTTATGTTCACATTAATCTAACTTCAGAAAAATAATATATCGATTGCAATTAATAAAAACAACCCGAACATATAGTCTGCTGCGTGGACTAATAATACATATTATGTACATTTTATTTCATTCTCCATAATAATAATAATAAAATAAAAAAATAAAAAAATTCCAAGCAAAAAAAATAATAAAATAATAAAAATTTAGCTTCATCTTATCTTTATAAAAAGTTATGATCAAGTTTATTTATTTATTTATTTTCTTTTTAACTTCATTCTATTCATATAAAAAAAATCATATTAACAAATTGCAATTAAAAAAAATGATTAAGATTTGTATAAAAAATTATGCTTTGCAAACCAAAGTTGTCATATTTATAAAGTATCTTCAACAACTCTTGATGGTCTTTTTCCTCTAAGAAGACATTAGCTCATTAACTTACCCATGAACTCATCAACTTACCTTGTGAACATCTATCTATGAGTACTGTTCTTTGAAATCTAGGATGACATCTTTTGGATTTTTGCCTTACTAGTTTTTTGTTCTTTTTTATTTATTTAGTATGACTTATATAACTATCATGTTTTTTATTCTTAAACGCTTATTAATGTATATTTCTAAATATATACAAGCATGTGTAAAAATATCAATCTCAAGTCTAATTCATATCAACTTTTAAATCTCTACCCCACATATCTTGATATCTCCAAGAACTTTTAAATCCAAAAATGCATTGGAAAATTTGGGAGATGTATTCAAACAGGGTTCTTTTTGCAAATCAACGTATTCAGTCTTCAACCCTCTTCTTTGAAACGTGAATCACCATTATCGGGGCTTTCGTCGCATGGAATTTCGTGTTATTTTCAAACATTAATTGTCCGATCCTCTGCCACTGCAGACTGCCCAATCAAATATAAAGCCTTCAAGCTCAGGATTTCGCTAGCCGTTTTCGGTCAATACGCACTCAGGTCCGAGAAGGCGGCGAGGGACTTTACTGATCTCACTACTTCCCTGCTTATAAGTATTCGCATTCGTTTGCATATTTCCCAATTGAAGTCTTCTAACATTGAGAGTTATAGCTTTGCCCTACTCACTCACACTTTCTTCTGCTTCTCCTGCCAATCCATCAGATCTATCAGATATCATATCGTTTGTGTTATCAGTGTACTCAGTGTTATCGTTTATCTTCTAGCATGAAGAGCAGTATAATGCCTCTCCTCACTATGTTTTCGTTCCTGCTCATTGCAGGCTGTAACGGCGACAGGCTACTCATGAAGAATAGCCTGTTAATTGCACCCGACAGTCCGTCGGACTTCGAACCCGAGAACACCAAGATATCGTTGAGGTTTGGCCCGAGCATTCAGAAGATAAAGAAAATCGAGTTGTCTGTATCGAACAAGGCCGATGGCGTAACCAATTTTTTATCCAAGGGAGCAGAAACACCATCCAATTCCATGGTGACCCAACGGCGGCTCTCCACATCGAGCAATAGCCCAGGGGTCGGTCATATGCAGATAATCCGACGTAAATCTAAGGATATCCTCAAATCCCATGAGAGCCATGGAGATGATCAAGTGCAGCAGCAAAAGAAGACTAAGCGGAAGCTGGGTTCTAGTCCAAGCCCGGGAGATGGGAATTAATGGTTTTCAACATCATATACTGAATTTATTTGGGCACTGTTAAACCAAATTTATGAACTTCCATTTATTTGTCTGTGTATAAGTAATTCTTTCATGACAAAGCGCAATCTCATGTATACAACGCATCAAACATTCTTTCAGTAATAGATATACCGCACCACTTCAGCTGTGCAATGCCTTACAAACGAAGTACTTAAGTGAAGCGAATCATATTTTTCGTTACATTCAATAACTTTTTTTTATTGATGATGATGATTTTTTTTAATTGATGATGATTAAAGTTTAAGATCATTGATATATGTGATTTTAAGTAGTTATTATTGGTTTGCTTTAGAATTTTTTTTGCTAAAAAAAGGTTTGGCAAATTAAGAAATTAGAAAGTTTAATATTATGAAACTCAAATCTAATGTATTTTGAATTTTAGTTAGTATATATGTAAATTGAAATTTTTAAGCTGTAAAATTTAAAAATATTGTTAATAGAAAGAAGCAGTTTTTTAAAAATTCTCTATAATTGTGAATCACTGTCAGCTAAAACAATATAAGTAGTTTAAGTAAAATTAAAAATTAGAACATGCAAATTTAAAAAAAACATTGATTGAATTGTGGTTGGTAAATTAGAAGAACATGGTTGGCTTATTTTATGATCGTTGGGGCATGTGATTTAACCGGGTACTGCTAAGAGTAGTCAAGAAATGAACATTGAATTTTCAAGGGTCATTGACAAATTTAATAATGAAAATTAAAAAAAATATTAAAATAATTTTTTTATATAAATATTATACAACTTATAAACCAAAATAATAAAAGAATTTGTATTTATAACTACCACCATGGAGGTATGTCTTCTTCATTATCTATTATAGAAAAGCATGAACTCATCCACTTCTCCTTAAGGACATCTATTGGTACACTTCTTTGAAAAGTATTGTGTTGATTTTACATATTTTAATCCAATTTATTATTCAACAATTTATATTATAATATTATATTTTTTGAATTTTGTTTTAAACAATTTTTTTTTCTTTAACCCCTTTAACTAAAAGAAGAAAAGTGATCATAACTTCCCAAAAATGTGCAATTTGATCCATATCCAGATCCATATCCACTTTTAAATGTACCCACGCAATCTTGACATCTCCAAAGAAGTATTAAATCCAAAAATGAGATTTAATCTATATCCACTTTTAAATATCTACCCCACGTAATCTTGATATCTCCAAGAACTTTTAAATTAAAAAATGCATGTGAAAATTTGGGAGATGTATTCAAATATGGATTTTTTTGCAAAACAACGTATTCAGTCTTCAACCGTCTTCTTTGAAAAGTAGATCACCAATAACGGCGTATTAGTCGAATGGGATTTCGTGTGCCTCACATATTATAGGAAAGTTGTGTTTGAAGAGCAAATCCTTTTGTTTAAATGTATTCAACAATTGAAATGGACTTGTTTTTATTTGACTCTTTGCCAAAATACCACGAGCCAATCTAAAATTAATATCAAATCTAAGGTCCACAACCGACCGCCGCTTCATTATGTGGCTTTACAAACATGTTTGTAATAACCAAGACATTGAACAGATGACAGGCGGGTCAATACACCTGAAATTCGTAGAAGCCTTCAGACCCAACTGCCTTTGTCTGGCCATCGGACTTTTAAAAGTCAGTAAAACGTTTCAAGCTGACCATAGCCGGTCTTCCCGTCTGGTACTCACCCGGGTCGCAGTCAGTCCCCGTGCGCAAGCGTTGGTTTTCAATTGTTCGGTACCCGGGTCCGGTCAGTCCCTGTTCGCAAGCTTTGGTTTTCTGTTAGTTATTAGGTAAGTTTAATTATTTAGATAACTATTTATTGATTATAGTTTGGATGGTTAAGAAGAATGGTAATTATCCTTTTTCATATTCTTTTCATCCAAATTCACATGATGTTCTTGTTGAACCCTATTATAATGATTGTATATAAGCTCCCATTATATCTGAGCTCCTATACCAAGTCTATATCTAAAAAACCAGAAACAACGTCCGAACCTGTCCTAATGTAAATTCCATGGTGACCCAACGGCGGCTCTCTACATCCAGTAACAGGAGTCGATGATGTTTAGATTTTGATTCCAATTACAACGCATCAAACATTATTTCAATAATAGGTATAAGGTTAACCGCACCACTTCAGCTGTGCAATGACTTAGCAACGAAGTATCCCATTTTTTTTTAACATTCATTTGTTTTATAAAACTGGTTGGTTATTTTGTTTTGGAACTAAAGTACGTGTAAATTTAAGGTTGTTGCATGTACAATCTGAACATAGTGTTAATGCTCGAAAAAGCTATTTTATTAAAAAATGTAATGCTAATCTTTTCATGATTGAAAATTATATTTTTTAATTTTATGTAAAATTAAAAATTAGCAATGGCAATATTCAAATAACATGGATTGAGTTGGGCAATATAAACCAGTTAGGACAAAGTGTCATGAAGGGAGGGGCACTACTAGTGATGTGCTTATACGAACTATATATCAAAATTCATAAATGTATACAAAATTTTCCATTCCATCATGTTTAGAAAGTATTCAAGACCATGTTTATGTTTAATTGAACATAGGATTTTATTTTTATTCATAAATGTATACAAATTTTCCATTCCATCATGTTTAGAAAGTATTCAAGTTCATGTTTATGTTTAATTGAACATAGGATTTTATTTTTATTTTAATAATGTATATTTATAGTATTAATTAGAATTAACAATATTTTTTTTTATAATATTTTTTTTCAATTTAAATGTAATAGTATTTTTAATAATATTATCATTTTAAACGCTACATCCTTATTTATTATGTAATGATTCAAATAATTCTTAACATTTTTATAATACATATAAATAATATATTATTATTTATATATATTGAATTATTAATAATACAAATGATATTAACCAGCATAGATCCATCTTAAATTCGTATCTATCAAGTACCGAAAGGGATCCAATTTCTTGAGGTGTATTTCTTTTTTGAAATTTAAACTCAAGAAATTTGATCTCTCGATTGATAGATCCAGGTTTAAGTTTTAAGTTTTTATTTTATAAACGAACATCTATTTTTTAATTATTTTTCATAATATTTTATTTTATGAACCAACATATGTATTTTTTAAATACTTTCCATAATTTTTTTATTTTATGAGCCGACATGAATTTTCTTAATTATTTTGTTACAAACCTTACATCACGTTACAACATCTCCCCCATACTTTTTTAAAAATATTTTCCATAATTTTTTATTTTATGAGCCGACATGAATTTTTTTAATTATTTTTTAATTATTGTGTTACAAACGTTACATCACGTTACAACATCTCCCCCATAATGGACTGTAAAGCACCTCGTTTCACTCGTGCAATTAATATGCTCATTCCTCCCCAAAACCACTCACTAAACACATATCACAATTATTTTATATATTTCTTATTTAATATATAACTTTGACATTAATCATATTATTTTATTATTATTAATAATAATAAAAGTTGATTATCTTTAGCATTCATAATCATGTATTTATATAACAATATATATTAATAAATAGTTTATAGTTCACTTTTGTTTAGTGTGACTCACTATGATGGATAATGATTAACTTTGGTTAATTATCGTGGACTATAAACATGACCTTATACAAAATGAAGACCATATCTAAGCTAAGGTGCAATCTCAAGGTATGTGCACAATTATCTTACCTAACAAATCTAGTGACTTGCACACATTCATCATTTGCTTTGGAGACTCCCCTCATAAGGCAATTATTGTGACATGTGAAATGATTCAACCTCACAATGTGATATTTTATTGAAGTCAACTTCTTAATGTCACAAGGTGAGCTAATATTGAAGTCAACCATTGCAATGTGACAATTTATTATAGTCAACCATAATGTTACATTCTGATATTATATTCAAGGCAACTACCTAATGTCTTAATGAACTACATAATATTGAACTCAACTTCTTTATGATGCAATGTTACAAAATAATAAAGCCAACCTCTTGGCTTGCACTGTGACATAATTTTGAATTCAATTATAATGTCACAATTTTAAAACATAATGAAGTTAGCCTCCAATGTTGTTATGTGACATAAACTTGAAGAAACATAATGGAGCATTTTGATATAACATTGAAGTCAAGATAATCAATTTTTTTCTCTTGAAATGTGACAATGTTATATAGCATTGATGTCAACCATATTAAACTAATGTCAAGTATGGAGAGTGTTTGGTTAACAATTGTTAATTTCATATAAAACCAAATCCAACCATACACAACCATCAATTCGCTATGACTTTTGTTGATTATGATTCAGTTTTGTCATTTATGGTTAAAGATAGGTGACCATTATTGACTATTGTTCTATATGATTGACAATTACTAATGATGATTGATTCGAGTTGATGATGGTTGATTGTTATTGATCGTAGTTGAATTGGTTAACAATGGTTTACTGTGACTGAGAAGGATTGACTTTATTAAAAATGACTCTGCAAATAATTTTCAATATTTTGGTGGTGATGTATATTTTCTCTCTATGTTTATTTTAGTTATATTTTTTGCATTCTCTTAGTATTTGTTGTTCTCAAACAATTCAAACATTTGGATTATATCTTTCTAAATATACACAAAACATAAAAAATATTGAGTAATCTTATATATATATATATATATATATATATATATATATATATATATATATATATATATATATATATATGTTATGTTTCCCAATGGGAAAATGAGCAAATTGGATTACACATAGAGAAAAATAACAAAAGGAAGCACAACAGAATAGGCGTGAACGCTCAATGTATTTCTCATTAGCCAAATGTATATTTAAATACAAGGAGAAATGTCCCTTGGGTTTCATATTCCCAAGTGGACTCTTGGACTCCTAGGTGACTCTTAGTCTCCCTAAGGATTAGACTCCAACAAATCCCCCCTTAATCCTAAGGGTGTATATGAGTCCAAGAAAAAGAAGAGAGCTAAATAAGTGGAAGTGGATAGCTACCACCAACTAAAAATTTCCATCCTTTACTAAGAAGGTTAGATAGAAGCTTGCACATGCTTCTGTTAAATATAATGGCTCTCTGAAGGGATGGATTTTAGGCTAACCATCAACCGAAATGGGATAGCAGAAGGCTGGAATATTCTACTACGTGTGTGGTTCAATGCTGACAACAAACTCTCGAACTTGGCGATAACAATCGCTCACAAGTTCTCTGGAACTTGGCTTGAAGGCTTATAGGTTCTGTGGAATGGTTGGGATGGGCTGACACCAAACCAACTGGAGAGCTGAAAACAAGAAGTGAACAACTGCAACTTGTTGAACATTTCCATCTTGACAAATGTTTGCCAAGTTAGCTAGAAGCTTGCACATGCTTCTGCTAAATGAAGGTGCTCTCGATACCGATGGTTTAAGGCTGACCACCAAATATGGACCTCAGTCGAACATAGCTCTTCACACGCTCACTTGTTCCGGCTCGCCTGTACTTGCTCGCTTGTTACTGATGGCCTACATCCCCCCCTGTGAGGAACAATGTCACATACCCAAATTCGGAATATTTTATTTCATGAGAAAAACATTATGTTATATGTTATTGTAATGCTTTATGATTATTGACCAAGTGGGGTCAAGGATGACTGTAATTAAATACTTTAATATTTTATTATTTATAGATACAAGAGGAGACAAATATCCCAAGGAGACTATTGAAAGAGTGCTCACTGCCCCATTAGGAGGAATGAACTAGGGTGGAGAGCAAATTGACACTTGGCCGCATCATCAATGCACCTCTAGCTGATGCAGGTGGAAACTTCCCTACATTAATGGTCATGTTCCCCAAGGAAGTGGAATGGAGCAGGTGGCTCAGTAATTGTAAAATTGACCAAAGACCTAGGCAATCTATTCATACCCATCGAATTGGAGAAGGAGGCTAATCACTTTTTACCTTATGATGAATTTGAAACTAGATAGAAAAAGTCAATTCGATGAGGGGAAAGCTAAAGGGATTGATTGAGATAAGCTTGTTAATCTGAATTAGTACTGCTTTATGCAGAACTCAATATTGCTGAAATGCAGAAGTCTCATTCTGGAGTATTGTCAACATCCATGCTTAGTTGGAGAGGTAGCATTTGCATCCACCTAGCATCTTCACCCTAGTGGTTCAGTGAGCAGCCTCTGGGGTCCTAAGGAAAGTAATTTGGCTGCCTTCAGGAGTTGGTTGGGAGGAACGGGCTCCCTTGGGTTTTTGTTTCACTCTTCAATTTTCAAGTTCTTATCTTCTTATGCATTTGTTTTTACTGTATATCTATTTCTGGAAATGTTTTAGAATTTTAGAAAAATATGCAGAGTTATTCCAATTAGTTTTAAGAGCTAGTTATGAATGTGAATCTGTACTATTATTAAAGAAATAAAATTAGAAATGCAGAATGACTAATTAAATTACTTTTCTGTATTTTTCCACACACATTACGTGTCGTACTCTAGTACATAAAATTTAGATTAATGATAGATTCGAATGATTGATCATCATAGATTAAACTCTATTTTATTTCAATATAAACTCTCTATCTTTATTCCAGTAAATACTTCTTTTACTAAATGCAAAAAACATAGTATTCATCTAAGTAAATAGCATTTAAATAGAAGCTCTCTACATAGCATCATATTCCATTTTATAGTAATATTAGCATTCAAATAATTTTCATATTCAAATAGAATTTAGATTAAAAGCCTAGTCTTTGTGTTCATCAATAACAATAATCAAATAAATAATTAAATGACAAAAGAAATCTAATTCAAAACCAAATCCTTTGATTTATAAAACATTACAAACACAAAATCTAGTAGCATACCCTCGTTATTAATGCAAGATAGATTGAAAAGAAAAAACTCCTTCGAAAACAAAACTCTGGAGTCCTATCACCAGCTTAATAATTGCATTACCAAAAATAGTCATTATCTTCTGTACTAATTACAATTTTCTTAGGATAGTATTACACATGAGAATAATTCTTTTCCCAACACAGTAGTAAGTAACGCACAGGCCAAGCCTTTGATAGGCATCACCAGGGTTTAAGAAGTTTATTCTCGTTAATACATTCTTTATATACGAAAAGAACAAACACAGACCAGGGTTCGAGACTCTAGAGGCTCACCCTCCATGGTATTTTCTTTATGAAATTTTATAAAGGAATGTTACAGCATTATATAAACACAAATATGCAGGGTCGAGTTTCGACTTCCCTTAATTCCTCAAACTATTAAAAAATATGAAGTACGGGTTCAAAACCCTTAAGCAACAAATCACTAAACCAATAGCATGATAAATAATTAAGTTAGGGTTTCGACCCTATTTCCATTCATTGAAACGATGGCTACCATTTTTCTTTTAAAACCACATAAAAACTTAAATTGTTAACATGTTTGAAAGATGGGCGTAGCCCTAGCAATTGTAATTTGCAGCTTAAGTAGTTCTTTTAATAAAATAACAAAAATGCCGATAGCATACTTTGGGATGAGATTTAAACAATACATGGATTTCCCATAAAATATTTTCTTTATTGAAAATCCTTAAACAAGGTTCTTTACAACTCCGTATAAAACGAAAGACGTTGAGAATCCAACGCAAACTGGGCTCATGGGTCTATCCTTTGGGTCATAAATTCCTTTCAATTTTCAAATAATAAAAATCAACTATATAAGCCTCAACAGCGGAGGAAAACCTCATCTCAGTACAACACCATTCGATATCATCAACTGTCATCACCTTTCTTAACAAAAGTTCAATTCAGGGTTTGTAAAGAAACGTCGAGGCTTACCAATGCAGATTATTGGAAGCCACAATGGATTAGATGCCTGGAAGTGGTATCAACACAGCATTTATGGAACCCTATCACTCCACAACCCACACAATAGAAAATAAGTTTTAGTAACAAATTATTTTGAGAAAGGATGAATTAAAACGATAAATGTTTGGCACCATGAGTATGGTCTTACCTTTCTTACAAGATTCCTTCAACCAAGCTTCCATCTATCAGATGCAAACTGCCATGGAAGACCCTGAAACATCGTAAAGCTTGCAAAACCTACCATTTCATTAGCTTGTCGGCCTCCACAACCTTCTTTGCATAAAGGGCAAGTGAAATGAACCTTCGAAGGGTTTGTTAGTCACTCAAAACCTCGGTTAGGGTTTTTCCCAAAGCCCAATGTGTTTCACATGAAATGGTTGCCACGGAAGTGCCAGTTAGACTTTCCACTTCGACCACATTCAAGTTTGTATTAAAGTCTCACCTGCCAGCCAGCAAAGGATCCACTACGAGGTTATTACATAAATACTATACATCATATAGTTCACAAGGTTTATGGACATGTGTTCATATAACCAAAGTCTTGTATGCTTGTGTTTTAATAATTTGCATCATGGCCAAGGCTAATGCCCTGCTACATGCAAGTTTAGACATATAAGCACCATGTACTATATGAGATGCAACTATATGTTAATAATCTTGAAACACAATGATATTAACAAGGGGTCAACGATATGTTAAGTCATCATCGTGAAAACCATAAGAACTATCTCATGTCAAAATATATATTAAAGTTTATTACAAAAGAAAATTAGTTTAATATTATAGGATTAAAGTTTTAGATGGAAGTCTTTAAAAGGAATTAGCATTTTAAGCTAGGGTAGGACTTACCCTAGGTCTTCTAGGGTGTACCCTTAATTGTCGATAATTCCAAGCATAAAGTAGTTGCAAATGTACAGTAATTGGATTTGGAACTGATAATAATAACCTCACCTGCGATATCTGTACAAATAGGAATAAGAGCATTAACTATGGAAATAGCTAAGTAAGCCTCGGGGATTCAATAGGACCCCTTCATCAAGAAAATAAAAAGATTAGTAGCATAAAAATTATATTTTTGTTACGTCGCTAATGTAGAATTAAATACTGATCCAAAAATAAAATTCGACACATTAATGTTGTAAATATTTGAGACAAAAGAAGTGACATTTATTTATGAGATAAAATATGCTAAGTCTTAACATTTACTTTCTGACAGTAATAATTATAAACAATTATGACATGTCAAACATTTTGAAATGAATTAAGATGATGCATTAATGAATACAAACACAACATCATAATTAGGATAGAACAGTCCTTTCTGAGATAGTTGTCAATAAGAATGTATTCCGCATAAGAATTAATTGACATAAATGCTAGTAAGAAAGGATTTTAAAATTTTCATAAAAAATGGGAGATGTTACATGTGGTATCAGAGCGCAAGTTCAAACTCTAGGCCTAAAAGTGGCCCAACTCACGCAAACAAAATTTAGAATAGAAAATACATATACTAATTTTGTTTTTCAGTTTCAACATTTATTTAAGTTTGGAGGTATGGAAGGATCGGAAGAGTCAACTAAAGACAGGTCCCACCTTAATGGTCAAAATAATAATGAACAAGAACACATTAATGCAGGAAATATATTTGTTGAATTAAACGAAAACTCATCTGAATTATTGAGAACTGTAAGAGATTTAAAAAATAAAATAAATATTGTAAAAGAGGAGAACGAACGAATTTTAAAAGCTCAAGAGGAGTTGAATCAAATCTCGATGGATAAATTCCATAGTAATGATAAAAATGAAAGAACATAAATTAACCTTGAATCTGAAATCATGCCTTACCAACAAAAAAGTTAAAAGTTAAAACTCATTGATTGTGCAACTAGTTAATCTTCTGAAATTAATATTAAATTGCATAGGAAGAAACATCAATATTCCAACGATAGTAGCAAAAGTAACTGTTACACTAAAAAGAAGAAATATAAACCATATGAAGAAATTTCTGGAGAATTTAAGAAGATTAAACCACCAACTTTTAATGGAGAAATAGAAAAAAGTGAGGAAGTTGAAGCATGGTTATCCAACATGAATAAATATTTCCAAATTTATAACTACTTAAGTCAGCTAAAAACAAGGATGGAAATTTATAATCTAACGGGTAAAGCTGATATTTGGTGGCAAGACTTGAAGCAGGTAAAAGGATTGCAAGAGAGAAATGTAAACTGGAGTAGTTTTAAAAAGTATTTTAAAAGAAATTTCTATCGGAGCAATATTACGAAGAACGAGATAAAGAATTTTATGAATTAAAGCTAGGTTCCATGGATATGAAGGAATTGAGCAGCAAGTTTTGAATTTATTAAGGTATGCGCCTTACATTACGGAAGAAAATCCTAAGGTACAAAGGTTCTTGAGCTGTCTACCCTCTCATATAAAGGACAGAATTGAGTATGACGATCCTAGAACTCTTGAAGAGACCATGAGGAAGGCAAATTTCTGTTATGAACATAACAGGAAGAGGGAAGGCATGCCAAGCTGGGAGGCCAAGAAGCCTAATAATTTTGAGCAAAGAAAGAATCATTACTCATTTAATCGAAATTTTAGAAATAATAATTCACATAATTTCCCTAACAGAAAATTTCAAGGAAATAATTCAAGAAGTAATGCACAACCAAATTTTATAGCTGCAAGCAATAGAGATCCACCTAATATTTATGTTAAAAGCAACGAACAAAAGAAAACTGTAAAATGTTGGGACTGTCAGGGACCTCACTATGCATCAAACTGCCCACTTAGAAAGAGGACCGTCAACAACATACACACGGTACAGGAGGATGCTACTATTGGTTATCTAGCAAGGGAAATGCCCAGGATTAATGCATCTTTGCAAAACAGACAAGCTGATCATCAAACTTCCATGGTTGAAGTAGAAGGTACACTGAAAAATAAACCTATATCTATTTTGATTGATCCAGGGGCAAGCCTGAGTTATGTATCTCCAAGTATAGTAGAAAAATTTAAACTACATGTAGAAAAGTTTGACAAATCCTGGTTGGTTCAACTAGATACAGGTACAAAAAGAAAGGTAATTGATTTTGTTAATAATTATGAATTGCTTATGAATAAGTTTAGAACTCAAGTAAAGTTAAATGTATTACCTTTAGGATCATATGATGTATTGATTGGAATGGATTGGTTGGAAAAGCATAGGTTAGTATTAAATTGTTTTGAAAAATCTTTTAGTTGCTTGAATGATGAATCTGAAATAGTAACAGTAAAAGGAATTCTAAGAAAGACTTCTATTAGACAAATCTCTGCTTTGCAAGTTAAAAAGGTTGTTTATAAAGGGTGTAAGTTGTTTGTTGTAAATGTAATTTGTGACGAACAATCAACTAAGGAAGTTAAAGATTCATGAGAAGAACTATGCAACTTATGACTTAGAGTTGACGGCCGTAATACATGCGTTAAAGATGTGGCGTCAACACTTAATCGGAAGAAAATTTACACTAATGACATATAATAAAGGTTTAAAATATTTTTTGGATCAACCAAATTTGAACGCAAGGCAAGCTAGGTGGATAGATTTCCTTAGCAAATATGATTTCGAGATTCAGCACATTAAAGGTAAAGAAAATAAAGTTGTTGATGCCTTAAGTAGGAATGCTAGGCTAAATTTTTTTTCAACAATCAGTACTTATAAAACTCATTTAGAAAATCAAATTAAGGAAGGGATCAGAATGGATGAAAAATATCAAAAATTAATTGAGGAAGTTGCTGAAGATAATGCTGAAAATTTAATAACAGATTTCAAAATTAATGAAAGAGGATTAATGCTGTATAAAAATAGACTTTATGTGCCTAATGTTGTTGAAATTAAGTTGTTGATTTTATATGAATTGCATAAAAGTCCATACTCAGGGCATCCTGGGTACCAAAAGATGATAACAATGCTAAGGAAGGATTACTTTTGGCCCTGTATGAAAAGTGAGGTAGCTGAATTTATTGCTAGGTGTTTGGAGTGTCAGCAAATAAAGGGTGAACATCAACATCCAGCTAGACTGTTGCAGCCACTACCCATACAAGATTGGAAGCGCAAAATAATTAGTATTGATTTTATAACTAGTTTACCTAAAAATCAGAAGTAGAATGATTCTATAATGGTAGTTGTGGGCAAGCTTAGTAAAGCAGCCCATTTCCTACCTGTTAAAACAACTTACAAGGCTGCTAACATTGCTAAAATTTTTATGAAACAAATTTTTCGTCTACATGGGATTCCAAAAGTTATAATTTCTAACAAAGACTCAAAGTTTAAAGGAAATTTTTGGAAATCTTTATTTAAGGGTTTAGACACTACTTTAAATTTCAGTACATCATTTCATCCACAAATGGATTGGAAAACAGAAAGGGTCAATCAAATTCTTGAAGATATGTTAAAAATGTATGTTAGAGATTAGCCAGGTAAATGAGAGGGATATTTGTATCTTACTGAGTTTGCTTATAATAATCATTACCAAGCTTCATCAAAACTCAGTCCATTTGAAATTTTATATGGTAGAAAATGTAATACTCCTATTTCATGGAGTAGTCCGATTGACATGTTAATGTTATGTCCTGAGTTATTGAAAAAAATGGAACTGACAATGAAACATGTACAAAGCAATTTCAAAATTGCACAAGATGACAGAAAAGTCATGCAGATTTAAAAATAACTCAGAAAGAGTTTCAAGTTGGTGAGCATGTTTTCATTAAGGTAAAACCCAAAAAGAGTTCCTTAAAATTAGGGAGTTGTGCTAAACTAGCGGCAAGGTATTGTGGACCTTTTGAAATACTATCCAGGGTTGGACCAGTCGCATATCAGATAGATTTTCCACCAAACCCTAAAGTACATAATGTATTCCACATTTCTATTTTGAAAAAGTATGTGCACGATACTACTCATGTGATTAATTGGAATGATGTATAGGTGGAACCAAAAGGAGATTTTCTGGTCGAACCAGATTGTATCCTTGACAGGAGGGAAATTTTGCTTCGCAATAGTGCCATTGGACAGGTAAAGGTGCCATGGAAGCACCTTTGTCCCGACGAAGCAACCTGGGAGTTGTAAAGAAATATGCGGGTGGCATATCCAGCTCTGTTCCAGGAAGATGTAGAGGATGATGAATGAAGCAACATCGAGGACGATGTTAAATTTAAGAGGGGGTCTTTGTCACATACCCAAATTCTGAATATTTTATTTCATGAGAAAAACATTATGTTATATGTTATTGTAATGCTTTATGATTATTGACCAAGTGGGGTCACGGTTGACTGTAATTAAATACTTTAATATTTTATTATTTATAAATAAAAGAGGAGACAAATATCCCAAGGAGACTGTTGAAAGACGGCTCACTAACCCACTAGGAGGAATGAACTGGGGTGGAGAGCAAATTCACTTGGCAGCATCATCAATGCACCTCTAGCGGTTGCAGGTGACAAATTCCCTACATTAATGGTCATGTTCCCCAAGGAAGTGGAATAGAGCAGGTGGCTCAATAATTGTAAAACTGATCAAATACCTAGGCAATATATTCATACCCATCCAATTTGAGCAGGAGGCTAATCACTTTTTACCTTATGATGAATTTGAAACTGGAGAGAACAAGTCAATTCAATGAGGGGGAAGCTAGAGGGATTTATTGAGATAAGACTGTTAATGTGAGTTAGTACTGCTTTATGCAGAACTCAATATTGTTGAAAAGTAGAAGTCTCATTCTGGAGTATTTTCAACATCCCTGTTGAGTTGAAGAGGATAACATTTGCATCCACCCAGCATATTCACCCTAGTGGTTCAGTGAGCAGGCTCGAGGGTCTTAAAGCAAGTAATTTGGCTTCCTTCAGGAGTTGGTTGGGAGGAACGGGCTCCCTTGGGTGTTTGTTTCACTCTTAAGTTTTTCAGGTTCTTGTCTTCTTATGGATTTGTTTTTATTGTATATCTATTTTTGTAAATGTTTTAGAATTTTAGAAAAATATGCAGAGTTATTCCAGTTAGTTTTAAGAGCTAGTTATGAATGCGAATCTGTATTGTTATTAAAGAAATAAAATTAGAAATGCAGAATGATTGATTATATTACTTTTCTGTATTTTTCCACACACATTACGTGTCAAACTCTTGTACATAAAAGTTAAATTAATGATAGATTCGAATGATTGATCGTCATAGATTAAACTCTGTTATATTTCAGTATAAACTCTCTATCTTTATTTCAGTAAATACTTCTTTTACTAAATGCAGAAAACATAGTATTCATCTAAGTAAATAACATTTAAATAGAAGCTCTCTACATTGCATCATATTCCATTTTATAGCAATATTAGCATTCAAATAATTTTCATATTCAAACATAATCTATATCAAAAGCCTATTCTTTATGTTCATCAGTAACAATAATCAAATAAAAAGTTAAATGACAAAAGAAACCTAATTCAAAACCGAATCCTTTGATTTGAAAAACATTACAAACACAAAATATAGTAGCATACCCTTGTTATTAATGCAAGATAGATTGAAAAGAAAAACCTCCTTCGAAAATAGAACTCTGGAGTCCTATTACAACCTTAATAATTGCATTAACAAAAATAGTCATTATCTTCTATACTAATTACAATTTTCTTAAGATAGTATTACACACGAGAATAATTCTTTTCCCAACATAGTAGTAAGTAACATACAGGCCGAGCCTTTTGATAGGCATCGATAGGGTTTTAGAAGCTTATTCTCGTTAATACATTCTTTATATACCAAAAGAACAAACACAGACCAGGGTTCGAGACCGTAGAGGCTCACCCTACATGGTTTTTTCTTTATCAAATTTTATAAACGAATGTTACAGCATTATATAAACACAAATATGTAGGGTCGAGTTTCAACTCCCCGTAACTTCTCAAACTTCTAAAAAATATGAAGTACGGGTTCAAAACCCTTAACCAACAAATCACTAAACCAAAACCATGATAAATAATTAATTTAGGGTTTCGACCCTGTTTCCATTCATTGAAATGATGGCTACCATTTTTATTTTAAAACCACATAAAAACGTAAATTGTTAACATGTTTGAAAGCCGGGCGTAGCCCTAATAATTGTAATTTGCAGCTTAAGTAGTTCATTTAATAACATAACAAAAATGCCGATAGCATCCTTCGGGATGAGATTTAAACAATACATGGATTTCCCATAAAATATTTTCTTTATTAAAAATCCTTAAACAAGGTTCTTTACAGCTCTTTATAAAATGAAAGATGTTGAGAATCCAATGCAGACCAGGCTCATGGGTCCAGCCTTTAGGTCATAAATTCCTTTCAACTCTCAAATAATAAAAACGAACTGTATAAACTCCAACACCGGAGGAAAACCTCATATCAGTACAACACCATTCGATATCATCGACTATCATCACCTTTCTTAACAAAAGTTTGATTTAGGGTTTGTAAAGAAACGTCAAGGCTTACCAGTGCAGATTGTTGGAAGCCACGATGGATTAGATGCCTGGAAGTGGTAGCAATGTAGCATTTATGGAACCCTATCACTCCATTACCCACACAACAGAAAATAAGTTTGAGTAACAAATTATTTTGATAAAGGATGAATTAAAACGACAAATGTTTGGCACCGTGAGTATGGTCTTACCTTTCTTACAAGATTCCTTCAACCAAGCTTCCACCTGTCAGATGCGAACCACCATGGAAGACCCTGAAACATCGTAAAGGTTGCAAACCCTACCATTTCGGAAGCATGTAGGCCTCCACTACCGTCTTCGCATAATGGAAAAGCAAAATGAACCTTCGAAGGGTTTGTTACTCACTCAAAACCTTGATTAGGGTTTTTCCCAAAGCGCAATGTGTGTCACGTGAAATGGATGCCATGGAAGTGCTAGTTAGAATTTCCACTTCGACCGCATTCAAGATTGTATTAAAGTCTCACCTACTAGCCAACAAAGGATCCACTACGAGGTTATTACATAAAGACTATACATCGTATGGTTCACAAGGTTTACAGACATGTCTTCATATAACCAAAGTCTTGTATGCTCGAGTTTTAATAATTTGCATCATGGCTAAGGTTAATGCCCTGCTACATGCAAGTTTAGACATATAAGCACCATATTCTATATGAGATGCGACTATATGTTAATAATCTTGAAACACAATGATATTAACAAGGGGTCAACGATATGTTAAGTCATCTTCTTGAAAACCATAAGAACTATCCCATCTCAAAATATATATTAAAGTTTATTACAAAAGAAAATTAGTTTAATATTACATGCTTAAAGTTTTAGATACAAGTCTTTAAAAGGAATTAGCATTTTAAGCTGAGGTAGGACTTACCCTAGGTCTTTTAGGGTTTACCCTTAATTGTCGATAATGCTAAGCATAAAGTAGTTGCAAATGCTATATTTAAATGTACAATAATTGGATTTGGAACTGATAATAATAACCTCACCTATGATATCTGTACAAATAGGAGTAAGAGAATTAGCTGTGGAAATAGCTAAGTAAGCCTCGAGGATTCAATAGGACCCCTTCATCAAGAAAATAAAAATATTAGTAGCATAAAAAATATATTTCCATTACGTTTCTAATGTAGAATTAAATACTGATCCAAAAATAAAATTCGACACATTAATGCTGTAAATCTCTAGGACAAAAGAAGCGACATTTATTTATGAGATAAAATCTACTAAGTCTTAACATCTACTCTCCGACAGTAATAATTAAAAACATTTATGACATGTCAAACATTTTGAAATGAATTAAGATGATGCATTAATGAATACAAACACATCATAATTAGGACAGAATAGTCCTTTCTGAGACAACTGTCAATAAGAATGTATTCCGCATAACAATGAATTGACATAAATGCTAGGAAGAAAAAAATTTAAATTTTTCATAAAAATTGTGGGATGTTACAAACAATGTGAGGAGAGGAGAGTGTAATGGTGTCACAAATAGACACAAAACACATGTGTACTCTATGTCATGGTTCTAGTCTGTCTAAGTGTATATATCACTGAATCTTGCCTCTGAAACAGGATGTGGATCATGCTTGTTTGATCTCACTTACTTGTAGAGGGCCATGGCTGCTTATTGTTAGATGGAGGTTTCGAAACTTGATGCCTTCCATCATGCTCCCCCATGTTAGGTACAAAGTGAGGAGAAGAGGATGTCTCAAATGGAATGTGTCAATACTCGTGAATGAAATCTCTGGTATGACTTATAAATATTCTTAGTTATTGGCAACCATTGCCAATAAGCGATCCACCCATAATGAATCTTCTCTCTTGCATGTTTCTTCAAACTAAAGCATTTGTCTGATGAGTGTGTGTGTTTTCCACAATGATTACAAGGGTGAAGATCAAAACAATGATCTTTCATGTGGCCAACTCGATCACAGTGTTGGCATGTCGAACTCTTAACTAAAGTGGATAAAGATGGAATCTCGTTGATAAATCCAACACTCTGAAACTTGATGGGCTTGGAGAAATCAGGAATGTGGACTGCCACTTCCTTGTCATATCCAAGGCCGGTTCTGTGCTTGTTATGTCCGATCTCTTCCCAAGGTTTGATGATGGGCTTGGAAGGAGCAAGCAGAACCTCTGCATGCATGTCTTCATCTTCATTTTCTTTCACTTCTAATGGCGTGCCACTGATTTTCTCTTGTGCTTCTGAAGTGGCATCATTCTGTGCAGGATGCTCAATATAATCATGAAGGGGATTCTTTTGAACATGAAGAGGTTCAGAATGTCTTTCTTCTCGTATAAGCTGCAACTCAAGTTCTAGGAAAACAAGGGTGTCTTGTGAATCTTTTATACAATCTATGATGTGAGTGAGAGTGTTGTTGTCGATCATGACAGTGTTGTCGATAGAGGAAAATAGTAGAGTGTTCAGTAACTCTACAAGACTACTTAACCTTTCCATTGATAAAGGACTCACTCAAATGAGAATGGATTCTTGCAATTCCACCCTTTTACAAACACTTGATAAACTCAGAAAATGATGGGTGTCAGGTTCAACCGAGAGTGCACCCAAGTACAATGCAACTCAACTTTACTTCAGTTTTTTTTTGTACTATGCAAAAACACATATGCAAGTACCAAAAGCATGCACTAAAAATTACAAACAAACACCAATTTGAAACTTATACTTATGACTGTTGAATCAAAGAGTCTGTTATACCTAATTTCTTGTGTGATGATGAACAACATTAAAAAATGATGATGTACAACCATTCCAAATCAGCTAATATTCATTGAACAAATGCACTATGTCAATCTTTGATGCAGCAGCTTCAATGTGGTGTTAAGGCCACTAGGTAAATCAACCATTTTTCTTCTTCTGATCTATGATCTCTGCAACAATTTGCATGATTCTTACACTAATTTCTCCCAACATCACTAGAGTGAATTCAATCTCTACAATAAACTGCAACAGTCTCTGCAATATTCTACCTTAGGGATAGCTTCCAGAACTATTCTTAATGCTTGAAGTAAGCTTCTGTAAATGTAGGATGACTGATTGCTAGTCAATTTGGTGATCATCTCTCATGCAATGCTCACATAGTCTTCATGGATTAATCACGTAGAACTTCGATAGTCTTTCATTATGAGAGAGACCCCAATATTGTTACACACCAGTCAAACTCATGAGCACGCAACTTTGAAGAGAGAGATCGTCGACCGGCTTGTATCCACTCAACGCAACTCTTCAAGATGACAATCTAAGTCTAGCTCCACCAACTCGTCAAAACCAGTGGACAGCTCCATGATTTGGTAGCTTTACCCCAATGCAGCTCTTGTCTTGTGAGGTTGCAGCTCAATCATAGTGGTGGTTTATTCTCCATGAACAGTTCCAGTGTTCAACAAAAACGCAGCAGTAAATTGTCTCACTCAAATATCACTATTCAGCATAGCCTTCTTAATGTTGTTCCAATCTCCATCGATATCATTTCTATCCGCAGTTTCAGTTCTTCACACTCCAACACAACTTCAGAATGCCTTCAAATTTGCATTCTCCACACATGGGTAAACCTCCACGTAAGTCACACCACAAATATTCAATTTAGATTTGTCTTATGACTGATGCATGAGATATCACCTTTTGAAATGACCCGCAACATCTAGAAATGGCATTCTTCTACATGAATTTATTGGAAAGAGAGAAACATTTGTGTGTAGATACTGACACTCACCAGAAACGATAAGCATGCACTTGGAATTTATGAGCTCTCAACTATTATGTTCCATAGCAAGAAAAGGAGACATTCAACGCTCCATGCAAAAAAATCTCAATGAAGACATAGGCATAAGTGGTGCCCTTAAATGTTACAATTGTGACCTAATGATTCTCACTTATCTCTTCCCCCCAAAGTTAAAGAAGATGAACTGGCAAAGGGAAATTTAGACTATAGGAAACGCATCACACACAATGATCACCACCTCCCTAAAGTTGCAGCAGCTGCAGAATTCAGTAGCTCTTCAAGTCTTTGAACGCAACACCGAAGGGAGTCTTCCACGATTTCAGTGCAAGTCACACAATGTAAGGATGGTTCATCCTTCATGCAGTCTCCAAAATAGCATGATGGCCACGATAGTCGATAGTCTCCAGAATGGAAAAAACATATAACTTTAGCTCATGTATTCATGTTACCAAGATATTCTTTCAAGCAAATATATCACTCTCACCTTGGTCGCTAGTATTATGTCCTTCACACTATTTAGAGGATTTCTGCATGCAACTTCCATACTCCCCATATTCGTTCAATAAGCTTGCACACAACTCCAAGCATTCACGCAGAAGTTAATCTAGCACGCTCTTAGCAATAGTCTTTATAGGAGAGAGTAGATACTCTACTAATTCATAGCCTTCAATCACTCACGTGATCGACAGGATGAACTGGAAATTCAACCAGATCATAGTAATAGCCTCAACCTTCCAACTTTATGATAGGAATAGCTATACGGTGATCTCCTCAGAGTAATATCATTTCAACGCAGATACTCAAATCTAGGGCAATAATTCCACGCAGTCCTAGCTTCAACTACCCACACAAGTCAATAGTCTTGACAGTGGATTATGGATTCCACCAAAGCACCAATAAAATTTGGTCAACTGCAAAATTAGGTTTTTTAGGTGCAAAAATGGTCCTCAAGACTAGATACGTAGATTTGAATAACAGAGAAGGCATCAGAGGAAATGCATATGCCAAGTTGGAGCAGGTACAGACTAGGATAGGCATGCAAATTGACTAAAGTATGTAGTTGCAAGAGAAACGTTATCTATCTCCTTTGAGAGAAAGGAATATGGCAGACTAACCGAGAGAGAAGTAGAATGGGAAGGAAGGAGTTATGAGCACACAACAAAATTTAATAAGAAAATGAAACATACGGAGCAGAGGACACAATCTCATAGAGCTGACACAATATAATTTTGCAGCTTAGGGGTTAAGGGATTTAGTTCTTAAATGGGTTTTAGGGATCCATGTTTAGGGTGTTATGGATTTAGAGGTTAGACATTAAGGACTTAAGTGTTTGTGGATAAAGTAGGGATTAGGTGCTAGGTGTTAAGTGCTTAGAGATAACTGGGTTTAGGGGTTAGTGGCTTTAGGGGTTAAGGGATTGAGGGCATTGATGTTAGGGGACTAGGGTTCAACAGGTGAAGCATTAAAGGTGAATGCTTTAAGTGTTAAGGGATTAGGGGCTTAGTGGTTAAGGGCATAAGGGTTTGGGGATTGGTGGTTATTTAAGAGGTGAGGCCTTTATGGGTTAGCATATATAATATGGGCTAAGGGATTGATGGCTCTAGGGTTAAGATGTTAGGGTTGATTTGGTTAAGGGTTAAGTGTCAAGGGGTTAAAGGATCAAAGGCTTGGAGGTTAAGGGATTAATGGCTTCTAGGAGATGAGGGATTAAGAGTTTTAGGGATTTAGGGATTATGGTTAGGGGTTTTAGGGTTAGCGGGTTAACTAGGAATTAGGGGTTATGGGTTAAGAGTTTAGAGGTAAAGGCATAAAGTGGTTAGCAAGTTTAAAGATTTATGGGTTAGGGAGTTAAGCAGATAGGGGATTAAGGGGTTTTATGGGTTATGAGATTTAGGGGTTAAGGAATTTAGGGCTCAATAGTTAGGGGGATATAGTTTAAGGGGTTAGGAGTTAAGGAGAAAGCAGTTAAAGGCTTAATTTTTTCTAGGGTTTAAGGGCTTAAGGATTTACAGATTTAGAGATTTTGGCTTTAAGTATTATGGGTTAGGTTCTTTACGAGTGTACTAGGTCTTAGGGGTTAGGGGTTGTGAGATTAGAGGTAGACTGGTTAAGGGGTTTAAGGGTTAGGGGATTTAGGGGTTAATGGATTTAGTGCTCTAGGGTTAGGTTCTTATCGTTTATGAGGTTAGGAATTAATGGTGAAGGGGTTAAAGGGTTAAAGGATTATAAGGGGTCAATTAGAGCTTAGAGGCTAATGCACAATCCCAAGTGAGAATTCCAAAGTCAAGAGAGGAGTGATCAATCCCAAGGGAGAGAGATCAAGAAAACATAGAGGTCTCATGCAAAAAAAGAGAGCACATGAAAAATTAGAGCGCACAACCAAATGCAGGTTGCATTAGCACAAGGGAGGTCACACATGCAAACGCAGTGTAGAGGTAAACAATTATTTTACCTCTATAGGGTAAACTAGATCTTAGAGTCCGATGGTTGAATGATTAGAGGTAAATTATTTAAGGATTTAAGGATTTAGGGGCTTTAGGGGTAAAAGGATTTAGGGCTCTTGGGTTAGGGGGTTAGGGGGTTAGGGGTTGAGTCCCTGCCAAAAGAAGTTACATTGTTCCTGGTCATACGTTTTGAGGAACCCAGAGTGCCCTACTGATGAAGAAGCATGGAGTTCATAGAAGAGATAGTCCCGTTGAACATATTGCAACCAATTTGGAACAAGCAGAGAAATAGTTGTAAGAGAAACTGGGTCATCAAATGTGCGAGGAGGAGCATCTTCCACCATATTTTCCGTACCCTTCTAGTAAGTGGTCGCATAGTCATAACCCATGAGTCGGATAACCCATTTCAGGTGTGTTGGGGAGGAGACCCGTTGTTCCAGGAAAGTTTCTAGACTCTGGAGATCAGTCTTGATGCAGAAATAATTCCCCGATAGGGATGGCTTCCACTTCTGTACTGTATGCAAAATAGTCAACATTTTTTGCTGAGAGGTAGATGCAGCTAAATTCTTACCGGAAAGGTCTCTTGAAGGCAACAAGCTCATTGGTTCAGCAAATACACCTGCATATCTATCCAAGGAAGTATTGGAGATTGTTGATGGGTGCATCTGAATGGAATGGAGCTGAGCGATGAAATCATGTGAATTCTTCTTAAGTATTTTTTTCAGGTGATGTGAACTGATGATGCAGAGAGACCCTGGTTGTAAGCCCATAAATTTGTGTTGTGCCCCATTGACTGAAAACTGCATCCAAAGTTCAGCAAAATCCCATAACATGGGGCCAAGTGTGCATAACCATTGAACGCCCAAAACCACATCACATCCACCTAAGGACAAGGCAAACATGTGAGAGCGCAAGTTATAATCTTCCATAGAGATACGCACATTATGACACTTCCCCTTGCAAGTTAAGGTGCCCCCATTGGCAACCATGACTTCAAAGTTGGAGCAAGGATGGACAAAACAATCAACCTGTTTGGCAATCCAAGGATCAATGAAGTTATGAGTGCTACCAGAATCAATGAGTATGGTAAGAGGGATCTTCTTGAAGTATCCATGGACTCGCATTGTTTGTGGGGTGGTGACGCCAGTTACAACATGGAGAGAGATCTCGGGTGGGTCGTCCTGAGATGGGGTGTCAACAGGCGGGTGTTGAATGTCGACCTAATCATATACTGTATCTGGAGCTTCTTCATCAAGTTCTGAGGCAGGCGGAGAATCCACATCCAAGAGATAGAGCTTTTTTTGAACACTTCTATGTTCCCGAGTGAATTTCTCATCACAATTATAACAAAGCCCTTTTTCCCGGCGTGCCTGCATCTCTGTTTTAGACAATTGCTTGATAGGAGTTGGTTGAGGAGCGGGCGTGATGGGAGGTCATTGTGAACCCATATTTCTGAAGGGAACAAAGGTGGGTTTGGAGTGTTGTTGAGTTGCGATCTTATCCTCGGCCAGCTTAGCCAACCCTAGGACTTCGATCATTGTGTTGGGACAAAACATTTTGACCTCTGAGTGGATTTCATCCTTGAGACCACTGATAAAACAACTCCTGTAGAATTCATAAGACAATCCTTCTGTGTGATTAGCTAGTTTCTCAAATTCTATCTGATACTCTCTCATTATGCCAGTTTGGTGAATTTTAGTGAGTGCTCCTGTGAAAAGCACTGAGATCAAATCGTGGCAAAAGGAGTTGGCAAAAATCTGTCCAGTTTGGCTCAGGATGAGATTTGATGTACCAACGGTACCATTGAAGGGCTTCCTGTTCCAAATGAAAGGATGCAAGTGGAAATTTCTGGACATCAAAAGTATTATGCAAACTGAAATATTGTTCTACTCGGTATATCCATCCAGTCAGATTAGTACCATTGAAGCGAGGAAAATCAAGCTTTGGCCCACGAAAATTGCTGGAATAAGAGAACACGGTGGCTGCAAAAGATTCTGGCTGTCGGTTATTGTTCGTGGCTGAATGTTGAAGATGGAGGCTAAGAAATTTTTCATCCAGATCTTGGAGTTTGGTTTGGATGGATGCAAGTGCTTCCTCCATGGTGTTTTCTCCTGTGCAAGTGACAAGCATAACCAGTAATTTTTTTATTTTTATTTTTTTTTGTGGGGGGGGGAATGGATAGAAAAACACAAGCTTATTTAGTAAGGGGAAATTTGGATTTGGGAAAAACTCGGAGGGGTAATGGGGGTTTGAATAGGTTTTTGACACTCTTTGAGGGACAGGGAAGCAAAAAATGGGGATTTCAGAAGCGGGAACTCTATGGTAAAATTTGAAGGCAATCAAGTGAAAATTGATGAAGTTATGGCAAACCCTAAAAGTAGACAAATGTGGGATTTCTGGTCTTGGGAAGTGGAATTGGGATAGGGTCTTCAGGAATGAAATATGCAGATTGGGATTGTAGGGATGTTAGTGAAGTTTCAGGGAAAACAGAGTTGAAACAAGGGAGATATGGCCGAAAAATAGAATTTTTTATTTTTTTATTTTTGTACTTTTTTTTAATTTTTAATTTTTTATTTTTCAGAAATGGATCGGCAACAGTGGTGCAGAAGGGATCCCCAACAGATGGATCTGCAACGGCACGGAAGGGATAAAAAACTGAGGGATCTGAAATGGAAACTGGTTCTGGAATGATTTTCAAAATAGGTCTGAAACGGCTGGATCTGAAACGGTTGGATCTGAAACAGTTGGATCTGGAGCGAAAGTGATCGGCAACAGTTCAATTGAAAATAGATATGGACCCCAGGTATGTACGGCTTCCTAACAGCTCAGGTGTTTCACTCGGCCACCAATGTTGTCGTCTGACGGCTTGCGTATTGGGGAAGTACCCCTCACTCCACGGCTCAGGTAAAACTGATAACCTGTTTTCCACAAACAACAGCTCTTGGTTTACCTCATGGGTGGGAACTAGTCAATTAGGTAGGGGTCATTGCCCTTTTCACTGGCAGGTCCTCTCGATGGGCCAGCTACTTTGGGGTTCCTATGGTACTCCTCACAGTGATTTTTAGGGCTTATGCCCAAGTACTTCCTAAAGTTAAGCAGATAGGGATTATTCCCAAATCCGAAGCTGCAACAGATGCAAAAAAAAAATTTGGCAGAAATTCCACCCAACGAGCCCAAGAAAGTGCTCTGATACCAAATGTGAAGAACCTACAATAATTAATTAATGCAAATACATAAGATATCAGAAATAATAGAACTTAGAATCACTTTTATATTGATCACGAGCCACTTCGAGGGGGCAACCTCCTTTGAGCAAGCTCAATACATTTAACTTCATCGTGCCTTCATAGGACTCAACACACACTTATATACTAAGTCTAGGCGCCAATACCATGGGTCAATACTATGTGTCAATACAAACCATGGGCTAAGTCTAAGTGCCAATACTATGAGTCAAAACCATGGGACATATAATACTATGGGATGACTTACAAAGCATATGCATCCAATACTATGGGTCAATACTATGGGCTAATATAAACTATGGATCAAAAAATACTACGAGACGACTTACAAAGCATATGCATCCAACAACAATATACTAACAAAGTAAAGACATGGGTTCCTAACACAAACTCTCAACTAGTCTGGGTATCGAACCACATCAAGAAAACAAACCCAAGCTACCAACCCTAACAAATATCCACTGCACAAAGAACTAGGAGTTCGGCTCTATAAGTTACACAGGTGACGAGTTCAAAATGCAGGAGCTACGCCTCTACAGGCAACACCACGACCCTACAAACCCTCAGACTATCGGCCATGCAGAGCTACCACTACCAAGTGACAAAGATCACATTAAACTCATCGATCGCAGCAAAGGTAGGGTTTAACCACTTGCATTGAAACCCTTTCCAAATCAATGGTGGAGATCACCAGTGGGATTTGCGAAATCACAAACCATCTACCACATTAAATGAGCCATAATTACCATATCCACGAAGGAGCCAGCTTAGAAACACTTAAACCTTTGTCAATTTAAAACTCATCACTCAATTGTTACACCATGATGCTTTCACATGATCCAAGCTTACTGTGCCATCCACGATGGAACTCCACTATTCTTGTTAGTTGTGTGCATTCAATGCATATGATGCATTTACATCCACCAACCTGTAATGCATATTAACATTCATATCATACAACGTGGATATGGTTATGGTAAGGTCGTGATATACACCCTTGTAATATTAAGTTAAGGGTTGGATGGAATTTCACCAAGGTTGCATAAGTGTCACATAGGGTCACGTAAAGTGCATACAACCCACAATATATTTTCACCAAGGTTTATATAGTATCAATAGAGTCACGACGGTGCACACACACAAATATTATATAAAGTTCATTTATATAATAGTTTGGTTATTATTTCAACACTTTGCAAATAAACTATAGAAATGATCCAAGGAAAAGCATACATTACATATAGCATAGAGTTATAGTTGATTAATGGGTCATTTATATTGACAATAGATTATAGCAATAATCTAAGAAAAATTACATACATTCTAAGGATAGTGAAATAAAAGACAATGTCGTTAAATCGAAAAAGTTATCACCATTATCGTAGGGTATAGACCCTAGGTGTTGATGTATATGTAACTTGGGAATGTATTTCATCTATGTATTATATATATATTTATTGTACCCTTATAAGAGATGTGTTATTCCTCTATAAGGAAGTGTCGTCATGTGGATTGACAAGTGTTGCAAGTGTGTGTAATTGCCGATGGGTTATTAAACCACCATGTATGGGGTCGACCCTAAAATATATATTATATTGTGGATGTATCTAGATAGACAAGTCGGCCCCATAAGGTCACTGGGAAAATAGGTTAAGTATAATAGAGATCAGGGGATCTCTATTTGGATCATTCGAAAAGTTATATCTCTCTCACTTATAAAGTGGCGCACTAGTGAGGAGGAGGATCATCTGCTCTAGGAGACTATCTCAAGTGTATTTTGGTTGTACTTTGGTTGAGCCATTGCTCTCTCTATCTTTGAGGAAGTTGTGGGGTTTTTCACCTTAGGGTTTTCCCCATGAAAACTCTGTGTCTCTTGTCTCTCATGCTTTTGATTCTTGTGATGCTTATCATGCTTATCGTGATTGTTATGCATTGATATACTATACTATGTTATTCTCTCAGTAAAGATCCAAGAGTATTGTGAATTAATCCTCAAAATTTAACATGGTATTAGAGCTAACCTGAGAAAAAGACATTTTGCACTGACGAAAACTTGAGTTTCTTGTTTATTGGGTTTCTCTCCATAGTTTTTGGAAAAGAAGATAGTAGATTGACTCTACTCATCAAGGAGAATCTATCTATCCAATCAGAATTGAATTCTGAGCATTTTCAGATTTGGCCCTAAAAATTAGGGTTTCCACAAAAATAGCAATTTCTGAAATTTGAAGACATAGCTGGAAGCTCCTTGCACAAATCGAAGTTTAGAGCTTTGGATCAATATTTTTGGCTAGGTAGATCTCCGGGAAACTCAAACCCTAATTCAGGGCTCTCCTTGGTGAACCCGTGAGGACAAAAAGGAAAATCTGAAGGGTAAAGCTTTGCTGATCTCAAATTCTGAATACACCAGGCTGATCAACTCATCAAGGTGCATCTTTCTATCCTTTCAGAAATTTGAAATTCACATTTCAAATTTTTAGGGTTTTTTCGACAAACCCTAATCCGGGACGAAATCCAGTTTTCAGCATTTCAAGTGTTAAGGCCTAAATATTTTCTATTTCCATTTGAAGTACTCTTTAAGATGTCTCACCACACCAAGCTTGAGGATAAGCTTGAAGGGGCTGATAACTTCCGAGCTTGGAAGTATAGGATTGGGTTAATCCTGGAAGAGAATGAGTTGGACTCATATATAAAAGAAGACATCCCTATCCCAGAGGATGAAGAGGCTAAGGTATTGCATAAGAAGAACTTGGTCAAGGCAAAGAGAATCATTGCTGATTCTATCAAAGACCATCTCATACCCCATGTGTCTTCTCTAAAGACACCTAAGGCTATGTTTGACTCTTTGACCAAGCTATTTGAAGGAAAGAACATAAATCGGAAGATGACCCTGCAGAATCAATTGAAAGGAGTCAAGATGTCGAATGGAGAAACCATTCAATCCTATTTCTCCAAGGTCTCTTAGATCAAGGAACAACTTGAAGCTATAGATGGTGGAGAATGGTGAAATTGTTATGACTACTTTGAATGGCCTACCTAGGTCATGGGACTCTTTTATCCAGGGGATCTGTGCCAAAAAGAAGTTAATCTCCTTCAGCAGATTATAGGAGGAATTTTCTCAAGAAGAAGCAAGGCTTGTGGCAAGAGAAGAGAAGATGGGAAATGAAGATCAAGCTCTCACAGCTCACACTAAGAAGGAAAATTTCAAGAGGGAGCCATCCCATCACAAGAAGAAATCTTCTCATCATTTTCACAAAGACAAGAAAGATCTAAGGTGTTTCACTTGTAATGAGAAGGGTCACTTTACTTCAGAATGTCCCAAGAACAAAAGGGACAAACACAACAACAACAAATCCAGCAAGAAGAAGGAGGGTAACAAAAGAACGTACCATGCTCATGCTGCCGAAGATGATGAACCTCCAAAGAAGAAGGCTAGGGAAGAAAGTGATGATAGTAATGATGAATCATCAAGTGAAGATGAGTATGTTCTAATCTCTGCTCTCACAGGTACTATCTCCCATGGTTGTAATGATTGGTTGATTGATAGTGGGGCTTTCAAACACATGACTGGGTTTATGGAATCTTTTGTGAATCTATCTGAACATGAATCACCCCATAAGGTGAAACTTGGTGATGATTATCAATACCCAATCAAAGCAAGTGGTGAAGCCTCCTACAACCTAGATTATGGAAAATCTTTGAAGATGAAAGAAGTCCTTTATGTACCTAGGATCAAGAAGAACTTACTCTCCATCTTTGCACTGGATGCAAAAGGTATGAGGGTTGCATTTGTGGATGGACAAGTCCTAATGTGGCCAAAGGGAATGACCATAGATGATGCAGTAGTGATTGGAGAGCAAGAGGGAGGTTTGTATAAATTGAAGGGACAACCTGAACATGCCATGGTGCATGAATCCATGGAGCCAAGTGAACTTTGGCATAGAAGACTTTCTCATATGCACTATAGGGCACTTCCAATTGCAAGCAAGGCTATAGAGGGTCTTCCTGAAATTAAGACCAAACATGAAGGTGTTTGCAAAGGATGTGCAAAAGGTAAGAATATTAAGAAGGCTTGCCCAAGCAGTGAAAGCAAGGCAAAAGATATCCTGGAAATCATCCACTCAGATGTATGTGGTCCTATGTCATCCAGTTCTCCAAGTGGGTATGTTTACTATGTCTCATTTATTGATGAATTCTCCAGGGAGACTTGGGTATACTTCTTGAAGAACAAAGATGAGGTGTTTGATAAGTTCAAGGAATTCAAAACCTTGATGGAGAATCAAACTGACAAGAAGATCAAAACATTCAGATCCGACAATGGTGGAGAATTCACCTCAGGAGACTTCAAGAATATTTGTAGTGATTTAGGGATTAAGAAAGAGTTGACTGCTCCTTATAAACCTGAACAGAATGGAGTTGCAGAAAGGAAGAATAGAACAATCATGGAAGCAGCAAGGGCAATGCTGCATGACCAGGATCTACTTATGTATCTATGGGTAGAAGCAGCTAGAATAGCTGTATATGTGTAGAATAGAACACCCCACAAGATATTGGACAACAAGACACCAGAAGAGGTCTTTTCTAGTAAGAAACCTGAAGTCAACCATCTCAGAATATTTGGTTGTCCAGTATACACTCATGTCCCAAAGGAAAAGAGGACCAAACTAGATCCTTCAGGAAAGAAGGGTATCTTTGTGGGTTACAGTGAAAGCTTGAAGGCTTACAGAATATACTTTCCAGGGTTTAAGAAGATTGATGTCAGCAGGGATGTAACATTTGATGAAAACTCATCATTCATCAAATCAAGGAAGGCACCTATCAAAGTTTATGAAGAACCTAAGGAAACTAGACTTCAAGACACTACCATGACAGAAGCAATTCCAGAAGTTGTTCGTGAGTTTGAAGATCCGCAAGAACCTATAGATCCACACTGTGAGGATAACTCTCACAAGAGGAAACCTGCATGGGCTAGAGAGCTCATTCAAGATGTAGAAAGATTTTGCATTCCAGAAGAAGAACACAGAGCAAAGAAAAGAACCAGATCACATACCAGCTATGTTGTTTTACTCTGTGACATTATGAACAAAGAACCTTCCAGTTATGAAGAAGCAGTGGAAAAGAAAGAATGGAAGGATGCTATGGTTGAGGAATACCAATCAATAATGAAAAATGATATTTGGGATGTTGTCCCAAGACCTAAAGAGAAGTCTGTTGTGACTTCCAAATGGATCTATAAAATCAAGTATGCTGCAGATGGCAGTGTAGAGAAATACAAAGAAAGATTCATAGCTCATGGCTTCTCTCAAAAAGAGGGAATAGATTATGAAGAAACTTTTGCACCTGTAGCTAGGTATCCTTCCATCAGAACAGTACTTTCCCTGGCTACAACAATGAAATGGAAAATACACTAGATGGATGTCAAGACTACTTTCTTGAATGGTGTAGTTGAAGAGGAAGTATATGTGGAGTAGCCACTCAGCTTTGAAATACATGACAGGGAGTCATATGTGTGCAGATTGAAGAAAGCCTTGTATGGCTTGAAACAAGCTCCCGAAACTTGGTATGGTAGGATGGATAGTTTCCTATCTAGTTTGGGCTTTACCAAGAGTAAAGCGGATTCCAACCTCTAATACAAGGTTGATGAAGGAAATCCTGTGATTATACTTCTGTATGTGGATGACTTAATTGTAACAGGAGATGACAGACTGATTGCAGATACTAAGAAGAAGCTTGCTGCTGAGTTCGATATGAAAGATTTGGGAATGATGCATTATTTCCTAGGTATGGAGGTGTGGCAGAATTCAGGTGGGATCTTCCTTGGTCAACAGAAGTACACAGTAGATATCCTGAAGAGATTTGGGATGATGGATTGCAAGGCCATGGCCACACCCATGGCATCAAATCTGAAGCTTCTATGTGATGCTTCATTTGAGCCAGTTGATGTCTCTATGTATCGTCAGATGATTGGGTCCTTGATGTACCTGGCGAACACAAGACTAGACATTTGCTTTGTGGTGAACACATTGAGCCAGTTCTTGATAGATCCGAGGAGTGTTCACCTGGTTACTGTAAAGCATGTTTTGAGGTAACTAAAGGGAACAATGGATTATCTACTAAAGTATGAAGCAAATAAAAAGTTTAACCTGCAGGCTTATGTTGATTCAGATTGGGCTGGCAGTGCTGCAGATAGGAAGAGCTCATTTGGGTGCTGCTTCAGTATGGGATCAGGTATGATCTCTTGGTTTAGCAAGAAGCAGTCCTGCGTAGCACTGAGTACAGCTAAGGCAAAGTATGTTGCAGCCTGTTCAGCTAGTTGTGAGGTAGTATGACTAGGGAAGCTACTATCTGAGTTATTTGATCTTCCGTTGGATGCTACTGGTATATTCTGCGATAACTAGAGTTGTGTGAAGCTGTCTGAGAACCCAGTGTTTCATGACAGGTCAAAACACATAGAGATCAAATATCACTATATCAGGGATATGGTGCAGAGAGGAGCCGTGAAGTTTGTGTATGTTGCGATGGACAAGCAGATTGCAGATGTGCTGATGAAGCCACTAGCCAGGGTGAAGTTTGAGTACTTCAGGGAGAGGCTTGGTGTTCTTCAGATCGACGACACTTCGAGGAAGAAGTGATGGACACATTTGCTAAATCCATTCCAAGCATGTTGGAAGGAGGATCCCTTACATGGTTGTGGATGTAAGAGCTGGATGATGAGTATCAGGACGATGCTCCAGTTACTGCTCTATATATGCATCATGTTGGATATTGGATATGATCAGTTGGATCATTTATATTTGTATGTATGTACGCATCATGTTGATGTTGGATATGATCAATTGGATCATTTATATTTGTATGTATGTACGCATCGTGTGGATGCTGGATATGATAAGTTGGATCATTTGTATGTATTTTGTATATGCATCATGTTGGATGCTTGGGCCATGTATTTGTATATGTATCAGATGGATACATTGTATGATCAGGTAGATCATGTATGTGGATATGTATCATGTATTTGTATTTGTATTAGGTGGATACACTGTATGATCAGATGGATCATGTATGATGATATGTATCAGGTAGATACTTGGTGTGCATCAGGTGGATGCATTGTATGATCAGATAGATCATGTATGTGGATATGTATCATGTATTTGTATATGTATCAGGTGGATACATTGTATGATCAGGTAGATCATGTATGTTGATATGTATTAGGTATGATCAGGTGGATCAAGTATTTGTATTTGTATCAGGTGGATACACTGTATGATCAGGTGGATCATGTATGATGATATGTATCAAGTAGATACGTGGTATGTATCAGGTGGATGCATTGTATGATCAGGATGATCATGATGATGAGCTTTAGGATGTTGCTCCAGATGATATGTACCAGGATGGTACAATGATGATGATCAGTATGATCATGGGCATCAGGATGATGCCTTGTGCGATGATGATCCATTGGATCATGAGTATCAGGTTGATACTTAGAGGTCAGAGATGATATGTGGTAGGTTGTGCAAATAACATGTAATAAGTCCTGGGAGATCTTGCCAGTTGTGCTATGGCACATAAATGTTCCTCGCGTACTCTTTCCGGCATTGCTATGTAGTATGTAATCAGTCCTCAGATATCCGATAGGTTGAGCTGTGTGCTTGTAATTAGTCCTGGGATGAGGTATTATTACGAAGACATGTAATTTGTCTTGGACATCCGAGAGGTTGAGCTGTGTGCTCATAATTAGTCTTGGGATTCTCTTTAAAGATCTTGCCGGTTGTGCTACGACACATAAATGTTCCTGGGATGCTCTTTAAAGGTTTTGTCTATCCACATGTAATCAGTCCTAGATATCCAAGAGGTTGAGATGTGTGCTCATAATACGTCCGGGGATTCTCTTTAGAGATCTTGTCGGTTGTGCTACGGCACATAAATGTTCTTGGGATGCTCTTTAAAGGTATTGTGGAGGAGATGTATGTAATCAGTCCTGGGAGATCTTTCTGGTCATGCTTAGGAACATAAATGTTCCTGGGATACTCTTTCCGATATTGCATCTGCAAATAAAATTAGTCCTAAGAGGCCACCTCTATCAGACCATTCGCACAGATGATGAAGACCTGCAGGTGGTGGGCCTACATCCAGTATGAAAAAGGACTGGCTCTGTAGAACTTCCTATGATAAGTAGAGTCAAAGTTTGGTTGAGATAGCAGCAGTAGTGACAATGATGATGACGATGCATCGATGATGATGATCCCGAGAAGAAGACTTGTCTAGCAGATCTGTGTCGAGAAATACCTTCCTAGTTAAGAGGGAGTGTTGATGTATATGTAAATCCGGAATGTATTTCATCTATGTATTTTATATATATTTATTGTACCCTTATAAGAGATGTGTTATTCCTCTATAAGGAAGTGTCGTCATGTGGATTGACAAGTGTCGCAAGTGTGTGTACTTGCCGATGGGTTATTAGACCACCATGTGTGGGGTCAGCCCTAAAATATATATTATATTGTGGATGTATCTAGATAGACAAGTCAGCCCCATAAGGTCACTGGGCAAACATGTTAAGTATAAATAGAGATCAGGATATCTCTATTTGGATCATTCAGAAAGTTATATCTCTCTCACTCAGAAAGTGGTGCACTAGTGAGGAGGAGGATCATCTGCTCTAGGAGACTATCTCAAGTGTATTTTGGTTGTACTTTGGTTGAGCCATTGCTCTCTCTATCTCTAAGGAATTTGTGGGGTTTTTCACCTTAGGGTTTTCCCCATGGAAAATCTGTGTCTCTTGTCTCTCATGCTTTTGATTCTTGTGATGCTTGTCATGCTTATTGTGATTGCTATGCATTGATATACTCTACTATGTTATTCTCTCAGTAAAGATCCAAGAGTATTGTGAATTAATGCTCAAAATTTAACATAGGAAAGTTAGCAAAACAGTTATACATAGAATCTTTACACATTGTTACAGAGGAAGAGGATAGATAGTTACATACAGTTCGACGTAAAACTTTATTGAAAACTATATCTAATTCTGAGTACAAACTGAGACACGATCATTACAAACCTTCCCTTGAAAACAAATACAAGCTTAATTTACAAGGAATAAGATTCCCTGTACGCATCAGTAGTCAATTTTAGATGTCTTTATCTTTAAAAGATTTAAGTCTCGAACCAAGATTCTCACTAGTAGAATGTCTAAAATGTTATCTCTTCGATTGTTCACCAAGGAGATTAATGAAAAACTATCGCAAACTTAAACTCTTACCTGTAAAACTGTCACAAGTATGAAATCACATCCTTTAGCATGAATGCTAAGTAATCCTCAGGGCGTCCGTAGGACCCCTTCATCAATCAACAAAAGCAC
Organism: Larix kaempferi; assembly: GCA_027924585.1. Taxonomy (NCBI): domain Eukaryota; kingdom Viridiplantae; phylum Streptophyta; class Pinopsida; order Pinales; family Pinaceae; genus Larix; species Larix kaempferi. The sequence goes on from BSBM01000560.1 coordinate 15,887,986, forward strand.
ACTAGTCAAAGCGGTTAATTCATCATTCATAAAAAACAACAATAGAAGCTTGCAACAGTACAGCTAAATAGGAATAACATCAAGACATAATCTGGAATCTTTTAGTTGAAATTTATTTTATTATAAACCAGCTTGGCATTTAGTACAGCAAGCTAAACTTTTATGCATTGTTCTATTTCCGCATACAATAAATAAGCAATAAATGTCACGTAGAAAAATTTTAAATTTTTTTGTGATTTTTACGGGATGTTACATGTGGTATCAAAGCGCAAGTTCAAACTCTAGGCCTGATTGAGGCTCATGCGTGCAAACATAAAACAAATCAGAAAGTTTATGTTACTAACTTTTGTAATTTAATTTTATTTTTGCACAGAAGAAATTGACCTTTAATTACAGGTATGGAAATACCAAAAGAATTAGCAAAGGACAGATCTCCTTGTAATGAACATATTAATCATAATAATACTGAAGGAATTTATGTTGAGTTAAACAACCAGTCTTCTGAAATTTTACGAACTGTACAGGATTTAAAATCTGAGTTAAATGCTGTTAAAGAAGAAAATGAACGGATCCTTAAGGTACAAGAAGAGTTAAAACATAATTTAAAAGGAAACTGTCATAGTGATGAAAGAGGCAGAAAATCAGAATTGAAGGTTGATTCTGAAATAATGTCTCAACAACATAGACATCAGAAAACAAGAAATGATAAAAGGAACAGTTACTCATCTTCTAAATCTGATCCAAGTAATGATGATATTAATTATGATAGTAGTAAAAGTGAATGTTGCTTTAAAAAGATAAAACATAAACATCATGAACAAATTACTAGGGAATTTAAAAAGATTAAGCCACCCACTTTTAATGGCGATAGTGAGAAGGGTGAGACAACAAAAGCTTGGTTGTTTGGAATGAAAAAGTACTTTAATATTTATGACTACTCTTCTCAACTCAAAGCCAAGATGTCTATTTATAATCAGACCAGGAGGGCAGATATCTGGTGGCAGAATCTTAAAAGGATCAAGAGTATAAAAGAAAAAGAAGTAACTTGGACTATGTTTAAAAGTTTGTTTAAAAAGAAGTTTTTGTCTGAACAATATTTTGAAGATAAGTCAAAGGAGTTTTACAATTTAAAGTTGGGTACAATGAAGATGAAAGAACTGTGCAGCAAGTTCCTTAGCTTGATGAGGTATGTACCCTACATGGTTGAAGAAAAGCCTAAAGTGCAAAGGTTTCTCAGTTGTTTACCTTTTAATATAAAAGACCGTATTCAATATGATAATCCTTCCACTTTGGAAGAGGCCATGAGGAAGGAAAAATTTTGTTTTGACCAAAATAGAAAAAGGGAAAGAGCAACTAGCTGGAAGAATAGTAAGACTAATGAGTATGACTATAGAAAGAAGAATTTTAATCATAATGCTAGAGCTTTTACGAAAAATTTTAATAACAACAATTTTTCTAATAATTACATGAATAATGCATCTCAGAACTCTACTACTGCAATAAATGTACCTAATAATAATAATCACAGCAATAATAATAACAACAACAACAGGTATGCTGAACATAAGGGACTTATAAAGTGCTATGAATGTGGAGGACCACATAACAGAGCAGATTGTCCAGGCAACAAGAGTACAACTAACAACATTCATACTATGCAAGCAGGAGCTACCGTTTGAGATATCACAAGAAAAATGCCCAGGATAAATGTAACACTAGAGAACCGTCAAGCAGACCATCAAATATCCATGGTCGAAATTGAAGGTATGATACAAAACGAATCTATTTCTATTCTAATAGATCCAGGTGCAAATCTGAGTTATATTTCACCTACTTTAGTAAACCGTTGCAAGATAAAAATAGAGAAATTTGATAATGCATGGTTAGTTCAGCTTGCAACAAGAACTAAAAGAAAGGTTACAGATTATGTTAAGAATTGTGAAGTATTTTTAAGTCAGCTGAAAACGCAAATTAATTTGAATGTTTTACCGTTAGGGTCATATGATTTGTTGATTGGTATGGATTGGCTTGAACAGCATAGAGTTTTACTGAATTGTTATGATAAATCTTTTACATGTGTAAATAATAAAGGTAATACAGAAACAATAAAAGGAATTCATAGGCAGATTTCAGTAAGGCGGATTTCTGCCTTACAAGTAAAGAGAGCTACCAGAAAAGGTTGTAAAATGTTTGTTGTTAATGTTATTAATGAGGAGTGCACATCTAAAGAAGACAAGTTAAAGCTAGAGGATATTCCCATCCTTAGGGACTTTTCTGATGTATTCCCGGAAGAAATTCCAGGATTACCTCCGAAAAAAGAACTTCATTTCACCATTAAGTCAGTACCCAATGTGGTACCAAAATCGAAGGCCCCATATAGGATGAATATTATGGAGTTAAATGAGTTAAAATCTCTGCTGAAATAATTAATAGATAAAAACTACATAAGGCCCAGTGTGTCCCCTTGGGGAGCACCAGTAATATTTGTTAAAAAGAAGGACGGTACCATGCGTTTATGCATTGATTACCATCAGCTTAATAAAATGACAATTAAGAATCGATATCCCTTACCCCGCAAAGATGATCTATTTGATCAGTTACGCAGAGCAGAGATAGTCACTAAAATTAATCTAAGGTTGGGTTATCATCAAGTTCGGATAAAAGACGATGACATATTCAAAATTGCATTCAAGACGCGTTATGGACACTACGAGTTCATAGTTATGCATTTTGGGCTAACCAATGCACCGACAGTGTTCATGTGTTTAATGTACAACGTTTTGCATAAATATTTGGATAAGTTCGTAGTGGTATTCATTGATCATATTCTAGTTTACTGAAGAACTAAAGAAGAGCATGAGGAACATTTAAAAATCATTTTACAAGTACTTAGAGAACATCAGCTTTACGCTAAGTTCAGTAAGTGCGATTTCTATAAAGATAAAATTCAGTATTTGGGACATATAATTTCTAAAGATGGTATTTCTGTTGATCTTGGTAAATAAAAGCAATTAATGAATGGCCTGTTCCAAAAGATGTAATTGATGTATAGTCATTCATGGGAATAACGGGGTATTATAGAAAGTTTATTGAAGGGTTCTCTAGAATTGCTAACCCCATCATTTCTTTATAGAAGAAAGGGAAGAAATTCGAATGGGATCCCAATAAATATTTCGTCGTATGCACGAATGCATGCAACGACAGACTTGGAGGGGTCTTAAGTCAAGAAGGTCATGGAATTGCTTTTGAGTCAAGGAAGTTAAAAAAAAATGAAAAGAATTATGCAACGTATGATCTTGAGTTGGCAGCCGTGATACATGCTTTAAAAATGTGGTGCCATCATTTGATCGGAAGAAAATTCATTTTAATGACTGATAACAAGGGCTTAAAGTATTTATTGGATCAAACAAATCTTAATGCAAGGCAAGCTAGGTGGTTAGCTTTCCTTAGCAAGTACGATTTTGAGATTCATCACATTAATGGAAAGAAGAATAAGGTTGTTGATGCATTGAGCAGAAATTCTAGAGTGATTTTTGTGGCAGCAATTAGTACTTTTAAAACTGATCTGGAAAATTAGATCAAAGAAGGAATTAAGCTAGACGAAAATATAAAAAAATTACATGATAAAGTGGCTGAAAATTCATCTGAAAATTTTATAATAGATTACAAAATTAATGAAAAAGGCTTCCTAACATATAAAAACATAATTTATGTACCTAGTTTTTCGAAGGTTAAGTTGTTGATTTTAGATAAAGTTCACAAGAGTCCTTATTCAGGGCATCCTGGTTATCAAAAAATGATAACTATGTTAAGAAAGGATTATTTTTGGCCCAACATGAAAAATGAAGTTGCTGAATATATAGCTAGATGTTTTGAATGTCAGACTATCAAAGATGAACACCAACATCTAGCTAGGCTATTGCAGCCCTTACCAATTCCGGAATGGAAATCGGAAATTATAAGCATTGACTTTATTACAGGTTTTCCTAAAAATCAGAAGCAGAATGACTCAATCATGGTTGTTGTTGATAAACTCAGTAAAACTGCTCATTTTATTCCTGTTAAAACTACTTTCAAGGCTTCTAACATTGCAGATATTTTCATGAAGCAAATTTTTCACTTCCATGGAATTCCAAAGGTAATTATTTCAGACCGGGACTCTAAGTTCACCGATAATTTTTGGATAGCAGTGTTTAAAGCATTAAATACTAAATTAAATTTCAGTACTTCTTTCCACCCACAAACTGGTGGTCAAACAGAGAGGGTAAATCAGATTTTAGAAAACATGTTAAGATTGTATGTTAAAGATCAGCCATCTAAGTGGGAAGATTACTTGCATTTAGCAGAATTTGCCTAAAATAATAATTATCAAGCATCTGCTAAGTTGAGCCCATTTGAGATTTTGTATGGAAGAAAATGTTGTACTCCAATTTCTTGGGATAATCCTGTAGATAGATTGATGTTAGGACTAGATTTATTGAAAGAAATGGAGGTAACCGTGAAACAGGTTCAAGGTAACTTAAAGGTTTCCCAAGATCGACAGAAAAGCTATGCTGATTTGAAATGCGCTGAAAGAGAATTTCAAGTAGGAGGCCATGTTTTTATAGAGGTAAAGCCCAAGAAAAGTTCTTTGAAGCTTGGGAGTTGTGCTAAACTAGCACCAAGGTATTGTGTGCCATTCGAAATCCTATCAAGGATTGGAGTTGTTGCATATCAATTGGCATTGCCATATAATTTAAAAATCCACAATGTTTTTCACATTTCTGTTTTAAAGAAGTATGTGCACGATGCTACTCATGTGCTGAATTAGAATGACATACAGGTGGAACCCGAAGGAGATTTGCAGGTGGAACTGAACTGTATTCTCGACTAGAGAAAAATTATGCTTCAGAATCGCACCATAGGGCAGGTAAAAGTGCAATGGAATCACTTAAGCCCCGATGAAGCTACTTGGGAGCTAGAAAGTAATATGCGGGAAACATATCCAAATCTGTTCCATGAGGAACTTGATGATGAATAAGCAACATCGAGGACGATGTTGAGCTTAAGTGGGGGTGTTTGTAACATACCCTTTTAGCTGGAAAAACATTTTGTGTTAGCAAACAATAGTATAACCTTTATTGTAAAGTTTTATGTTGGACAGGTGTCCAAGGATGACTGTAATTTGCACAATCCATTATTATTAAATAAATAAAATAGGAGACAAACACCTAAGAGGACTGTTGAAAGAGTGGTTACTAATCCACTAGGTGGAATGGAATCTCGGGTAGAAGGAAATGGACAAGTGGCAGCATCATGATGCAACTAACTAGCTGTTGGTATGGGACAACTCCCTTGAAATGTGGTCATAGTGCCCTGAAAGATGGGACTGGAGCTTGAGGCTCATTTATTCCAAACTGACCACTAAAAGACCTCGGTAGTCTGTATAATAGCTATCAAATTGTGAACTGAGGTTGATCACTTTTCCTGACGAGGAAATTTACCTTGGGGTTTTCCTGTGTTTGCACCCAAGAGATTTGATGAGGGGATATGCTATGTTGTTGATCATGTTGTGAGTCTGCTAAACTCTTATTCAGTTCAGGAGGTTGATGCCAAGTGGAGAAGGCAGTTATTTTCGGAGTTTGATACTGAGTGGAGAAGGCATTTTTGAGTGCCTTGCTTCTACACAGATTCCACCCACTTATTGGATCAGTAATCAGGCTCGGGGGTTCACTAGAAGCTAGCAGTTGAGCTACTTTTTTTGGAATAGGTTGGGAGGAACAACCCTCCTGGGTGTTTGTCGGCCCCATCATCATCTACAGGTTCTATTTATTTATCTGTTGTTAAGTAGTTAAATCTATTTATTTACAAATATTTAATTTTATTTACAAAATGTGTTCTGGTTTAAATGCTTCTACTTTTATTTTCTGAATCAGTTTAAAATTATGAATAGAAACGCTGAATTAAATAAATAATCTCTGCATTTTTCCCCATTCCATAGGAATTGCATCGTACTCTAGTACAGAGATAGATTAAGATAGATAGGTATGATAGGAAACATAGCCATGTGATTGAGAAGATGAAAATGATGTATTTTGTTAAGTTACTATTTACTGTAAATTTTTCTATGTTTACCTATATCAGTGTTTTTCCTTGTTATTTCTGCACAAAATTTTTTTTGCAGAATTTACAGTATGTTTTCTACATTTTATAAATATTAGATTGTTTAGAAATAAATAATTTTCCTTTTTGAAAATCATATGAAGTATTTTCTATAACATACAGTTGTAGAGTAGATCCCAACATATAGCATATTGATATCAATTTCTTTTATAAATGATGCATAGTAATAAATACAAATTATTCATGTACAGAATCATCTACTCTTAGCACTGTATAAATACAATGTATTTCTTTTATTTAGAAACAGATCGGAAAACCTTAAACACTTGACCAAACCCTATATCCATCTACTATACTAATTTATCCAAGATATAGAATCATTGATTTTTTAAACAGAGCTAAGTTTGGGTTTCCATTTCACAAATAGTTATGTGTTTTTTATTTCATATTACTCTTCTAAATGACAAACAAGACTGTTATCAATACATTCAATACCTGTACAACCTTGTTATCCATTCTCGGTACTTAGTTATTATCTTAACCAATCACATGATTTAAGTCGAATCTTATGCTCATCCATTAATACAAATATTTAAACTGAAAATCGTCCCTATGGATCGATTTAGACCTTGTTCTGGTATCCATTTCCAAGTTTTTATTTTATTTTATTAAGAGTAGACAAACCAAACATTTTTACCAAAATCGTTACTGTAGGTTGAGTAGTTTATTTAAAATATCATCTCCAGGGTTTAAGATATTACAATGTCTGTAGGAGCAGAGACAAACATAAATCACAAACACTAATTTGATTCCGAGAATGTATCTACGAGGACGAAACCCTAGCCCTTAGGAAATTTCATGAGTTTGAAATACAACAACACTGGTACAAAATAACGAATTGCATACAGGCTGCGAGCCTTCCAAAAACAAAAACATCTATTCTTTACCAACATACTCATCATTTGTACAAACTTCATATAAATTATTCCATAGTATTTTACATTTAAGTTTTCACCATTCACAAAAACAAAAACGATAGTAGCAGAATATTGAAACACAAATCATTACATTATCCCAAGTGTATGAGAAAGAACAACTTCACATGACAGCCATCAAACATAACATGCTCATGCCTCTTGGGTCGAGGAATCCTCCTCCCCATTCTTTTAAAAGTTTACAAACCCTATCTCTACAAAATTACAAACTCTCTGAGTTAAAAACACAAACACACAGAACATCACACAGTCGGCCATCATCTTCATCTACACAGAGTTTCAAGGCAACCGCCGAGGCTTACCAGCTGGTGTAGCTATTGCCAACCGTCAATGCCTAGATTGGAGGAACCATTGAATATTACACCTGCAAGGACAATATAGACGTGGTTAAAACAGTATCTTGGAAAGAATGATTACAGTATCGAAATTTAAACATCCTTTTAGCACTCATGTACGAAAGATATAGTGATTGAATCATAACACATTACCTTTTAATGATAGCTCGTAGCATCAATAAATGCCAAGACAAGTGCAATTGCAACCAAACCATTACTTCATCAAAAGCTGGTATAGCAGAAGCCAACACCAAACAATCAAATATTTTAAAATAGTGAAACAGTGTCGAGGAATGTAGTAACCCTGGCGAGGCCCTGGCCATTCATTTCAAACCCAGTCTTAAAAAGAACAAACCCTCAAATGGTCTGGGTATCGAACCACATCAAGAAAACAAACCCAAGCTGCCAACACTAACAAATATCCACTACACAAAGAACTGGGAGTTCGGCTCTATATGTTACACAGGTCACGAGTTCAAAACGCAGGAGCTACGCTTCTACAGGAAACACAACGACCCTACAAACCCTCATCCTATCGGACACGCAGAGATAACACTACCAAGTGACAAAGATCACATTAAACTCATCGATCGCAACAAAGGTAGGGTTTAACCACTTGCATTGAAACCCTTTCCAAATCAATGGTGAAGATCACCGGTGGGATTTATGAAATCACAAACCATCTACCACATTAAATGAGCCATCATTACCATAGCCACGAAGGAGCCAGCTCGGCAACACTTAAATGTTTGTCAATTTACAACTCATCACTTAGTTGTTACACCACGATGCTTTCACGTGATCCAAGCTTACTGTGCCATCCACGATGGAACTCCACTATTCTTGTTAGTTGTGTGCATTCAATGCATATGATGCATTTACATCCACCAACCTGTAATGCATATTAGCATTCATATCATACAACGTGGATATGGTTATGGTAAGGTCGTGATATACACCCTTGTAATATTAAGATAAGGGTTGGATGGAATTTCACCAAGGTTGCATAAGTGTCACGTAAAGTGCACACAACCCACTATACATTTTTACCAAGTTTTATATAGTATCAATAGAGTCACGATGGTGCACACACACACAAATTATATAAAGTTCATTTATATAATAGTTTGGTTATTATTTCAACACTTTGCAAATAAACTATAGAAATGATCCAGCGAAAAGCATACATTACATATAGCATAGAGTTATAGTTGATTAATGGGTCATTTATATTGACAATAGATTATAGCAATAATCTAAGAAAAATTACATACATTCTAAGGATAGTGAAATAAAAGACAATGTCGATAAATCGAAAAAGTTATCACCATTATCATAGGGTATAAACCCTAGGCAAGTTAGCAAGACAGTTATACATAGAATCTTTACACATTGCTACAGAGGAAGAGGATAGATAGTTACATACAGTTCAATGTAAAACTTTAATGAAAACTATATCTAATTATGAGTACAAACTGAGACACAATCATTACAGACCTTCTTTTGAAAACAAATACAAGCTTATACTTTACAAGGAATAAGATGCCCTATACGCATCAGCAGTCAATTTCAGATTTCTTTATCTTTAAAATATTTTAGTCTCGAACCAAGATTCTCACCAATAGAATGTCCAAAGTGTTATCTCTTCGATTGTTCACAAAGGAGATGAATGAAAAACTATCGCAACCTTAAACTCTTACCTGTGAAACTGTCACAAGTACGAAATCACATGCTTTAGCATGAATGCTAAGTAAGCATCAAGGCATCCATAGGACCCCTTCATCAATCAACAAAAGCACATTAGTCAAAGCGGTTAATTCATCATTCATAAACAACAACAATAGAAGTTTGCAATAGTACAGCTGAATAGGAATAACATCAAGACATAATCTGAAATCTTTTAGTCGAAATTTCTTTTACTATAAACCAGCTTGGCATTTAGTCCAGCAAGCTAAAATTTTATGCATTGTTCTATTTCCGCATACAGTAAATAAGCAATAAATGTCACGTAGAAAATTTTTAAATTTTTTTGTGATTTTTACGGGATGTTACATGTGGTATCAAAGCGCAAGTTCAAACTCTAGGCCTGATTGAGGCTCATGCGCGCAAACAGAAAACAAATCAGAAAGTTTATGTTACTAACTTTTGTAATTTAATTTTATTTTTGCACAGAACAAATTGACCTTTAATTGCAGGTATGGAAATACCAGAAGAATTAGCAGAGGACAGATCTCCTCATAATGAACGTATTAATCATAATAATACTGAAGGAATTTATGTTGAGTTAAACAACCAGTCTTCTGAAATTTTACGCACTGTACATGATTTAAAATCTGAGTTAAAAGTTGTTAAAGAAGAAAATGAACGGGTCCTTAATGTACAGGAAGAGTTACAACAGAATTTAAAAGGAAACTGTCATAGTGATGAAAGAGGCAGAAAATCAGAATTGAAGGCTGATTCTGAAATAATGTCTCACCAAAAAAAAAAAAAAACAAGAAATGATAAAAGGAACAGTTACTCATCTTCTAAATCTGATCCAAGTAATGATGATATTAATTATGACAGTAGTAACAGTGAATGTTGCTCTAAAAAGAGAAAACATAAAGATCTTGAACAAATTACTGGGGAATTTAAAAATATTAAGCCACTCACTTTTAACAGCGAAAGTGAGAAGGGTGAGACAGCAGAAGCTTGGTTGTCTGTAGTGAAAAAGTACTTTAATATTTATGACTACTCTTCTCAACTAAAAGCCAAGATGGCTATTTATAATCTGACCGGGAAGGCAGATATCTGGTGGCAGGATCTTAAAAGGATCAAGAGTATAAAAGAAAAAGAAGTAACTTGGACTATGTTTAAAAGTTTGTTTAAAAAGAAGTTTTTGTCAGAACAATATTTTGAAGATAAGTCAAAGGATTTTTACGATTTAAAGTTGGGTACAATGAACATGAAAGGACTGTGCAGCAAGTTTCTTAGCTTGCTGAGGTATGTACCCTACATGGTTGAAGAAAATCCTAAAGTGCAAAGGTTTCTCAGTTGTTTACCTTTTAATATAAAAGACCGTATTGAGTATGATAATCCTTCCACTTTGGAAGAGGCCATGAGGAAGGAAAATTTTTGTTTTGACCAAAACAGAAAAAGGGAAGGAGCAATTGGCTGGAAGAACTGTAAGACTAATGAGTATGACTATAAAAAGAAGAATTTTAATCATAATGCTGGAGGTTTTAAGAAAAAATTTAATAACAGAATTTTTCCTAATAATTACCGGAATAATGCATCTCAGAACTCTATTACTGCAAGAAATGTACCTAATAATAATAATCACGGCAATAACAATAACAACAACAACAGGTATGCTTAACAGAAGGGACCCATAAAGTGCTATGAATGTGGCGAACCACATAACAGAGCAGATTGTCCACGCAACAAGAGGACAGCTAACAACATCCATACTATGCAAGCAGAACCTACTGTTGGAGATATCGCAAGAGAAACGCCTAGGATAAATGCAGCACTGGAGAACCGTCATGCGGACCATCAAACATCCATGGTCAAAATTGAAGGTATGATACAAAACGAATCTATTTCTATTCTAATAGATCTAGGTGCAAATCTGAGTTATATTTCACCTACTATAGTAAACCGTTGCAAGCTAAAAACAGAGAAATTTGATAATGCATGGTTAGTTCAGCTTGCAACAGGAACTAAAAGAAAGGTTACAGATTATGTTAAGAATTGTGAAGTATTTTTAAGTCAGTTGAAAACGCTAATTAATCTGAATGTTTTACGGTTAGGGTCATATGATTGTTGATTGGTATGGATTGGCTTGAACAACATAGAGGTTTATTGAATTGTTATGATAAATCTTTTACATGTGTAAATAATGAAGGTAATACAGAAACAGTAAAATGAATTCATAGGCAGATTTCAGTAAGGTGGATTTCTACCTTACAAGTAAAGAGAGCTACTAGAAAAGGTTGTAAAATGTTTGTTGTTAATGTTATTAATGACAAGTGCACATCTAAAGAACACAAGTTAAAGCTAGAGGATATTCCCATCCTTAGGGACTTTTCTAATGTATTCCTGAAAGAAATTCGAGGATTACCTCCAAAAATAGAACTTGATTTCACCATTGAGTTAGTACCCGGTGCGGTACCAAACTCGAAGGCCCCCTGTAGGATGAATATTTTGGAGTTAAATGATTTAAAATCTCACCTGAAAGAATTAATAGATAAAAACTACAGAAGGCCCAGTGTGTCCCCTTCAGGAGCACTAGTAGTATTTGTTACAAAGAAAGATGGTACCATGCGTTTGTGCATTGATTATCGTCAGCTTAATAAAATGACAATTAAGAATCAATATCCCTTACCCCGCATAGATGATCTATTTGATCAATTACGCGGAGTAGAGATATTCACTAAAATTAATCTAAGGTCGGGTTATCATCAAGTCCAGATAAAAGACGAGGACATATTCAAAAATGCATTCAAGACGCATTATGGACACTACGAGTTCGTAGTTATGCCTTTTGTGCTAACCAATGCACCGACAGTGTTCATGTGTTTAATGAACAACATTTTGCATAAATATTTGGATAAGTTCATAGTGGTATTCATTGATGATATTCTGGTTTACTCAGGAACTAAAGAAGAGCATGATGAACATTTAAAAATCATTTTACAAGTACTTAGAGAACCTAAGCTTTACGCTAAGTTCAGTAAGTGCGATTTCTATAAAGATAAAATTTAGTATGTGGGACATATAATTTCTAAAGATGGTATTTCTGTTGATCCTGGTAAAATAAAAGCAATTAATGAATGGCCTGTCCCAAAAGATGTAACTGATGTACGGTCATTCATGGGAATAACGGGGTATTATAGAAAGTTTATTGAAGGGTTCTCTAGAATTGCTAACCCCATCACTTCTTTACAAAAGAAAGGGAAGAAATTCGTATCGGATCAAAAGTGTCAAGATAGTTTTAATAAGTTAAAAGAGTTATTAACTACTGCACCCATTTTAAAAATTGTGGATCCCAATAAGGATTTCATCATATGCACGGATGCATGCAACGATAGACTTGGAGGGGTCTTAAGTCAAGAAGGTCATGGAATTGCTTTTGAGTCAAGGAAGTTAAAAATACATGAAAAGAATTATGGAACTTATGATCTTGAGTTGGAAGCCGTGATACATGCTTTAAAAATGTGGCGCCATCATTTGATTAGAAGAAAATTCATTTTAATGACTGATAACAAGGGCTTAAAGTATTTATTGGATCAAACAAATCTTAACGCAAGGAAAGCTAGGTGGTTAGCTTTTCTTAGCGACTATGATTTTGAGATTCATCACATTAATGGAAAGGAGAATAAGGTTGCTAATGCATTGAGCAGAAATGCTAGAGTGAGTTTTGTGGCAGTAATCAATACTTTTAAAACTAATCTGGAAAATCAGATCGAAGAAGGAATTAAGCAAGACGAAAGTTACCAAAAATTACATGATAAAGTGGCTGAAAATTCATCTGAAAATTTTATAATAGATTACAAAATTAATGAAAAAGACTTCTTAACATATAAAAATAGAATTTATGTACCCAATTTCTTGAAGGTTATGTTGCTGATTTTAGATAAAGTTCACAAGAGTCCTTATCCAGGGCATCCTGGTTATCAGAAAATGATAACTATGTTAAGAAAGGAGTATTTTTGGCCCAACATGAAAAGTGAAGTTGTTGAATATATAGCTAGATGTTTTGAATGTTAGACTATCAAATCTGAACACCAACATCTAGATGGGCTATTGCATCCCTTACCAATTCTGGAATGGACATGGGAAATTATAAGCATTGACTTTATTACAGGTTTGCCTAAAAATCAGAAGTAGAATGACTCAATCATGGTTGTTTTTGATAAAATTAGTAAAACTGTTGATTTTATTCTTGTTAAAACTACTTTCAAGGCTTCTAACATTGCGGATATTTTCATGAAGCAAATTTTTCACTTGCACAGAATTCCAAAGGTAATTATTTCAGACTGGGACTCTAAGTTCACCAGTAATTTTTGGACAGCACAGTTTAAAGGATTAAATACTAAATTAAATTTCAGCACTTCATTCCACCCACAAGTTGATTGTCAAAGAGAGAGGGTAAATCAGATTTTAGAAAACATGTTAAGATTGTTTGTTAAAGATCAACCATCTAAGTGGGAAGATTACTTGCATTTAGCAGAATTTGCCTAAAATAATAATTATCAAGCATCTGCTAAGTTGAGCCCATTTGAGATTTTGTATGGAAGAAAATGTTGTACTCCAATTTCTTGGGATAATCCTGTAGACAAATTGATGTTAGGACCAGATTTATTGAAAGAAATGGAGCTAACCGTGAAACAGGTTCAAGGTAACTTAAAGGTTGCCCAAGATCGATAGAAAAGCTATGCTGATTTGCAACGCATTGAAAGAAAATTTCAGGTAGGAGACCATGTTTTTATAAAGGTAAAGCCCAAGAAAAGTTATTTGAAGCTTGGGATTTTTGCTAAACTAGCACCAAGGTATTGTGGGCCATTTGAAATCCTATCAAGGATTGGAGTTGTTGCATATCAATTGGCATTGCCATATAATTTAAAAATCCACAATGTTTTTCACCTTTCTATTTTAAAGAAGTATGTGCATGATGCTACTCCTGTGCTGAATTGGAATGACATACAGGTGGAACCCGAAGGAAATTTTTAGGTGGAACCGGACTGTATTCTCTACCGGAGTGAAATTATGCTTCAGAATCGCACCATAGGGCAGGTAAAGGTGCAATGGAATCACCTTAGCCCCGATGAAGCTACTTGGGAGCTGGAAAGTAATCTGCGGGCAACATATCCAGTTCTGTTCCATGAGGAACTTGATGATGAATAAGCAACATCGAGGACGATGTTGAGCTTAAGTGGGGGTGTTTGTAACATACCCTTTTAGTTGGAAAAACATTTTGTGTTAGCAAACATTATTATAAATTTTATTGTAAAGTTTTATGTTGGACAGGCGTCCAAGGATGACTATAATTTGCATAATCTATTATTATTAAATAAATAAAATAGGAGACAAACACCTAAGAGGACTGTTGAAAGAGTGGTTACTTATCCACTAGGTGGAATGGAATCTGGGGTATAAGGAAATGGACAAGTGGCAGCATCATGATGCAACTAACTAGCTGTTGGTATGGGACAACTCCCTTGAAATGTGGTCATAGTGCCCTGAAAGATGGGACTGGAGCTTGAGGCTCATTTATTCCAAACTGACCACTAAAAGACCTAGGCAGTCTATATAATAGCTATCAATTTGTGAACTGAGGTTGATCACTTTTCCTGACGAGGAAATTTACCTTAGGGTTTTGCTGTGTTTGCACCTAAGTGATTTGATGAGGGGATATGCTATGTTGTTGATCATGTTGTGAGTCTGCTAAACTCTTATTGAGTTCAGTAGGTTGATACCGAGTGGAGAAGGCAGTTATTTCAGGAGTCTGATACTGAGTGGAGAAGGCATTTTTGAGTGCCTTGCTTCTACACAGATTCCACCGACTTATTGGATCAGTAATCAGGCTCGGGGGTTCACTAGAAGCTAGCAGTTGAGCTTTTTTTCTGGAATAGGTTGGGAGGAACAGGCTTCCTTGGGTGTTTGTCGGCCCTATCATCATCTACAGGTTCTATTTGTTTATCTGTTGTTAAGTAGTTAAATCTATTTATTTAGAAATATTTAATTTTATTTACAGAATGTGTTCTGGTTTAAATGCTTCTACTTTTATTTTCTGAATCAGTTTAAAATTATGAATAGAAAATATGAATGAAATAAATGATCTCTGCATTTTTCCCCATGCCATAGGAATTGCATCGTACTCTAGTACAAAGATAGTTTAAGATAGATAGGTATGATAGGCAAGATAGCCATGTGATTGAGAAGATGCAAAGGATGTATTTTCTTAAGTTACTGGTTACTGTAAATTTTTCTATGTTTACCTATATCAGTGTTTTTCCTTGTTATTTCTGCACAAAAATTTATTTTAAGAATTTACAATATGTTTTCTACATTTTATAAATATCAGATTGTTGAGAAATAAATAATTTTTCTTTCTGAAAATCACATGAAGTATTTTCTATAACATACAGATGTAGAGTAGATCCCAACATATAGCATATTGATATCAATTTCTTTTATAAATGATGCATAGTAATAAATACAAATTATTCATGTACAGAATCATCTACTCTTAGCATTGTATAAACACAATGTATTTCTTTTATTTAGAAACAGATCGGCAAACCTTAAACACTTGACCAAACCCTATATCCATCTGCTATACTAATTTATCCAAGATATAGAATCATTGATTTTTTAAAGAGAGCTAAGTTAGGGTTTCCATTTCACAAATAGTTATGCGTTTTTTTATTTCAAATTACTCTTGTAAATGAGAAACAAGACTATTATCAATACATTCAATACCTATACAACCTTGTTATCCATTCTCGGTACTTAGTTATTATCTTAACCAATCACACGCTTTAAGTCGAATATTATGCTCATCCATTAATACAAATATTTAAATTGAAAATCGTCCCTATGGATTGGTTTAGACCTCATTTTGGTATCCATTTCCAAGTTTTTCTTCTATTTTATTAACAGTAGAGAAACCAAACATTTTTACCAAAATCGTTACTGTAGGTCGAGTAGTTTATTTAAAATATCATCTCCAGGGTTTAAGATATTACAATGTCTGTAGGAGCAAAGACAGACATAAATCACAAACACTAATTTGATGCCGAGAACGTATCAACGAGAAACATCAAATTATACATTACAAAACGAAGATGAAACCCTAGCCCTTAGGAAATTTCATGAGTTTGAAATACAGCAACAGTGGTACAAAATAACGAATTACATACAGGCTATGAGCCTTCCATAGAGACAAACATCTATTCTTTACCAACAGACTCATCATTTGTACAAACTTCATATAAATTATTCCATAGTATTTTACATTTAAGTTTTCGTCGTTCACAAAAAGAAAAACGATAGTAGCAGAATATCGAAACACAAATCATTACATTATCCCAAGTCTGTGAGAAAGAACAACTTCACACGACAACCATCAAACATAACAGGCTCATGCCTCTTGGGTAGGAACCCTCCTCCCCATTCTTTTAAAAAGTTTACAAACCCTATCTCTACAAAATTACAAACTCTCTGAGTTAAAAACACAAACACACAGAACATCACATACTCGGACATCATCTTCATCTACACAGAGTTTCAAGGCAACCATCAAGGCTTACCAACTAGTGTAGTTATTTCCAACCTTCAACGCCCATATTGGAGGAGCCATTGAATATTACACCTGTAAGGATAATATAGATGTGGTTAAAACAGTATCTCGGAAAGAATGATTACAGTATCGAAATTTGAACAACCTGTTAGCACTCATGTATGAAAGATACAGTGAATGACTCATAACACATTACCTTTTAATGATAGATCATAGCATCAATAAACGCCAAGACAGGTGCAACTGCAACCAAACCCTTACTTCATCGAAAGTTGGTATAGCAGGAGCCAACACCGAACAATCAACTATTTTAAAACAGTGAAACAGTGCCGGGGAATGTAATAACCCTGGTGAGGCCCTAGCCATTCATTTCAAACCCAGTCTTAAAAAGAACAAACCCTCAACTGGTCTGGGTATCGAACCACCTGAAGAAAACAAACCCAAGCTGCCATCCCTAACAAATATCCACTGCACAAAGAACTGGGAGTTCGGCTCTATAAGTTACACAGGTCACGAGTTCAAAACGCAGGAGCTACACCTCTACAGGAAACACTACAACCCTACAAACCCTCAACCTGTCGGCCACGCAGAGCTACCATTACCAAGTGACAAAGATCACATTAAACTCATCGATCACAGCAAAGGTAGGGTTTAACCACTTGCATTGAAACCCTTTCTAAATCAATGGTGGAGATCACCGGTGGGATTTACGAAATCAAAAACCATCTACCACATTAAATGAGCCATCATTACCACTGCCACGAAGGAGCCAGCTCGGCAACACTTAAACCTTTGTCAATTTATAACTCATAACTCAGTTGTTACACCACGATGCTTTTACGTGATCCAAGCTTACTGTTCCATCCACGATGGAACTCCACTATTCCATTTAGTTGTGTGCATTCAATGCATAGGATACATTTACATCCACCAACCTGTAATGCATATTTAACATTCATATCATACAACGTGAATATGGTTATTGTAATATTAAGTTAAGGGTTGGATGGAATTTCACCAAGGTTGCATAAGTGTCAAATAGGGTCACGTAAAGTGCACACAACCCACAATAGATTTTCACCAAGGTTTATATAGTATCAACAGAGTCACGATGGTGCACACACACAAATATTATATAAAGTTCATTTATATAATAGTTTGGTTATTATTTCAACACTTTACAAATACACTATAGAAATGATCCAGGGAAAAGCATACATTACATATAGCATAGAGTTATAGTCGATTAATGGGTCATTTATATTGACAATAGATTATAGCAATAATCTAAGAAAAAATGCATACATTCTAAGGATAATGAAATAAAAGACAATGTCGATAAATCGAAAAAGTTATCACCATCATCATAGGGTATAGACCCTAGGCAAGTTAGCAAAACAATTATACATAGAATCTCTACACATTGCTACGGAGGAAGAGGATAGATAGTTACATATAGTTCGACGTACAACTTTAATGAAAACTATATCTAATTCTGAGTACAAACTGAGACACGATCATTATAGACCTTCTTTTGAAAACAAATACAAGCTTATAATTTACAAGGAATAAGATGCCCTGTATGCATCAGCAGTCAATTTCAGATGTCTTTATCTTTAAAAGATTTTAGTCTCGAACCAAGATTCTCACCAGTAGAATGTCCAAAGTGTTATGTCTTCGATTGTTCACAAAGGATATTAATGAAAAATTGTCACAACCTTAAACTATTACCTGTAAAACTGTCACAAGTACGAAATCACATGCTTTAGCACGAATGCGAAGTAAGCCTCGAGGAATCCGTAGGACCCCTTCATCAATCAACAAAGACACATTAGTCAAAGCGGTTAATTCATCATTCATAAACAACAACAATAGAAGTTAGCAACAGTACAGCTGAATAGGAATAACATCAAGACATAATCTGAAATCTTTTAGTCGAAATATCTTTTATTATAAACCAGTGTGGCATTTAGTACAGCAAGCTAAACTTTTATGCATTATTCTATTTCCGCATATAGTAAATAAGTAATAAATGTCACATAGAAAAATTTTAAATTTTTTTGTGATTTTTACGGGATGTTACATGGAAAAAAACTTCAAACTCTATGTTCACAATCAACAATCAAGGAAATTGAGGAAGCTTGGCACTCTATGTTCACAATCAACAAGATTGAAGAGGATTCTACAGTTGCAATTGGTAATTGAGGATTCTAAATTCACAATTAGCAATCTTCAAGAGGCTTCTACATTCACAATTAGAAAGCTTCAAGAGGATTCTACATTCACAATTTCAAGCTTCAAGAGGATTCTACATCCACAATTTCAAGCAACGTTGAGGAATCTATATGAACACAATTGAAGAAGAATCTACATTCACTATAGAGCAAGCTTGAAGAATCGATATTCACAAATCAAGAATTTTCTATATTCGCAAGTGAGGTAGAGGTTAATTTCACATTTGATCAATCTTGAGGAATCTGTATTCACAATTGAGGAAGTATCTATATTCACAATTGAGAAAGCTTGAAGAACCTATATTCACAATTGAGAAAGAATTTGCATATTTGAATAGTTGAGCACACCTCTATAATCTATTTTCTTAGTATTGCTCATTGTGGTCATGGGGAATTTACGCAATCGAAAAAGGAAACCAGCAAGGAAAGAGAAGCCTCAAGAAACCATGGAATAAGTTAGAGAAAAGAAAAGATTGACACTAATTTATGCTATGATTTTGTTTCATGTCTCTTTGAGTATTGACATTAATATTTTGACTATTGTAGCCAGACATTTATAGCTTGATAGTTTGATAAATTACATCTAGACTTGATAAAAATTGATAAATTGCACAAGTTTCGGCATGGATTTGTTTTCTTTGTTTTTCTCTCCCATCTAACATCACCAGCGTGCTCTTCCTACCCATGTTGTCACCATCACCATCCCCTCTTTCACCATAATATTCCCATCCATCATCCACACAAATATAAACGCAGTCCTAATCCATAACAATAGAAACCTAGAAACCATGCCAAAGAACGTAGTTATAATCCTAATATATATGCATGCCAAAAAAAAAGAATAGCAACCTAATCCTAATATATGTAAGCAAAAAAAACTTCATATATTCATGTGCATCCACTTGTATCTAAACCATTGTAATTACCCCCTACAAAGTTCTCATTTTCTATTTAAAGGACTTTGCCAATGTCCTTAAGCTTTAGAAAATTTAATATGATCATCAATCACTTGTTTCATCACTTGATGATGGCTAAGGCCCCACAATGTATTCATTGTCCTATGTGGAGGTCCAATGACACATTCATGAAGGTTGATCCTAAGAAGTTATCTTTAGGGCCTAAGGTGGTTGGCTCCCTCCTCTAAGCATGGTCAAGGAATTAAGTCTATTGTTTCCCTTCCATGATCATGGCCAAGGCATGAGTACCCATATGTGGAGTAAAAAACATCTTATTGGAACCCGTATCCAACTAGGTTTTTTCTCATTAAGAGGCAAAGAAGATTTTGCATTAAAAGGTCAAATTCATAAAAACTTTGCATGAGAGTTTATGGAAAATGTGCTCATGTTGGTCTCTCCCAAACACACTTTCCCAAAATTACAACATTCACGCCGCGGTCCGCGGGCTTTTTTTTTTTGTTATTGTGCCGAGAGGCGCTCTATAGCCCAGTATGAGGGAGATCTTGTAACATGTGTGGAGTGTTTGTCGAGTAATAAAATAATAAACATAAAATATTGTAACGTCGGCCATTAATAAAAATATAAGAAGTAAAAAAGATAAAGAAGTAACCCAGTATGAGGAAGATCTTGTAACATTTGTCGAGAGTTTGTAGAGTGTTTGTCGAGTAACAAGAATAAAATAATAAAAATAAAATAGTGTAACGTCATCCATTAATAAAAACATAAGAAGTAAAAACGATAAAGAAGTAACCCAGTATGAGGGAGATCTTAAAGTTGAACTTACGTGTAAATATTTTTAATGTGTAAAAAAGTTAGATAATTTTTTATGAATATGTAAAAAGTTAGATACAAAAAATTACACCTCAAGAAATTGGATCCCTCTCAATGCTTGGTAGATCCAGGTTTAAGATGGATCTATGTTGGTATTAACCAAAACGCACGTGTGTTATAGTGATCCATAACGCGCGTGCATTATGGAATCCTATCCTACATGTTAACTAACATGATAGGCTCAGATCCCGCCCATGCCTAGATCTAAGAAACGCTTGCGCATTTTTGTTTTACAAAGTACTTGTGCATTTTGCGAATGCACTATTACATCTAAAGGGTCCCTCAACTTTGTGTGAGGGCCGTATGTTAATTTGTTAAACCTTATTCATAAATTTAGTAGACATGACTAAGAATATTAAAACATATTTAATGTGGCAGGTCTTACCTCCAATTCCAAAATAAAATACTTATACCTCCAATTCTAAAATAAGATACTTATAGTTATAGCACAAATGTTTCATGAACCACTACAACATATTAATGTTGTTTACTATGGTAGAGAATTGTGGAATAGGTACGCAAGTAATAAAGATAAATTCTAAAAATGGTATACAAGCATAATAGAATTAGGTGATTACTAGGGTAGAGAATTTTGGAATAGGTACGCAAGTAATAAAGATAAATTGTAAAAATGGCATACATACATAATAGAATTATGTGATTAAGGTTTGGGAAATAGTAATGGATCTTCAGGCTCTATAAGCTAGAATATGAAACTTTCAAAGGCTATAGAAACTTACAAAAGCAATAAAAAATTATTAATCCAAACTTGATGCTCTATACAAATGATATGGCAAAGACAGGAGCAAATAATATGGAAAAGAGGGAGCGATAGGCTGTATATTAATGGATGAATGTTAAATATAAATAAATTAATGAGACCAATGCTAAATTGCTGAAGTATACACTAAAATAGTATGATTTCACTATACAATATTTATATAATTGCATGAGAGATAAAGTTTGAACATATTTCTTATAAAATAATGAACAAATATTATTTTACCACGCCCATTAATATTTAAAACATAATGGTTGTTTTCCTTCATTGCTACTTAAGGTTTCTTGACTTATGTGTTGCCATACTATGAGAAATGTGTCTTCTAAAGCTTGGTAATGGGTTTGCATCTTTAAAGTCTATGTTAGAGTTATTTTGAACTAATTCACTCCTCCATAAGAAAATTTAACTTTTTAAAATTTTTGGAATGAACAATTTTTTCCAAATTTTAAAATGTTAAAGAGTTTATGTTTTGTTTTAATATTACTTTACTTTCAATAAAAAAATTGTAATTATTTTAATAAAAATATACTTCATCTTAAATTTGGGTCTAAGCCCTGGTCTCTATGTTTGATAGATAGTTAAGATGGAGTTATGTTGACTTAAAAATACATTCACCCAAAACTAATATCTAACCACCAACTATTCCAATTTGGAATCATGTTGTAAATGCTAACACATAAATACTATAAATAAGCAAAATTTTCATTAATTAATTAATTATGAAGTAAAATAGTTATTTACCCAAATTTAATGGACGAAGTGCCAACTATTATATGTCATAAAGTATAACACATCAATCCTACAAATAGGCAAAAATTGTATTCATTCATTGGTTACGAAGTAAAATAGCTATTTACCCAAATTTAATTGTCCAAGTGCCAACTATTACATGTTGTAAATTATATAACATATAAATCCTACAAATACACAAAAGTTGCATTTATTAATTAATTGTGAAGTAAAATGCTTTCAATTTACCCAATTATTGGTTAATTTGCAATTATCACAAAACTAATATCGTGCTTATTGTTTTATTATTAACTTAACAATACATAATCCAATATATTTCAATATATTCATCCACATGCCAACTATTCCAATTTTGGATCCTAAACAATAATACATGAGCCCTACAAATATGCAAAAATTGCTTTCATTCATTGATTATGAAGTAAAATAGTTATTTTTGGAACTATTTATGAAAAAAAATATTTAAAATGTGAGAATGCATGAACGGAAATTGAAACTGAAATTCAATGTATTTATATAAATCTATTTTACAATCTAGCTAGTTTAAATTTGTAGCCGACATGTGACATACATCTCTAATAATTGTTCCTTACACACCAAAAAGATGGGTTTATAACGTAGGCCACTTAGGGCCCCAATG
Organism: Larix kaempferi; assembly: GCA_027924585.1. Taxonomy (NCBI): domain Eukaryota; kingdom Viridiplantae; phylum Streptophyta; class Pinopsida; order Pinales; family Pinaceae; genus Larix; species Larix kaempferi. The sequence continues at coordinate 15,910,896 of BSBM01000560.1, forward strand.
TTGAATGGAATGATGATCTGCCCACCAAGGAGATGTTGTCACCAAATTTGTACAAAGATGTCCATAAGTCACTTTAATTCCCTTCCTTGTAGCTCCCACCCTCAACCACTCACTTAAAAAATTGAAACACTGACCTGTGATAACTTAACCTCCACAAATGCCAAGTACGCTACTAATACCTAACCGAACCTAAGAACATGTAGCATTTCCAACTATAGACATTGACATTGAAGATGGTTTTCTGAAGTGGAAAATCAAATGCTTCTTACTCTCGACATTGAAAACTGAATCATCCTTCTTGGGTTATTGGTTGCCTGGAAATTTCATGCGAATGGCATTTTCTTGGTAGATCGAAGCCGTGTTCGAAGAGGAAATCCTCCGTTGTACATTCACATTTTTGAATTGGAATTGAAATTGCGTTTAAATTTGGCTCTTTGCGAAAATGGAGTATGACAGAAACAAGCTATAATTAGCTGTCCGTCGCCCATGTGATATATTAGCCAAGTCGTCGAATCTTTCCGGCCCAACCACCCCATTATAGCCATCGGACTTTATTCAAAGTCAGTAACTGATTTGTGGGGAGTGGGGACTCACGGAGCATGACCAACCTGTCCGGCCGGTCTGGTCCCCTCCCGCCCTGGCGCCGGCGTTCGCTTGCACCAAGACAGAGTATCCGTTAAACTGTCCGATCCCTACCACTAGCAGCCCGACCAAACATAAACTCTAATAACGGCTTTTTGTGAAGGATTTTTGGTCGTGGCTGGTAAGTTGCGTGTATAATTCAAAGCAGAATGTTTTGATTGGATTAAGACAGTCAATGTGCATGCATGTCGAAAAAGCCGGGCGGGGAGTGAATTTCACTGCTTATAAGTGTTTTCATTCCTTGCATATTTACCCATCAAGTCTTCCAACTCTCTCAGTTCTCCTTCTTCCATCGTGAGTGACGCACTTTTCTCCTGCAAATCCATCAGATATCATATTGTTTCTCTTAACAGTGATCTGGTATTATATAGCTTTATCTGCTCACAGTGTACTTCTCTCTGCTAACTCAGAGCTTTATTATGAAGAGCAGTATCATGGCGCTCCTTATGATGATCTCAATCCTAATCATTGCAGGCCGTAGCAATGGCAGGATGCTCATGAAAAACGACCTGTTTATCGTCCCCGACAGTCTTTCCTCCTTCGATCCCAATCTCGATGCCCTTGTAAATGATGACTCTAGCTTGCATACTCCCGACGGTCATATGGAGAAGGATGAGGTCGAGTGTGTTCAAGACATGATAAGCAGCTCGTCCGCAAAGAGTTCAACCAACGAGAAGAAGTTATCGTTTAGGATAAGCCCCAGCGTCCGAAAGACCGATAAAATGGAATCATCTGCATTGAACACAGGCAAGGGCGTAGATTCCATGGTGATGATCATCCGTCACAAATCTCAATCAAGAAACCTCGACACAATCAACTCCCATCACAGCAGCGGAGATGAACACCTCAAGCCCAAAAAGAGCAACAAGCGCAAACTGGGCTCTTCTCCAAGCCCGGGCGGGGGCAATTGATTGTTTTTAACGTCCTACATAATATTTGGGAAGCAAATTTACTAGATGTGATTTATTGTTTCTGTCTTAAGAATTAGTTCAGGATAAAATGTCACAAATTAAGTGCTATGAACAAGTTATTTGTTATAACTTGTTTTTCATGCTTAGTTGTAAATTTGTAATAACATATTGTTTATGTGTCAGCTACTTGTTACTTTCTTTAGTTAAAGGAGTTGTCTATAGCTACCTCCTAATCCATGCATGAGCTATAAGTTACCCATGCATCAACTACCAGTTATTTTTTATATTTTTTTTTATATAATTGTTTATTTTGAATTTTAAAACATTACATAAAATCAACAATTTGGATAGTATATTTGTTTCATCTTCTTTTAATCTAAGAAAAACATAAATAATAATCCACCCTAGATTTAAAAATATAAAACCCTATCAATATAAAAATAAAATAAACACTATAGATTGGATCCACTCTTGGGTCTTGGTATGGGCATTTTACCCTAGATGGATGACCACCCCAAGCACATAGTACTTATGCCATCATACAGGTTATGGTACGGATCCCCGTCTGAATCTCTGTGAAGGGCGAAATCTTATAAGGTAGGTGGAAAGTAGTAGATCGCAAAATAAAGATCTTGAGGAATGAGCGATAACCTAATAACCTGGATCCCATCCCTCCCCCTCCCCCGCTGCCCCATGAGCTCTGCGAGGCCCAAACCCAGCTTGAGTAAGCACCAGCTTAAACCTATATATATATATGGTGGGCGGTGTCCTGCTACGCCCGGAAGATAGAGATAATTCATGGAGAAGGCTAGGTAGGCCACCCTTGCACTCTCAAAATTACCAGTTAAAGTCCACGTTCGTAGATAACCGATAGGCCACCTTTTCACAATGTCATCTTGGACTGGATGATCCTGAATAGATTAATGAGATGGCAGCCGACTTGTTTAACCAACCACGTTTAAGCAAGCTCTTTCCTTCATGGGCTAAAGGTAAACACTCATTGGCTAAAGTGCATTCATATAGATGTCACTCCTAATATTATAAAAGCAACCTAAAAATTCATAACGCCGTCTCCGTTCTGGTCGATGTAATGATTTTGATCCAAATTGCATCTTCTTACAATAGGTAAGGTATAGCATGCTGTGCAATGATTTCGAAACGAAATGTTTGTTGCACAACATGCCCCATATTTTTTTAATTGATATGTTCACTTTTATTTACCAGCTGGCCATTCCGAATGGTAACTTTTTCTACCACTTGGCCTGTAAATTTAAAGCATAGAAGCATAATTCGGCCTGTATATTGGAATTTATAGAATATTAGTGTACGTAGATGTAATGTGGATATAAGTTTTTATTAATTGAGATTAAATTTTAAAAATTAAATATTAATTATTTAAACACTATAAAATAAATAATAAATAGCATTTAATTTCATATTTCTTAATTTAATTTAGTAACAGTATTCATTAATTAATTTGGAATCTTTGGAATATGATGTAACTAATGGTAAATATTGTTTATTTTTATTAAAATAATTACTAATGACTAATGGTTTTCTCTTTCACACTAGTTGCAATATATTTTTCATTTTTAAATAATAATTTTAGTTATAAATAATATATCTAAAAAGAAATGATTAATTTTTTTGTATTTTTAGTTATCAAATCATATATTTATACTCTAATAACTTGAGGCAAGTGAACAATGATATGTCACAAGTTAAGTGTCACATACCTTATTTAACCCACTCAGTATTTTAATGAAAATTTTTGAACTTTTCAAAATAACTATTTAACTCATATTCGTAAGGCACTTCATAAATCAACTATTTCCAAATCCCTTTATGTTAAAGAGAAGGACTGTCATACTTGCATCTACACGTTTACATAAATAATATATTAAGTAAGCAATTTAACTGCGCCTATAACCATTATCCTTAGCTTACAAGGTCATACCACTTCTTTTACCTTGCCTAAGACAACTATGTGTCAGAAAACAACACAAACCCTACTATGCCTAAAGACGGTATTTCGCCGCACATAACTGCATAACTTCAACAATTCTTATAACATATCATATTCCTTTCGAACAATGTTAACAACTTCATGGAAATTTGCATCTATTAATGATAACACAAGTGTATAAAAGATACAAACCTATATTTCAATTCAATATGAAATAACAACAGCTTTGCTTTTACCAATACTTTTACTTACATGTAGGTATAGATGACCAGACCATTCGCAATATCTAAGAGATTAAAACACATAAGCATATATAAGAGAGACCATATTAAGATTCAATTACTTGGTCAAAACATACTCATACACATAATATCCAACATAATTATACATGAAAAATACAACTGAAGAGACACAGAATTCACATGGTTCACCCATATCGGGGCTATGTCCACAAAGGATGTTATATATATTATTTATGAACATGGAGAGAGAGTACATTTCGCAACACCAAGGTTGCCCTTTTCACCTTTTCCAAGCCTCTCCCATTAGAGAGCATTTCCAAAATAAGAAGTAGGTAGTCTCACCCTATTCGTCAAGAGAATTATATGGATATTTTGTACTATCACAATAATACAAGGTAGCTCATTTAACCTTTCTTATCAAACCAGAGTCAACTAAAATACCCTAATCTATGAATTTACTTTAGGTATCTGAACTCGGGATTTCCTTTTAAAACAAAACAACAATTCATTTTTGCTCTTTAACTAAAGGCGTGGTATTTACATAGTTTATCACGATCTTACAGAGATCTTTATACTAAAACAACTACAGAGTTTTTCCAGAGATCACTATGATCTTAACGTGTTTTCCAGCAGTCTATATATATAACATATATATAACCAGGGACCTTTTATGATTTCGATCTAGTCTAAACGCTTACACACTTTCAAGTAGAATTTTATAATACATATCAGTACGGATCTATATTTTTGGGCAATATCTTTATAAACCCACATCCCTACCATTTTCATCCTAACCGTCAAATATTTCACGGCAGCAATCCATATAGACAGGAATTCATTCCCAGTCACCAGACTTCCCTTCAACTACGTACTCAACAGAGAACAAAAACGTGGTAGCAGTACAACAGAGACATGTTAGCATTTAACACAGAAAGGGAAAGCTCCATTTATGATTCTTGATTTTCCCTAGTCAAAGCATAAACAAAAATGCAGCCAAAATAAATTGGGCAGAGATTTCTCGTTCTCGGAATACAAACCCTGGAGGAAAAGCAAAATTCTAAAAATAAATTTATACAGAACTATAATACGAAACAGGGATCTCAGTCACAGGGTATCCCTATTGCGGAACCAATTGTGTAAGTATATACATCCCCAACTGTTGAGCAGATATACATATCTATCTCTATAATTCCAGCAGGTAACAAACAAAACAAATGGATCGGGCTCCAAGCCATCCTTTCCCAAATACCTTCAAAGCAAAAGTGCTTGATAGCAAAACCAAATCATCAAAGGAAAATGTAAACTCTATGCAAGATTTAAATAACTAAACAATGATGCCTCGATTTCCTTCCTTGTGAGAGCCTTCTCCCTCATTCTATCGCAGACCTCATTCTTATCACAATCATTCTTATCACAATGATATAGGCGAGGAACTCTGGATCTATAACGAAAACGCAAAGTACTAAACCTAACAACCATTATGATTCCAGTTACAACATCATGCAATAAGCGAAGATCAAAATCATTCAACGCTGTATAGCATTATGATAGAGATCCTATACGGATCTGATGGCTGCGATCTATAGGCAAAACAAATATAAATATATATTTCGTGTTTCGGATTTAGCACTAAGCTGTCCTTTCAAGAATTTTCTATGCATTCCGTTGACATTATTATCTATACATACAAATCAGATTCAAGGGTGCAGCATCACAATGTCCTCTTGTAACATGATGGTCAACCGCAAGTAATAATGCAACCAAAAATTCCAACACAGGAGTTCAGGGATCGACTGTCTCGGTCGTCCCTTCCTCCAAGCCCACGCAGTCAACATAATATGCAGTATGAAAACAATGGATGCGTAGGGATCAGGCTTACACAACCGTCCTTTCACTGGGTGAGGTGTGGTAAATATCCGCGTAGGACGCAGAACATAATGAAAGTAGATTGCAGACATCATTTTCCCCTCGTAGCAATCCCCATGAGGAAATGCCAAAAAACGATAAGAATTGAAACAGAGTATTTGCAACTCCCCTCTCGCAGATCCCCTTGCACATATAAATACCTCTGTATGCAAAGGCTTGTGCTTCAACTTGGAGCGTAGGGTCAACCAACTATTGCCATCCGTTCAATGGAGTTTCCAAGGGAAGAGTGCCAAGTGGGCGTTGGAAGATTTTTTTCCCTCCATGCTACTTTACCACTACAGTGAGTAATCACACCTTTATTAAGTTGGGGGTTTTGGCTCCTTTTAAGGAGGACGTCACTCCTTAAAGCCTTGAAGGCTACATAGGACACAGGGCTTTAAAATGTATTTTCATAAACAATTAATTTTTATTTTTTGTTGTTCCAAGATCCGACGTGGTGTAAACATGTGATGGGATCCTTATATAATATTTTCCATAATGGATATTTTCTCCTACTAGAGGTGATTATATCCTATAGTCCGTATAGCATATAAACCCCTTTAAAGGTGAACTCTAGCCTATAGTTTATATTTCCTTCTAAAGGTAACTATAGCCTAAAGCATATAGTTCTTTTAAAGGTAATCCTCTAGACTGGTTCCTAATAAAACCTTAATAAATGACTCTTTGGTATTTAGGCCAAAGTTAAATATGATGTTGATACTTACGATCATGGCTTTAACAAAAGTATGCCATAGTATCTCAGTTAGGTAGTTACGGTGAAGAGAGAGAAAAGGATAAAAGAAGAAAAATCATCCCTCCAAGGATGAACCTCTATCTTTACACTATCTTAACTTAAGGCGATACGTAATGCTATGGTTATTGAAACTTGTGGCTTCCTAGCCATTTCATCTCTCCCCCTAGTGGCTCAAATTCCGTCGTTTAGTTGCATTCGTCCTTAGTTTCCTAAGTTTTATAATTTACACTTAAGAATTAACCACATAACTTTACAGGGTTTTTCTGGTGAGGCCTTGGCCTTGAGCTCCTCACAAGAAAAATGGGTACAATAATCAATTACATTTAAAAATAGTAGGGCATAAAGCAGGGATATTACATTAAGTTACATGCAGAAGTTATCTCTTACTTGTTCTCAATGCTTAGTTGTAATTACCTATTCTTCTCCATGCCTCGGCTATCCTACCACCTTCTTTAGTTCAATGGGTTGTCTATGGGTGAGTGCAACCTAATGAGGGTCAGGCATACTCAACTTACTTGGATATTTTGAGATACTTGCACAAGATATCTTGCATTGAGTAAAAAAATATGAAATGTAGGAAATTGAATCACATTTATGAATATATAGATTTTATGTATTGAAAATTTATATAACTATGTCAAATTTCATATTTCTAATAGTCACTTTTTTATTTTTTTGACAAATGATAAGATATATGTTTTTGTGAGTGTAGCCTTTGAGTGACTAAATAATAGTTTCGGGCTACAAAAATTGGTAGACATGTAGAGAACACGTAGCACTAGTGCAACACTATTTTTCAAAAATTAAATGTTTAGGATTTTTTTATAGAGTGTAGATGTCGGTGTCTACTAGTGCATCATAAAATGTTTTTTAAAAATTGTTGTGAAATGAAAAAGTCACAGAAGAAACACTAACGACATGTTTTTTTTACTTAAAGAGTGATTATACAAGAAAATTAGGAAAAAAATAGAAAAAAATTAATATTTAAAAAAATTACATATTTGGAATCTGCATAAAAAATGCTATCTATGCCTAAAATTTCATCAAAAATAATTGTGTATGTCATGCTGTAAAGAGTGGTGAAAGACACACATATCGAGAAAAATGGTGGAAATGCCCAATTAGCTATGGTTTAGTACAATCCATAGAACAAGTTTGGTAAGTCTGAACCAACCACATAGGACTGAGGATGACACATGAGTGCATGAGGAGGCATGTTTTAGGCACTGAGGAACGCTCACGCATTGTGTTTAAATTCAAATTTTTATTCCCGCGCTTGGTGTCAACAAAAACGTTATAGAGCGTTTTGGAGAAACAAAATGCTCTAATGTTTTGGAGAAACAAAACTCTAGAGCATTTTGGAGTTATAAAACGTTCTAGTGTTATAAACCACATAAACTATGTGTTAAGTGTTGAATGGAGATAAGGGGTGAGAGAGAGAGAAAGGGGATACGAGGGGGGAGCAAGGGACGTTATAAATTTATGGAGGTGGAGAGAGGAATGAGGAGGGAGAAAATTAAATGCCTAAACTCATAATTCCTATGGCCTAAACAACTTAAATCCATAAACCCCTAAGCACATAATCCCTTAACATGTTAACCCCTTGACACTTAATCCTAACCTTTTATACTTTACCCCACTAATAGCCAATCCCTAAATCTCTTAAATTATAAGTATCATAATCCTTAAAGCTCTAGTCCCTTAATTAACCCCTTATTTCCCATCCTCGTAGTCCTTGTCCTCTAAAACCCTAATACCTTAAACCCTTATAATCCTTTAATATTATAGCACTTAAGCCCTTAATGCCTAACCACTTAAAACCTAACCCCCTAAGCCAAGAGACCTAAATCCCTTTACCCATAAAGCCTCTAACCCCTTAAATCCTTTAATTATTTACCTCTAATCATTTAACCATTGGCCTCTAAGATCTAGTTTACCCTATAGAGGTAAAATAATTTTTTACCTCTACACTACGTTTGCATGTGTGACCTCCCTTGTGCCAATGCAACCTGCATTTGCTTGTGCCCCCTACGTTTGCATGTGTGCTCTTTGTTTTCATGAGAGCTCTATGTTTTCTTGATCTCTCTCCCTTGGGATTAATCGCTCCTCTCTTGATTTTGGAATTCTCACTTGGGATTCTGCATTAGCCTCTAAGCTCTAGTTTACCCCTTATAATCCTTTAACCCTTTAACCCCTTCACCATTAATTCATAACCTTATAAACTCTAAGAACCTAACCCTAGAGCACTAAATCCATTAACCCCTAAAGCCCCTAACCCTTAAACCCCTTAACCACTCTACCTATAATCCCACAACCCCTAACCCCTAAGACCTAGTCCACCCATAAAAAACCTAACCCATAATACTTAAAGCCCAAATCTGTAAATCCCTAAATCCTTTTAAATCCCTTAAACCCTAGAAAAAATTAAATCTTTAACTGCTTGCTCCTTAACTCCTAACCCCTTAAACCCTATCCCCCTAACCATTGAGCCCTAAATTCCTTAACCCCTAATTGTCATAACCCATAAAACCCCTAAACCCCCTATCTTCTTAACTCCCTAACCCATAAATTTTTAAACTTACTAACCACCTTATGCCTTTACCTCTAAACTCTTAACCCATAACCCCCAATCCCTAAATCTCTAAAAACTCCTAATCCCTCATTTCCTAGAAGCCATTAATCCCTTAACCTCCAATCCTTTGATCCTTTAACCTCTTGACACTTAACCCTTAACCAAATCAACCCTAACATCCTAAACCTAGAGCCATAAATCCCTTAGCCCATAAATATGCTAACCCATAAAGGCCTCACCTCTTAAATAACCACCAATCCCTTAACCCTTATGTCCTTAACCACTAAGCCCCTAATCCCTTAACACTTAAACCATTCACCTTTAACTCTTAACCTATTGAACCCTAATCCCCTTACATCGGTGCCCTCAATCCCTTAACCCCTTTAAAGCCACTGACCCCTAAACCCCTTTATCTCTAAGCACTTAACACCTAACACCTAGTCCCTACTTTATCCACAAACACTTAAGCCCTTAATTTCTAACCTATAAATCCATAACCCCCTAAACCGGGAACCCTAAATCCATTTTAGGAACTAAGTCCCTTAACCCCTAAGCTCCTTGACCCCTTTGCTTGTTTACCTCTAATGTCTCAACCACTAACCCTGAGTTTAAGCCCCATAACCTATTAGCTCCTTATCCCTACAACCCAATAATCGCTAAAAACCTAAACCCCTTTATCCCTTTAACTCTAAGCCCTTAACCCCTAACACCAAATCCCTAGTTAACCTCCTAACCCATACAACATGAAGCCCAAAACCCTTGAAGATAAGGAGTGATAGGGAAATAAAGACAATATTTTCTTGGTAAGGAAATATTAAACAAGGTTTCAAGGATAATGTTTTGTGTATAGATATTAAACATAATGCTAGAGCGTTATGTATTTCTATAACGCTTGAGCGTTATATAAACACATAACACTATAGTGTTATGTGTTTCTATAATGCTCTAGCATTATAGAAATACAGAAAACTATAGCGTTATGTGTTTCTATAACGCTCGAGCGTTATATAAATACATAACGCTCTAGCGTTATGTGTTTATATAACGCTCGCTCGAGCGTCATATAAACACATAACGCTAGAGCGTTATGTATTTATATAACGCTCGAGCGTTATAGAAACACATAACGCTAGAGCGTTATGTATTTATATAACGCTCGAGCGTTATAGAAACACATAACGCTAGAGCGTTATGTATTTATATAACGCTCAAGCGTTATAGAAATACATAACGCCCTAGCGTTAATCCTGCCTGTTAAATGACATGGCAGGCTTGGGTCCGCCCATGCCTAGTTCAAAGAAACACTCGAGCATTTTGGTTTCACTAAAATTTCGTGAAACTATGATTGCATATAAAAGGTCCCTCAACTTCGTGCCAGGGGCCCTATATGTTATCCATGCATGAGCTATGACTTATCCATGCATTGGCTACCAATTATTTTTTATATTTCTTTTTTTTTATAATTGTTTATTTGGAATTTTGAACGATGCCCATAAAATCAATTGGGACAGTACACTTGTCTCATCCTCCTTCAATCTAGAAAAATCATAGATGATAGTTCACCCCAAATTCTAAGATATAAACACCTATCGGTGCAACTATGATTTGATGTTGCTGTATATAAATTCTAAAAATATTGTTAATTAAAAGAAGCTTTTTCACTAAATAAAATCAATCCCTAAATATTATTTTTTTATTGTTTATTTTAGATTTTTATATATATTCACTTCAAAATATCATAAACTTCAAACCTTCATGTTTTGTCAAGAAGCACCAAAATATCTCGGAAGTTTCTCTTCTGACTCGACTTCCACATCTTACAAGATGGTCATCACCCTCACAAATCAAGGTTTGATCATTTAGTTTATTGGCATATGGAAATCTCCTCACTTCATGGCAATTTGGATCCAAAAGAACTAGCAAGTCTTCTTCATCAACAAGCAAGTCTTCTTCATCTAGGAAAAACTTTCCCACCTTTTCAAAAGAACTAGCAAGTTTTCATTGAGGAAAAACTCGCCCACTTCTTTTATGGACAAAGGTTTTATGTTTTTTTATTTGAAACCAAAGAATCCAAAGATATTATCTTTAGAAATGGGTCTTACTTTTTCCGTGCTTGCAAGATTTATTTGAATCGATGGACAACAATCGTTGAGGTAGAAGTAGATGTGCTCAATGCTATAATCGTTTGGGTGAGATTGATCCATCTTCCCGTTCATTGTTGGAACAATGACTCTATAAGAACTATAGGGAACATGCTTTGTACTTACATAGACAAATCAAAGTCAAAGGAAATAATTTTTACATGTGCTTAAATTTGTATGCAAGTGGACCTAGATAAAGCGCTTCCAAAAGCCATTCTACTCACCCTAAACGAATGGAAACATTACCATAAACTTGCTACAAACAAATCCCCTTCAAGTTTAATTCTTGCCTTGAATATGGCCACTTTTCCGAGACTACAAAAATTAAAACCCAAGAATGGTAAATAGTCAAGAAAAATATGGGATCGAAGGACAGAGACCAAGGATCATCAAGGGTCCAACAAAGTAGATGAATGGTAGATAGTTAAGAAAAAGATAGGATATCGGGACAATGTCCAAGCCTCAACCCCTCCTCTCTCATGTCAGGCTCCTTCCAGCACCCATCAAGGTGATCCCTCTCATATCACATTAGCCTCAATGCCTAATCCAAGGATCAACCATCTCCCATAGTGATCTAGTCCAAAATATACTAAATTGGTTCTAATTGGTAATCACTTCAACATTGTATCTCAAGAAGAGCTCATTCCATTTTTCAATGTGGTAGCATGCATTGTTAGTGAATCATCTTTGACTTTTCCTCCCAAATTTCCCTACTTCCTTGATCCCCCGATCACCTAGGAAAAAGATTTGAATAACCTGAAATAAATTGACCCTATTTTAGATAGACCTGCAATCCCTTCTAGAATCCTTACTTAGACTAGAGCATAGAGACAAAGTGAAAGAGATGAAAATAGAAGAGATATTGAAGAAGAATGACAATCTAATAGGGTGGAATGGAATCCATCCAGAGAAAAGGGAGAGGAAGTAGCCAATAATTACAAGATCCTTGGTCTCCACACCATTGTTACCAAAAACGAGAAATGAGAAATGGAAACATAAAATGGGAATGTTACGAGAAATGAAGTTTCCAAGTTTCACATACAAGAAACGAGGAAAGAGAAAATTAACAAAATTGAAGGTAGTTACCAAAATTAATGAAATATTTAGCATAGAAATATTGATAGACTATAGAGAAAAAGAGATTTATAGTATTAATAACTACATATATTCTTATGATTGTAGGTATATCTCCAAAGTTCCTTCTAGAAAATCCTATGCAAAATCCCAAAATGAAAATAAACCTAATAATCTAAATGTTCAAGCTCATTCACTAGAATGGTTGTTAAGTTTAAGCCGACTACAAAGCAATACTTTTGTCAACATGATGCCTAATGTTATCTAGAATATCTTCAATGTTGTCTTGCAACACCTCAAGTGGAAGCTCATCATCTTCATCTTCTTGTGAAGAGCCATAATCCCACATCCGTATGGGTCATGTTTGGTGCTCTAATCATTGTTGGTTTAATACTCTAGACGTAGATTTGAGTGTACAAACACCAAATCTTGTGCCTTTTGTGTGCCTAATCAATTCCCCTTTTCCTAATGGATAAAATCACATCCACTCTAGTTTCTCACATGTAGATGAACTAGTTCCCTATGAAGTAAAAGTATCATTATGTAATTAAAATTTAACAGTCATCTAATGCCTACTTTGGCTATTAAAAAAATAATAATGATATACCTTAGGAGAACTGCCTTCTCCATGTACCCATGTGCAACTTGAAGACAATTTTGAAGTCCCATTCCAAGATCATGGTTGGGTATTTTGTGGCATAGTAGTAATATTTATTTAGGATTTATTTTGGAGTTCCTTCCAAGATCCCGGTTGGGTATTCTATGGCATAGTAGTAATATTTGAATATAATTCTAATGTTATTATGATTTGATAAAAAAAAAAATATGTAACTAAAAAATTCAATGCCAATTTCGAAAAGTATAGATCCTTCTCAAATAAAGAAGAAAAAAATCCATTCTTGCAACTTGTGTGAAACTATTTTTAAAATATATTTGAGAGTTTTTACTTTGTTAGTATTTTGGGTTATGAAACAAATTCCATACCGCCAAAGGCCAAAAGGGACCAATCTTGCTACTATGTTCTGTGACTCTAGATGTACGTAAAATAGAGTGAACGATGCAAAACAAGGTAGGAGCCCACTCTAACAAAGGTATGTGAAACATGAGTTAGTTCACTGTCATGTAGCAATATAAAATAAGGGATTAGCCTATTACGAGGGATTTGTGAATCAAATTTTGAGACCGATGCTACAAAGAAATGTAAAAAGGGACAAGTCCACAGTTAGAGAGGTATGTGCAACATGGGATAAGACCATTTATAGAGATAAATGAAAGTAAGGGCGATGATGTCATCATTCGAACACTCCTAGCCCTGTATATTCGATTTAAAATTTAAAAGGAAAAGAGTTCAGGAACTTAGTGCAAGAATATGTTCGGGTGGAATATTGATTACCTATGCATGGAAGCTATACTTTCCCCTCGGAATCTGACTATGTTACTCAAAGTTACTATCCATTACGTTCGATATATCTACCATTACAATCAAAATACATGTCTTTTGTTTCTAGGTACTTTTATCATACAATCAAGCTATGGACCAGTTGCGACAGGGCTTGGGATGAGTTTCTTTCGTGTATTCTGGGTGCACTAGTCAGCGAGGCCCAAAGTATTTGTGGTTGTGGAAATTTTGAAGACATGCACAGAGGTCACACAGAAATAATTTTGGGACCGTAGATAGGAAGAGGCTGGTTGCAACGTGTGGACGGGAAATCTTGGTACTATCTGAACTTGATGTCGGGGAAATTTACACCCAAAAGATTCATCCCAATGCCACTAATGTACCATGTATTAATATTGGGTTGTGGCCAGTTGTATTGTGTCTATTATGTTTGTGGGATTTGAAGCTCAATTGCTCATATGTGAGGCTGCAGTAGAGCTAAGATATATATTTGGGATGGTGAAGGTTACGTCTCTGGCACTGTTAGCATGAATATTTCCATGAATAATTTTGTCTTGAAGGCAATTAATTGTTCAACCATGTGGTCACCACCATTGTCTACAATGAATAAATCCAGATGAATTCCACAAAGGGAAACCTTGACATAATTCGTTAAATTTCTTGGATTAGAATAGGAAAGTCAAGGCTGAAGAAACCATTGAGGGTTGGTTTATTACCTTCATTGACAAAAGAAACCCAAAAATTGTTGGAGAGTGTCAAAGACAAGCGGGTCCCGGATTTAGCGAATGAAGAGTGGCACAAGATTGAAATCCAGGGGTAAATTGAATGAGCTGAGAAATTGGTGACCAAACCAACCTAGATCACGAGTTAGTACGACTTACAAGGTAGTAGGGAAATAATGATTTCTGTTTACATTAAATCAATGAGCCCAGTTAGTACGACTTACAAGGTAGTAGGGAAATGATGATTTCTGTTTACATTAAATCAATGAGCCCACCATACGAGAGAACGATAAAATAAGTGAATATCCCACTGTAGGGAAATGAAAAAATTAAAATAATGGATTCGTCCATTGTAATAGATTGGGATTATCCCACTGTAGGGAGATGCAAAAATAAAAATAATGGATTAGTCCATTGTCAGAGATTCAAAGGTATGTGCAATAGGATAAGCCATAAGTTTACTTTTAGAGAACAATGTCAAAATATGTGGGACTCTCAAAATATTGGAGAATCAAAATATGACAGAGGCATAGTTTTCTTTCTTCTCAGAATGAAACAAAACTACAATATGATTTAAGGCTATAGAGTAATGCATTGGTATGAAAATTGAAAACCTGCCAATATTCAGGCTTCGAGATCCAACTCCAAGCTCAAAATTGAAACCAGCCACTCCACCTAGTTCTCCAATGCACCCAACAACCTTTCATGTGAATGAAGGTGTCAGACAACACAAATTTAATTCAACGATACAAGGTAGCAGAACTAGCATAACATTCTTCTAAAAAGATGTTTAGATAGGTTGCAGTGGCGAAATTCATTTCCAAATTTCCATGGCTACACAACATTTAATGGTCATTCAATTTTGACCATCTACCAAAGTGGTGAACATTTACATAGTTTCCACACTCGCCTCACCACCCACCAAATGATCCAAAAATTAAATTCCACTCCAAAATGATAAAATACAGAATTAGTTCCCTAAGAAATGGAAAATCATTTCTGGATAGATTGATGGGAGGAATGATGCATTTCCTAAGAAACGGTTTTCTGGTTCTAGAAATGAGAACGACCATAGAAAATGATGGTTTCCATTAGGTCCCTGTTTCTACGACATTTTCTCTCTGAAACCTAGACCATCGTCACGTTTTTTGTAACACAACTTCATACTATGAAAAAAAAACATCACTACACACAAGTATGAAAGGCTTATCACAAAAATCAAAGATCCAAGCTTAGGTATTGGCTGTCAAAAAGGGGATGATGTGGGTATTTTCCTAGCATATGTAGAGCATAGCTTGACAATGCTCAAGATCTTGTGCAAGCTACTAAAGCTGCGTCGTCATGGAAAGGCTAAGAAGCTGGGGGAGTAGTCAAAATCTCTTTCGAAGGATCGTCTCCACCCAGTTCTTCCATATGTACTTCTGGTGGAGTACTAGGGATTTCTTCACAAGGTGTGGGAGTATGTGAGGGCCTTGACCGTTCCTCGCCCCCACTTCCCCCAGTGGATCCTCCTTGATGGTCTCCTTGTTATTGTTTTGGTGAAATGTCAGTAGTGTTGTCACTGGTATATCCCGCTAATGTACTTGAAAGAGGCAATCTTAATGGGCGCCATGGCTATCTCTATCAAAATGGTGGTATAACACAACTTATGATGTTGCCTCAAATGAATCTCTTTGAAATTGTTTATGACCAAAATCCTCCCTTAATACTCTCCTACACTCACATGTATTTATATATGAAAGTAGTTAATAGTTGTATTTCTAGTATTTTCCATTTATTAAATTTAGAAATTTCAAAAAAGGAACACTCACACGTATTTATATATGTTATTTGTAAAGCAATCTGATAATAGAGTTTATTGTGTTGTAACAGCGAGATTCATATAATTCCCTTTATTATTTGTCTTTGTGTATAAATGTTGTAGCATTTCTAATTAAATTCCCTACCTCCATGTTTCACTCATGTGTAGTATGAGTTAAAACACACACATACGAAATGGGAAATTGATGTGGTTAAGTGCAATCGATCCTCCCTAGTTCACTTCTCTCCTTAATTCTATACCAAGTGGAATATAGAGGGCTTCCATTTAACTATTAAATCACCGGAGTCGTTGTATTATACACTTCCCTTTTTTAATGCGAGTAATGCTCCTTTGCTGAGTTCAGAAACTATAAAGGAATTTTGGCATTGCAAAACATGATAACAGTCTATTTGTTCAAAGTCTTTAGTCTTGGGGAATAGTCCTTTGTGAGTAACGATAGCTTAGGTCAAAATATCCTTTACACCACTTAAAGATAATGTATTATTACTTTGAGATATTCTTTGAACAAGTGGAAATGTCAAGATTACTTGGGAGATCCCTACATGCCACAAATGTCAAAATGATGTCCGAGTCTCTCACCAGCACCAAAATACACATTTATACAGAAATAAAGTTTCAACAAAATTAATGACTAATATTTAAAAATAATAATAGTAATTACAATCTTTATCCACATTTAGACCATTTGAATTTTCTTTAAAAGAAACGAGTTTCTCGTCAAGAAAATCGTTTTGGGAAATGATATTATCATACAATACTTCAACTTTCAACCCTTTTTGAAAAATAAATCACCATTATCAGGGCATTCGTTACATGGGATTTCGTGTTACTCACATCTTCTTGGGAGATGGAAGCCGTGTTTGAAGAGGAAATTGTCTGGTTTTAATGCACTCAACTATTGAATTGAAATTGTTTTTATTTGACTCTTTGCCAAAATACCATAAGCAATCTAAAATTAAAAGCCACCAAACATGCTTGTAATAGCAGAGAGTGAACAGATAACATGCGGGTCAATAAACTGCCTTCATGTCGCAATCGGACTTGAAAGTCAGTAAAGCGATTCAAAGGGAGCATGGCCAGTCTTCCCGTCCGGTATTCTCCCAGGTGACGGTCAGGTCCCAAGGACCGACCGCAAGCGTTGGTTTTCAACTTCACGTGTTATTTCGGAAGTTGAATTGTCCGATCCCCTTTACGTCTTATTTCGTACGTATAATTATCTGATCCCCTGCCACTGACGGCCCAAACAAACATAAAGTCTTGAAACTTAGCATTCGCGAGCCCCGAGCCGTTTTCGGTCGTGCCTTGTGTGTAGAATTTAAAACAAGGTTTTGCCTCTGCATTAAGGCAGTCAAATACACCTGAAATTCGTCGAAGCCTTCTGGACAAACTGCCTTCGTGTGGCAATCGGACTTTAGAAAGTCACTAAAACGATTCAAAGGGACCATGCCCGGTCTTCCCGTCCGGTATTTTCCCGGGTGGCGGTTAGGCCCCGGGACCGAGCGCAAGCGTTGGTTTTCAACTTTTTATTTCTCAAGTTTAATTGTCCGATCCCCTGCAGCTGACTGTCCGATCAAACATAAAGTCTTAAAACTCAGGATTTCAGGAGCCGTTTTCTGTGTTTTTGGTGGTGTACTGTGTAGAATATTAGCATAGATCTATCTTAAACAATCAACTAAGTGATTGATATCGATAGGGATTAAATTTTTGGAGGTGCAAACTCTTCCTCAACATTTACACATTTGCAAATTTTTGCTAGGAGTGCAAACTATAGATTTATTAAAAAATAAAAGACATAATTAAAACATTCCAAATATTAAAATCAGAAATAGAAGGGAAATTATTTATGTAAACAAGCTATTTAGGATACAATTTTGAGATTATTTAGTGGTTTTGTTTTCTTTTAAATAATGTTTTGAGATTATTTAGATTTTTAGATAGAATATTTTATCAATTAAATAGATAAATTTTGTGAAAGTATTTGATTTTATTTTTAAAATATTGTGTTAATTATTTTTGAGATATTGAGGCGATTTTTTTTTTTTAATTTTTTTAATTCATCACAATTATGATGATTTATTAATGTTTTTCTTAAAACAATTAAATATAAAAATAAAAATATAAAGAAAATCAAATCACTTTATAATTTTTTAAATTGTCAAATTTAATTTCAATAAATTTAATAACTATCATAATCATCATAATTTTAATATATACATGATTATATCTTTTTATATCTATCTAATCAATCATTTTTATGTATATATAATTTTATCTTCCTATATTCAATAACAAATATAAATATAATCACATGATTTTCCATAAGTAAAAATTAAACAGTATCTATTAATTATTCTTTAAAAAAAGTTATATATTTTATTTTCAATTACAAACATACCAGAAAAAAATGTAGGGAAATAAATTCACATTAAAATATTGAAAAAAATTAGCAAAAGTTTTGTTCTCATCTATATGCTCTATAATTAGTGAAAGTAATTTCGATGTGATAAAATATGAAAAAAATAAATTATTTTTTTAAAAATGATTTAAAATATTAAAAAGGTTATTTCCATCATACACATCCTAATAATTGTTAAGAGTAAATCAAGGTTATATAATTAAATTTTATGTATGATTACATTAACAACTAAGAGATAGTAAGTTCAAAATATTTTGGAATCTATCTTTTTCACTTAAATTTTGGAATCTATCTTGATCATACATTTAATTGGAATTATAGTATTGATAAAATGATTAATAAAGAGTGAAAATTTATTATCAACTTGAAAACAATTGTAAATTGGAAAACCTTTTCTTTTGAGATAACAATAAACTCTTATCACACATGTTATATTATATGGATGTGAACTATGGGTTGAAGTATTTTTAAAGAATTATGGAGAAAGATATATCAGATTCAAAAACACTTGATAACATATAATCCCAAAATTAAAGGAAATACACCATATCCTATCCTCCTATAGAATTGAGAGAGTGGCTATGACTAGTAACTAATTTACAAATAAATAAAGAATTAATAGATAAAAGAATTTTTCATCTTTGTGATATTAAAAAAGTTGAAGATGAAAACCACTTTTTCATAAAATACTCCCACTACACCCATATTAAAGTGCAATTTAAACAAAAATCTATAATAATGACATTTTATATGATAATATAAATGAATATTAATAACCATAATCATTATCATTAATTGTGATATTGCAATATAAAAAATAAAAATAAAAATTATCCATAATATGTAGAAGTTTAACAAATTTTCAAAACATTAATTAATTTTACATCATTTTGGTCTTCCTCTTTTGTCCCCGTGCAACCAACATCAAAGATATTTAATTTTAAACTGAGTAATTTACCAGCATGAAGGATATTTATTTTTAAAATGAGTAATTTAATTATAGGGTTAATAATATTATTTTATAATTTAAGATTGAATTAAATCTTTTTAAATATTTAAATTTGCATAATTTCTTAAATAAATATAATTTTAAATATATAGTTGAATGATATTTAACGGTTAAAAATATGTTTTATCTTTAAAAATCACTAATCATCACCATATTCACTTGAAAAGATTTAACATAAAATTTAATTTATAATAATCTCTATTTTATAAATGAAATATCATTATTTTTTTTAAATATTATAATTTATTAAAATTATAATGATTTAGAAATACTTTTCATCACTATTATCATAATCATAAATTAATTTTTAAAAATATTATATACATATAAGATATTCATTTACAATTTTTTCAAACTATTATATATATATATGAATGAATGAGAAACTTAGTATATTTACATTTTAGTAAATAACATTATGGAATAATATTTAATGACGATTATAATTGTGAAAATAAATTTCTTACCATAAAAAATAGAATAGAAAATTATTATTTTAATTTATAAGAATACTATATAAATATATATTGCAGTGATAAATGAAATAATACATTTTAATATACATTTTATTTCATTCTCCATTAAAAAAATTAGCTTTATCCTCTCTTTACAAAAAGCTATGGTCAAATTTATTTATTTCTTTTTTGTTTTTAACTTCATACTATTCATAAAAAAAATTCATATTAACAAACAACAATTTAAAAAAATTGTGTGACAACAATTTAAAAAAATGGTCAAGATTTGTATATGAAATTATGATTTTACAAACCAAAGTTGTCATATTTATAAACTATCTTCAACAACTCTTAAGGGTCTTTTTCCTGTAAGAGGACATTAGCTCATTAATTTACCTATGAATTCATTAACTTACCTTGTAAACATCTATTTATGAATAGTGTGTTGGCATTTGTGTCCACAACTCCCATGTGAGAGTTTCGTGAGATCAGTTAATCCTTTCTCGTGGATTCTAACTTTGACGATTATAAGGGAAATTAACACCCGCAGGTTTTGATCCAACCACAATCGTGCTCCAACAAATGGTATCAAAGCTACACTAACACCTGCACTTTTGATCCAACAGCAATCGTGCTCCAACATAGTGTTCATCAACTTACCTTATGAACATCTATCTATAAATAACATCTTTTGAATTTTTGGTTTACTATTTTTTTTTCTTTTTCCTTTTAAGATAAAGCTACTAAATTATATAACTATCATGTTTTTTTATTCTTAAACGCTTATTAATGTCTATCTATACATATATACAAGCATGTGCAAAATTATCAATCTCAAGTCTAATTCATATCAACTTTTAAATCTCTACCCCACGTAATCTTGATATCTCCCGGAACCAAAAATGCATTAGAAAATTTGGGAGATGTATTCAAACAGGGTTATTTTTTTTTTTTTCCAAATCAACGTATTCAGTCTTCAACACTCTTCTTTGAAAAGTGAATCAGCATTATCGGGGCTTTCGTCGCATGGAATTTCGTGTGCCTCACATATTCTCGCTATGGTGGCTTTACAAACATGTTTGTAATTACCAAGAGAGTCGTAGATGAAAGGCGGGTCAATACACCTGAAATTCGTCGAAGCCTTCAGACCCAACAGCCTTCGTCTGGTCATCGGACTTTAAAAAGTCAGTATAACAATTCAAGGTGTTCACCATGGCCGATCTTCCCGTCCAGTTCTGTCCCGGGTAGCGGTCAGGTTCCCGGGGCCGTGCACAATCGTAGGTGTTTAACTTCACGTGTTATTTTCAAACTTTAACTGTCCGATTCTCTGCCACTGACCGTCCAATCAAATATAAAGCCTTCAAGCTCAGGATTTCGCGAGCCGTTTTCGGTCAATACGCACTCACGTCCGAGAAGGCGGCGAGGGACTTTACTGATCTCACTACTTCCCTGCTTATAATATTCGCATTCCTTTGCATATTTCCCAATTGAAGTCATCTAACATTGAGAGTTATAGCTTTGCCCTACTCACTCACATTTTCTTCTGCTTCTCCTGCCAATCCATCAGATCTATCAGACATCATATCGTTTGTGTGATCAGTGTACTCAGTATTATCGTTTATCTTCTAACATGAAGATCAGTATAATGGCTCTCCTCTCTATGTTTTCGTTCCTGCTCATTGCAGGCTGTAACGGCGACAGACTACTCATGAAGAATAGCCTGTTAATTGCACCCGACAGTCCGTCGGACTTCGAACCCGAGAACACCAAGATATCGTTGAGGTTTGGCCCGAGCATTGAGAAGATAAAGAAAATCGAGTTGTCTGTATCGAACAAGGCCGATGGCGTAACCAATTTTTTATCCAAGGGAGCAGAAACACCATCCAATTCCATGGTGACCCAACGGCGGCTCTCCACATCGAGCAATAGCCCAGGGGTCGGTCATATGCAGATAATCCGACGTAAATCTAAGGATATCCTCAAATCCCATGACAGCCATGGAGATGATCAAGTGCAGCAGCAAAAGAAGACTAAGCGGAAGCTGGGTTCTAGTCCAAGCCCGGGAGTTGGGAATTAATGGTTTTCAACATTATATACAGAATTTATTTGGGCACTGTTAAACCAAATTTATGAACTTCCATTTATTTGGCTGTGTATAAGTAATTCTTTCATGACAAAGAGCAATCTCATGTATACAACGCATCAAACATTCTTTCAGTAATAGATATACCGCACCACTTCAGCTGTGCAATGCCTTACAAACGAAGTACTTAAGTGAAACGAATCATATTTTTCGTTACATTCAATAATTTTTTTTATTATTGATGATGATTAAAGTTTAAGATCATTGATATATGTGATTTTAAGTAGGTATTATTGGTTTGCTTTAGAATTTTGTGCTAAAAAAAGTTAGTTAAAAGTTTTGACAAATTAAGAAATTATAAAGTTTAATATTATGAAATTCAAATTTAATGTATTTTGATTTTTAGTTAGTATATATTTAAATTGAAATTTTTAAGCTGTAAAACTTAAAAATATTGTTAATAGAAAGAAGTTTTTTTAAAAATTCTCTCTTTATGATTGTGAATCACTGCCAGCTAAAAAAATATAGATATTAAAAATTCTCTCTTTATGATTGTGAATCACTGCCAGCTAAAAAAATATAGATAGTTTAAGTAAAATTAAAAATTAGAACATGCAAATTTAGAAAAAACATTGATTGAATTGTGGTTGGTAAATTAGATGAACATGGTTGGCTTCTTTGATGATCGTTGGGGCATTTGATTTAACCGGGTACTGCTAAGAGTAGTGAAGAAATGAACATTGAATTTTAAAGGTTCATTGACAAATTTAATAATGAAAATTAAAAAAAATATTAAAATAATTTTTTTATATAAATATTATACAACTTATAAACTAAAATAATAAAAGAATTTGTATTTATAACTACCATCATGGAGGTATGTCTTCTTCATTATCTATTATAGAAAAGCATGAACTCATCCACTTCTCCTTAAGGACATCTATTGGTACACTTCTTTGAAAAGTATTGTGTTGATTTTACATATTTTATTCCAATTTATTATTCAACAATTTATATTATAATATTATATTTTTTGAATTTTGTTTTAAACAATTTTTTTTTCTTTAACCCCTTTCACTAAAAGAAGAAAAGTGATCATAACTTCCCAAAAATGTGCAATTTGATCCATATCCACTTTTAAATGTACCCACGCAATCTTGACATCTCCAAAGAAGTATTAAATCCAAAAAAGAGATTTAATCTATATCCACTTTTGAATCTCTACCCCACGTAATCTTGATATCTCCAAGAACTTTTAAATTAAAAAATGCATGTGAAAATTTGGGAGATGTATTGAAATATGGATTTTTTTTGCAAATCAACGTATTCAGTCTTCAACCGTCTTCTTTGAAAAGTAGATCACCAATAACGGCGCATTAGTCGAATGGGATTTCGTGTGCCTCACATATTATAGGAAAGTTGTGTTTGAAGAGCAAATCCTTTTGTTTAAATGTATTCAACAATTGAAATGGACTTGTTTTTATTTGACTCTTTGCCAAAATACCACGAGCCAATCTAAAATTAATATCAAATCTAAGGTCCACAAGCGACCGCCGCTTCATTATGTGGCTTTACAAACATGTTTGTAATAACCAAGATATTGAACAGATGACAGGCGGGTCAATACACCTGGAATTCGTCGAAGCCTTCAGACCCAAGTGCCTTCGTCTGGCCATCGGACTTTTAAAAGTCAGTAAAACGTTTCAAGCTGACCATAGCCGGTCTTCCCGTCTGGTACTCACCCGGGTCGCAGTCAGTCCCCGTGCGCAAGCGTTGGTTTTCAATTGTTCGGTACCGGGGTCCTGTCAGTCCCGGTTAGCAAGCTTTGGTTTTCTGCTAGTTATTAGGTAAGTTTAATTGTTTAGATAAATATTTATTGATTATAGTTTGGGTGGTTGAAAAGAATGATAGTTACCCTTTTTGATACCCTTTTCATCCAAACTTACATGATGTTCTTGTTAAACCTTATTATAATGATTGTATATAAGCTCCCATTATATCTGAGCATCTATACCGAAAAAAAAACCAAAAAACAACGTCCCAACCTGTCCTAATGTAAATTCCATGGTGACCCAACGGCGGCTCTCTACATCCAGTAACAGGAGTCGATGATGTTTAGATTTTGATTCCAATTACAACGCATCAAACATTATTTCAATAATAGGTATGAGGTTAACCGCACCACTTCAGCTGTGCAATGACTTAGCAACGAAGTATCCCATTTTTTTTTAACATTCATTTGTTTTATAAAACTGGTTGGTTATTTTGTTTTGGAACTAAAGTACGTGTAAATTTAAGGTTGTTGCATGTACAATCTGAACATAGTGTTAATGCTCGAAAAAGCTATTTTATTAAAAAATGTAATGCTAATCTTTTCATGATTGAAAATTATATTTAAATATTTTATGTAAAATTAAAAATTAGCAATGGCAATATTCAAATAACATGGATTGAGTTGGGCAATATAAACCAGTTAGGACAAAGTGTCATGAAGGGAGGGGCAGTACTAGTGATGTGCTTATACGAACTATATATCAAAATTCTTAAATGTATACAAAATTTTCCATTCCATCATGTTTAGAAAGTATTCAAGACCATGTTTATGTTTAATTGAACATAGGATTTTATTTTTATTCATAAATGTATACAAATTTTCCATTCCATCATGTTTAGAAAGTATTCAAGATCATGTTTATGTTTAATTGAACATAGGATTTTATTTTTATTTTAATAATGTATATTTATAGTATTAATTAGAATTAACAATATTTTTTTTATAATATTTTTTTTCAATTTAAATGTAATAGTATTTTTAATAATATTATCATTTTAAACGCTACATCCTTATTTATTATGTAATGATTCAAATAAGTCTTAACATTTTTATAATATATATAAATAATATATTATTATTTATATATATTGAACTATTAATAATACAAATTATATTAATCAGCATAGATCCATCTTAAATTCGTATCTATCAAGTATCTAAAGGGATCCAATTTCTTGAGGTGTATTTCTTTTTTGAAATTTAAACTCAAGAAATTTGATCTCTCTTGATTGATAGATCCAGGTTTAAGTTTTAAGTTTTTATTTTATAAACGAACATCTATTTTTTAATTATTTTTCATAATATTTTATTTTATGAACCAACATAGGTATTTTCTAAATACTTTCCATAATTTTTTTATTTTATGAGCTGACATGAATTTTCTTAATTATTTTGTTACAAAACTTACATCACGTTACAACATCTCCCCCATACTTTTTTAAAAATATTTTCCATAATTTTTTATTTTATGAGCCGACATGAATTTTTTTAATTATTTTTTAATTATTGTGTTACAAACGTTACATCACCACGTTACAACATCTCCCCCATACTAGACTGTAAAGCACCTCGTTTCACTCGTGCAATTAATATGCTCATTCCTCCCCAAAACCACTCACTAAACACATATGACAATTATTTTATATATTTCTTATTTAATATATAACTTTGACATTAATCATATTATTTTATTATTATTAATAATAATAAAAGTTGATTATCTTTAGCATTCATAATCATGTATTTATATAACAATATATATTAATAAATAGTTTATAGTTCACTTTTGTTTAGTGTGACTCACTATGATGGATAATGATTAACTTTGGTTAATTATGGTGGACTATAAACATGACCTTATACAAAATGAAGACCATATCTAAGCTAAGGTGCAATCTCAAGGTATGTGCACAATTATCTTACCTAACAAATCTAGTGACTTGCACACATTCATCATTTGCTTTGGAGACTCCCCTCATAAGGCAATTATTGTGACATGTGAAATGATTCAACCTCACAATGTGATATTTTATTGAAGTCAACTTCTTAATGTCACAAGGTGAGCTAATATTGAAGTCAACCATTACAATGTGACAATTTATTATAGTCAACCACAATGTTACATTCTGATATTATATTCAAGGCAACTACCTAATGTCTTAATGAACTACATAATATTGAACTCAACTTCTTTATGATGCAATGTTACAAAATAATAAAGTCAACCTCTTTGTAACATCTCCATAAAATAAAGGTAAATTCTCCATAAAAAAAAAATTTTGTTCTTCATTCTCCTTACTGGATTACACATCATTCTGATTTTGACTATCACATGCGTATACTAATCTAAACTAAACTAACTTCTGCCTTTTGTAATTCTTCCTACTGGATAGAGGAGTAGTAATGGTTATCATGCCGCTTACTTAGCTATAGCTAACACACTCCATACTTGATTTGCAGGTACGCCTATTTCTTCACTCTCGCAGAGATGAATTCTAGATTAATGCGACTCCATGGGCATAATAATTTATAACAAGTTGTGGACCTTTCGTTCTTGTTTAACACAATCGGTAGGTGCAGAATATGAGGTCAAGGCATTACACAAATAGTTTATAAATTCATTTGTAGAGATTATTGTAATTCGCATTATACCTTTGATAATTGTGGCAAGGGAATGTTAAGATCACTTAAGCTCATTAATCTGGTACACTTTCCATTTAAAAGTGTGACCTAGATGTACCCTTCAACTTTATGCAAAAATTGTGGTCGCGAGGGTTATTATGTAATAACAAGGAACCTTTGTATAAATCCTGGAAGGTGTATATTTCAAAGGAACAGCGAATCGTGATATTCTACCACAATGATCCACGAACTAAACTCAAACTACAAGTTGGAGAGTTACTATTCTATACACTAGCCGGGACTAAGGTTGAAACTTACGACATTCCTACCTTTGGCAGCATTACGTTGGAGTTTGATATTAAAGAAATGGTACTCAAAACAATTAAAGCCGTTTTAATTGAAAACTAGGACGCAGTACCAGCTGGAGTCTTCGAGGTTTGCCAGCAAACTCAGTCTGGTACCAAGCCATGTGACATCTATTAAATTCCTTTACAAGAGATGTGACAGACCTCGATTTCAGCTACCATCGCTTGGCACGCCGGTTAAGGGTTACAATTCTCAGGTTTTCAATCGTCAAAGGAGCACTTCTTCAGAATGAAGTGAGTACCACTATTATCAAACAGCTATACAGTTTAAAGGTAGAAGTTTGCAGGGTTTGGACACACCAGTCTCCGCTAGTTATCACGGTTTAAAAGCTGAAAACCCTCGTCACAGAGTTGTGTGGTAACCTTTTGAAGATAAATGGAGGAGCCGTGACCTGGTGGCTTAGTCTCAGAGGTAAACAAACTCAGTTAACTATATTTTTAAAAGTAATTCTTATATGGACATTACCCTCCAGTTACTAAAGTTTTCTGTGGTGTTCATGGCAGGTATCATCGAGCCTTTCAGGAGTGGGCGATCTGGGCTAATTCTTTTGGTAAGCAGGCAATGACTCCATACGTACTCCAGCCTTGCAATGGAAGAATTTCTTTTCTTCACATCAACCCTATCGAGGTTATTACAATCTGGTTTTTGCTGTATAATAAATAGAAGAACTCATCAGTTCCTTTAGGGTGTTGAGTTTCCCTACCAGGGTTTTGAATGTAATAAATGTGCAATAGTATCTGTGGGATTGTAGGTTTTTGTTAACCCTGAGGCTGCGACTCTCCAGTCCTTCGATGGAGTAAAATTTATCTAGGTAATTTGGAATTTAATACTGGTTTAACAAATTTTCTCCTGCCTGTAATAGTTAGCCTTTGCAGTAGTAATTTTCGAATGGAAAACGAGCTGAGGCTCGTGTAGCTCAAAACTTATCCGCTATGAGTTTGTTCGGAAAGATCTACCCTTGTAAAAAGGGTTTTCTGTTAATCTTCTAACCCAGAAAATGATTAGTATAGAAACCAACTACTATAAGTCATGGTTCGCGAGGAAGATAATGTTTTAATAGCAATGGTTGGAATCACTAGATTATCCATCTATTTTTGAATAGGACTCTAAATATCTACTATTTAAATGCACGACCGTCACTCTCTGCACCTATATTTCGAAATCGAGATTTAAAGTTTGAAGATAACTGTAGATCTTGACTCTATACGAATGGGTTGCGTTTTCTTTTCTTATTGTTACCTTAACCTATTAGTAAGTGAATTTTTAAACGAACCATAAGCCTTCAAAGTTATTGTTATCGACAGTTTGAAAAATGTTAGGTTGTTTTCACAGATCGATGATCTCCATTCACCTTTTGGTTTGAATGAAGCCCTGATTATAAAGATGGGTTAAACACATCATTGAAATACTTTATATCTTACTTCATAAGTCAGGTTTAAGAATGGACGAATCTAACATTAGTTCTCGGCGTTAGTCTTTAGGGTTTTCATGGTGGATGAATATTACAGTTTACTTCTCGTCTAAGTATGATCAAGCGTTATTCAACGACTGACTGTTTATTCTGTATGCTCCTATTACTTCGTAAGGGTTTGCCCATAATATTTGAGTCTATTGTTTTGCAATGTATCGAAATTAGACTTTCGGGGTATTTTCTTTTAATAAATGTCAAATGGGAATCGTATGGTTCTACTATGCACTGATATTAGCATTCATATAACAAATAGATAGAAATCCATCCCGGTTCTTGTAAAATAAAAATGAGATTCAGTAGAGTCCTAAATACAAATACAGTTCAGAAATTTTCCCTGAGTATTCAGAGTTTATCTTCTCAAATAATCAGATCGATAAAAAAATAGAACCACTATGGATCTGTTGGAATATAGTTACTTAGAAAATTCAGATTATTTATATTTGCTCAGGGGATTGCAATCAAAATAAAAATCTCATATTCCTTAGATCGTACTGGAAGTAAATATCCTATTTTACTTATTCCAAAAAAATTTATAAACAAACAGTTAACTGATCAAAATACTATACTGATTGGCAGAAGCAAATTAATGGAAATACAGCAGAGTCTGAACTTTAAAGTAAAACCTGGAGCTCGTAAACCGGATGTAACAGGAACAACCACATTCCTCCCAACCTTAGATTAGGTACAAACTCCAAGTCCGTCCGTAATCACCCCCGAGCTAGATACATGCATGAAAGTGTGGACAGTTAGCCTCCAGTTCAGTTGCGTTTTCCTGAATCCCTTGCGTAACACCGAGTGCTCAAACAGCAAGTGTAATTCTCTCTGGCATACTCAGCAGCGTCCTGCCTCCTCACATATGCCTTTCCTTTATAGTTTGCCTAGGTCTTACCATTAGCAGCCAATTCCTCATGGAATTTTCGCAGCTAATCAAATCCCTCATTTTCAGGGTGTGTCTAGTGTCTTAAATACACTTCTGACACTTGTTCTGGTTTCCCAGAGGCTAACTCTAACTTGTTCCCCACTCCTTCATGCATGATCTCCTCATTTAACTTGGTTGTTTCCTGTTCATCCTTATTTTAAAATAATAAAAATTGTTTTCTTACAACAGTCCTTCTAGGACTTTAATCAGTCGATTTCTCATCTGGCTTTCTCATTGAAATAATCTTAACATAATAAAATAATATACATATATAATTATATGTATATAAATATATATTAAAACGTCGAACATAATGTCTTTTCATTATTGGGGAGGGACGTCACACTCTTGGCTTGCACTGTGACATAATTTTGAATTCAATTATAATGTCACAATTTTAAAACATACTGAAGTTAGCCTCCAATGTTGTTATGTGACATAAACTTGAAGAAACATAATGGAGCATTTTGATATAACATTGAAGTCAAGATATTCAATTTTTTTCTCTTGAAATGTGACAATGTTACATAGCATTGATGTCAACCATATTAAACTAATGTCAAGTATGGAGAGTGTTTGGTTAACAATTGTTAATTTCATATAAAACCAAATCCAACCATACACAACCATCAATTCGCTATGACTTTTGTTGATTATGATTCAGTTTTGTCAGTTATGGTTAAAGATAGGTGACCATTATTGACTATTGTTCTATATGATTGACAATTACTAATGATGATTGATTCGAGTTGATGATGGTTGATTGTTATTGATCGTAGTTGAATTGGTTAACAATGGTTTACTGTGACTGAGAAGGATTGACTTTATTAAAAATGACTATGCAAATAATTTTCAATATTTTGGTGGTGATGTATATTTTCTCTCTATGTTTATTTTAGTTATATTTTTTGCATTCTCTTAGTATTTGTTGTTCTCAAACAATTCAAACATTTGGATTATATCTTTCTAAATATACACAAAACATCAAAAATATTGAGTAATCTTATATATATATATATATATATATATATATATATATATATGTTATGTTTCCCAATGGGAAAATGAGCAAATTGGATTACACATAGAGAAAAATAACAAAAGGAAGCACAACAGAATAGGCGTGAATGCTCAATGTATTTCTCATTAACCAAATGTATATTTAAATACAAGGAGAAATGTCCCTTGGGTTTCATATTCCCAAGTGGACTCTTGGACTCCTAGGTGACTCTTAGTCTCCCTAAGGATTAGACTCCAACAAATCCCCCCTTAATCCTAAGGGTGTATATGAGTCCAAGAAAAAGAAGAGAGTTGAATAAGTGGAAGTGGACAGCTACCACCAGCTAAACATTTCCATCCTTTACTAAGAAGGTTAGATAGAAGCTTGCACATGCTTCTGTTAAATATAATGGCTCTCTGAAGGGATGGATTTTAGGCTAACCATCAACCGAAATGGGATAGCAGAAGGCTGGAATATTCTACTACGTGTGTGGTTCAATGCTGACAACAAACTCTCGAACTTGGCGATAACAATCGCTCACAAGTTCTCTGGAACTTGGCTTGAAGGCTTATAGGTTTTGTGCAATGGTTGGGATGGGCTGACACCAAACCAACTGGAGAGCTGAAAACAAGAAGTGAACAACTGCAACTTGTTGAACATTTCCATCTTGACAAATGTTTTCCAAGTTAGCTAGAAGCTTGCACATGCTTCTGCTAAATGAAGGTGCTCTCGATACTGATGGTTTAAGACTGACCACCAAATATGGAGCTCAGTCGAACATAGCTCTTCACATGCTCACTTGTTCCGGCTCGCCTGTACTTGCTCGCTTGTTACTGATGGCCTACATCCCCCCCTGTGAGGAACAATGTCACATACCCAAATTCGGAATATTTTATTTCATGAGAAAAAATTATGTTATATGTTATTGTAATGCTTTATGATTATTGACCAAGTAGGGTCAAGGATGACTGTAATTAAATACTTTAATATTTTATTATTTATAAATACAAGAGGAGACAAATATCCCAAGGAGACTATTGAAAGAGTGCTCACTGCCCCATTAGGAGGAATGAAATAGGGTGGAGGGCAAATTGACACTTGGCCGCATCATCAATGCACCTCTAGCTGATGCAGGTGGAAACTTCCCTACATTAATGGTCATGTTCCCCAAGGAAGTGGAATGGAGCAGGTGGCTCAGTAATTGTAAAATTGACCAAAGACCTAGGCAATCTATTCATACCCATCGAATTGGAGAAGGAGGCTAATCACTTTTTACCTTATGATGAATTTGAAACTAGATAGAAAAAGTGAATTCGATGAGGGGAAAGCTAAAGGGATTGATTGAGATAAGCTTGTTAATCTGAGTTAGTACTGCTTTATGCAGAACTCAATATTGCTGAAAAGCAGAAGTCTCATTCTGGAGTATTGTCAACATCCATGCTTAGTTGGAGAGGTAGCATTTGCATCCACCTAGCATCTTCACCCTAGTGGTTCAGTGAGCAGCCTCTGGTATCCTAAGGAAAGTAATTTGGCTGCCTTCAGGAGTTGGTTGGGAGGAACGGGCTCCCTTGGGTTTTTGTTTCACTCTTCAGTTTTCAAGTTCTTATCTTCTTATGCATTTGTTTTTACTGTATATCTATTTCTGGAAATGTTTTAAAATTTTAGAAAAATATGCAGAGTTATTCCAGTTAGTTTTAAGAGCTAGTTATGAATGTGAATCTGTACTATTATTAAAGAAATAAAATTAGAAATGCAGAATGACTAATTAAATTACTTTTCTGTATTTTTCCACACACATTACGTGTCGTACTCTAGTACATAAAATTTAGATTAATGATAGATTCGAATGATTGATCATCATAGATTAAACTCTATTTTATTTCAATATAAACTCTCTATCTTTATTCCAGTAAATACTTCTTTTACTAAATGCAAAAAACATAGTATTCATCTAAGTAAATAGCATTTAAATAAAAGCTCTCTACATAGCATCATATTCCATTTTATAGTAATATTAGCATTCAAATAATTTTCATATTCAAATAGAATTTAGATTAAAAGCCTAGTCTTTGTGTTCATCAGTAACAATAATCAAATAAATAATTAAATGACAAAAGAAATCTAATTCAAAACCAAATCCTTTGATTTATAAAACATTACAAACACAAAATCTAGTAGCATACCCTCGTTATTAATGCAAGATAGATTGAAAAGAAAAAATTCCTTCGAAAACAAAACTCTGGAGTCCTATCACCAGCTTAATAATTGCATTACCAAAAATAGTCATTATCTTCTGTACTAATTACAATTTTCTTAGGATAGTATTACACATGAGAATAATTCTTTTCCCAACACAGTAGTAAGTAATGCACAGGCCAAGCCTTTGATAGGCATCACCAGGGTTTAAGAAGTTTATTCTCGTTAATACATTCTTTATATACGAAAAGAACAAACACAGACCAGGGTTTGAGACTCTAGAGGCTCACCCTCCATGGTATTTTCTTTATGAAATTTTATAAAGGAATGTTACAGCATTATATAAACACAAATATGCAGGGTCGAGTTTCGACTCCCCTTAATTCCTCAAACTATTAAAAAATATGAAGTACAGGTTCAAAACCCTTAACCAACAAATCACTAAACCAATAGCATGATAAATAATTAAGTTACGGTTTTGACCCTATTTCCATTCATTGAAACGATGGCTACCATTTTTCTTTTAAAACCACATAAAAACTTAAATTGTTAACATGTTTGAAAGATGGGCGTAGCCCTAGCAATTGTAATTTGCAGCTTAAGTAGTTCTTTTAATAAAATAACAAAAATGTCGATAGCATACTTTGGGATGAGATTTAAACAATACATGGATTTCCCATAAAATATTTTCTTTATTGAAAATCCTTAAACAAGGTTCTTTACAACTCCGTATAAAACGAAAGACGTTGAGAATCCAACGCAAACTGGGCTCATGGGTCTATCCTTTGGGTCATAAATTCCTTTTAATTTTCAAATAATAAAAATCAACTATATAAGCCTCAACAGCGGAGGAAAACCTCATCTCAGTACAACACCATTCGATATCATCGACTGTCATCACCTTTCTTAACAAAAGTTCGATTCAGGGTTTGTAAAGAAACGTCGAGGCTTACCAATGCAGATTATTGGAAGCCACAATGGATTAGATGCCTGGAAGTGGTATCAACACAGCATTTATGGAACCCTGTCACTCCACAACCCACACAACAGAAAATAAGTTTTAGTAACAAATTATTTTGAGAAAGGATGAATTAAAACGATAAATGTTTGGCACCATGAGTATGGTCTTACCTTTCTTACAAGATTCCTTCAACCAAGCTTCCATCTATCAGATGCAAACTGCCATGGAAGACCCTGAAACATCGTAAAGCTTGCAAAACCTACCATTTCATTAGCCTGTCGGCCTCCACAACCTTCTTTGCATAATGGGAAAGTGAAATGAACCTTCGAAGGGTTTGTTAGTCACTCAAAACCTCGGTTAGGGTTTTTCCCAAAGCCCAATGTGTTTCACGTGAAATGGTTGCCACGGAAGTGCCAATTAGACTTTCCACTTCGACCACATTCAAGTTTGTATTAAAGTCTCACCTGCCAGCCAGCAAAGGATCCACTACGAGGTTATTACATAAATACTATACATCATATAGTTCACAAGGTTTATGGACATGTGTTCATATAACCAAAGTCTTGTATGCTTGTGTTTTAATAATTTGCATCATGGCCAAGGCTAATGCCCTGCTACATGCAAGTTTAGACATATAAGCACCATGTACTATATGAGATGCAACTATATGTTAATAATATTGAAACACAATGATATTAACAAGGGGTCAACGATATGTTAAGTCATCATTGTGAAAACCATAAGAACTATCTCATGTCAAAATATATATTAAAGTTTATTACAAAAGAAAATTAGTTTAATATTATAGGATTAAAGTTTTAGATGCAAGTCTTTAAAAGGAATTAGCATTTTAAGCTAGGGTAGGACTTACCCTAGGTCTTCTAGGGTTTACCGTTAATTGTCGATAATGCCAAGCATAAAGTAGTTGCAAATGTACAGTAATTGGATTTGGAACTGATAATAATAACCTCACCTGCGATATCTGTACAAATAGGAATAAGAGCATTAGCTATGGAAATAGCTAAGTAAGCCTCGGGGATTCAATAGGACCCCTTGATCAAGAAAATAAAAAGATTAGTAGCATAAAAATTATATTTTTGTTACGTCGCTAATGTAGAATTAAATACTGATCCAAAAATAAAATTCGACACATTAATGTTGTAAATATTTGAGACAAAAGAAGTGACATTTATTTATGAGATAAAATATGCTAAGTCTTAACATTTACTTTCTGACAGTAATAATTATAAACAATTATGACATGTCAAACATTTTGAAATGAATTAAGATGATGCATTAATGAATACAAACACAACATCATAATTAGGACAGAATAGTCCTTTCTGAGATAGTTGTCAATAAGAATGTATTCCGCTTAAGAATTAATTGACATAAATGCTAGTAAGAAAGGATTTTAAAATTTTCATAAAAAATGGGAGATGTTACATGTGGTATCAGAGCGCAAGTTCAAACTCTAGGCCTGAAAGTGGCCCAACTCACGCAAACAAAATTCAGAATAGAAAATACATATACTAATTTTGTTTTTCAGTTTCAACATTTATTTAAGTTTGCAGGTATGGAAGGATCGGAAGAGTCAACTAAAGACAGGTCCCACCTTAATGGTCAAAATAATAATGAACAAGAACACATTAATGCAGGAAATATATTTGTTGAATTAAACGAAAACTCATCTGAATTATTGAGAACTGTAAGAGATTTAAAAAATAAAATAAATATTGTAAAAGAGGAGAACGAACGAATTTTAAAAGCTCAATAGGAGTTGAATCAAATCTCGATGGATAAATTCCATAGTAATGATAAAAATTAAAGAACATAAATTAACCTTGAATCTGAAATCATGCCTTACCAACAAAAAAGTTAAAAGTTAAAACTCATTGATTGTGCAACTAGTTAATCTTCTGAAATTAATATTAAATTGCATAGGAAGAAACATCAATATTCCAGCGATAGTAGCGAAAGTAACTGTTACACTAAAAAGAAGAAATATAAACCATATGAAGAAATTTCTGGAGAATTTAAGAAGATTAAACCACCAACTTTTAATGGAGAAATAGAAAAAAGTGAGGAAGTTGAAGCATGGTTATCCAACATGAATAAATATTTCCAAATTTATAACTACTCAAGTCAGCTAAAAACAAGGATGGAAATTTATAATCTAACGGGTAAAGCTGATATTTGGTGGCAAGACTTGAAGCAGGTAAAAGGATTGCAAGAGAGAAATGTAAACTGGAGTAGTTTTAAAAAGTATTTTAAAAGAAATTTCTATCGGAGCAATATTACGAAGAACGAGATAAAGAATTTTATGAATTAAAGCTAGGTTCCATGGATATGAAGGAATTGAGCAGCAAGTTTTTGAATTTATTAAGGTATGTGCCTTACATTACGGAAGAAAATCCTAAGGTACAAAGGTTCTTGAGATGTCTACCCTCTCATATAAAGGACAGAATTGAGTATGACGATCCTAGAACTCTTGAAGAGACCATGAGGAATGTAAATTTATGTTATGAACATAACAGGAAGAGGGAAGGCATGCCAAGCTGGGAGGCCAAGAAGCCTAATAATTTTGAGCAAAGAAAGAATCATTACTCATTTAATCGAAATTTTAGAAATAATAATTCACATAATTTCCCTAACAGAAAATTTCAAGGAAATAATTCAAGAAGTAATGCACAACCAAATTTTATAGCTGCAAGAAATAGAGATCCACCTAATATTTATGTTAAAAGCAACGAACAAAAGAAAACTGTAAAATGTTGGGACTGTCAGGGACCTCACTATGCATCAAACTGCCCACTTAGAAAGAGGACCGTCAACAACATACACACGGTACAGGAGGATGCTACTATTGGTTATCTATCAAGGGAAATGCCCAGGTTTAATGCATCTTTGCAAAACAAACAACCTGATCATCAAACTTCCATGGTTGAAGTAGAAGGTACGCTGAAAAATAAACCTATATCTATTTTGATTGATCCAGGGGCAAGCCTGAGTTATGTATCTCCAAGTATAGCAGAAAAATTTAAACTACATGTAGAAAAGTTTGACAAATCCTGGTTGGTTCAACTAGATACAGGTACAAAAAGAAAGGTAATTGATTTTGTTAATAATTATGAATTGCTTATGAATAAGTTTAGAACTCAAGTAAAGTTAAATGTATTACCTTTAGGATCATATGATGTATTGATTGGAATGGATTGGTTGGAAAAGCATAGGTTAGTATTAAATTGTTTTGAAAAATATTTTAGTTGCTTGAATGATGAATCTGAAATAGTAACAGTAAAATGAATTCTAAGAAAGACTTCTATTAGACAAATCTCTGCTTTGCAAGTTAAAAAGGCTGTTCATAAAGGGTGTAAGTTGTTTGTTCTAAATGTAATTTGTGACGAACAATCAACTAAGGAAGTTAAAGATTCATGAGAAGAACTATGCAACTTATGACTTAGAGTTGACGGCCGTAATACATGCGTTAAAGATGTGGCGTCAACACTTCGAAAATTTACACTAATGACATATAATAAAGGTTTAAAATATTTTTTGGATCAACCAAATCTGAACGCAAGGCAAGCTAGGTGGATAGATTTCCTTAGCGAATATGATTTCGAGATTCAGCACATTAAAGGTAAAGAAAATAAAGTTGTTGATGCCTTAAGCAGGAATGCTAGGCTAAATTTTTTTTCAACAATCAGTACTTATAAAACTCATTTAGAAAATCAAATTAAGGAAGGGATCAGAATGGATGAAAAATATCAAAAATTAATTGAGGAAGTTGCTGAAGATAATGCTGAAAATTTAATAACAGATTTCAAAATTAATGAAAGAGGATTAATGCTGTATAAAAACAGACTTTATGTGCCTAATGTTGTTGAAATTAAGTTGTTGATTTTATATGAAATGCATAAAAGTCCATACTCAGGGCATCCTGGGTACCAAAAGATGATAACAATGCTGAGGAAGGATTACGTTTGGCCCTGTATGAAAAGTGAGGTAGCTGAATTTATTGCTAGGTGTTTGGAGTGTCAGCAAATAAAGGGTGAACATCAACATCCAGCTAGACTGTTGCAGCCACTACCCATACCAGATTGGAAGCGCAAAATAATTAGTATTGATTTTATAACTAGTTTACCTAAAAATCAGAAGTAGAATGATTCTATAATGGTAGTTGTGGGCAAGCTTAGTAAAGCAGCCCATTTCCTACCTGTTAAAACAACTTACAAGGCTGCTAACATTGCTAAAATTTTTATGAAACAAATTTTTCGTCTACATGGGATTCCAAAAGTTATAATTTCTAACAAAGACTCAAAGTTTAAAGGAAATTTCTGGAAATCTTTATTTAAGGGTTTAGACACTACTTTAAATTTCAGTACATCATTTCATCCACAAATGGATTGGAAAATAGAAAGGGTCAATCAGATTCTTGAAGATATGTTAAAAATGTATGTTAGAGATTAGCCAGGTAAATGAGAGGAATATTTGCATCTTACTGAGTTTGCTTATAATAATCATTACCAAGCTTCATCAAAACTCAATCCATTTGAAATTTTATATGGTAGAAAATGTAATACTCCTATTTCATGGAGTAGTCCGATTGACATGTTAATGTTATGTCCTGAGTTATTGAAAAAAATGGAACTGACAATGAAACATGTACAAAGCAATTTCAAAATTGCATAAGATCGATAGAAAAGTCATGCAGATTTAAAAAGAACTCAGAAAGAGTTTCAAGTTGGTGAGCATGTTTTCATTAAGGTAAAACCCAAAAAGAGTTCCTTAAAATTAGGGAGTTGTGCTAAACTAGCGGCAAGGTATTGTGGACCTTTTGAAATACTATCCAGGGTTGGACCAGTCGCATATCAGATAGATTTTCCACCAAAACCTAAAGTACATAATGTATTCCACATTTCTATTTTGAAAAAGTATGTGCACGATACTACTCATGTGATTAATTGGAATGATGTATAGGTGGAACCAAAAGGAGATTTTCTAGTCGAACCAGATTGTATCCTCGACAGGAGGTAAATTTTGCTTCGCAATAGCGCCATTGGACAGGTAAAGGTGCCATGGAAGCACCTTGTCCCAACGAAGCAACCTGGGAGTTGTAAAGAAATATGCGGGTGGCATATCCAGCTCTGTTCCAGGAAGATGTAGAGGATGATGAATGAAGCAACATCGAGGACGATGTTAAATTTAAGAGGGGGTCTTTGTCACATACCCAAATTCTGAATATTTTATTTCATGAGAAAAACATTATGTTATATGTTATTGTAATGCTTTATGATTATTGACCAAGTGGGGTCACGGATGACTGTAATTAAATACTTTAATATTTTATTATTTATAAATAAAAGAAGAGACAAATATCCCAAGGAGACTGTTGAAAGACGGCTCACTAACCCACTAGGAGGAATGAACTGGGGTGGAGAGCAAATTCACTTGGCAGCATCATCAATGCACCTCTAGCGGTTGCAGGTGACAAATTCCCTACATTAATGGTCATGTTCCCCAAGGAAGTGGAATAGAGCAGGTGGCTCAATAATTGTAAAACTAATCAAATACCTAGGCAATATATTCATACCCATCCAATTTGAGCAGGAGGCTAATCACTTTTTACCTTATGATGAATTTGAAACTGGAGAGAACAAGTCAATTCAATGAGGGGGAAGCTAGAGGGATTTATTGAGATAAGACTGTTAATGTGAGTTAGTACTGCTTTATGCAGAACTCAATATTGCTGAAAAGCAGAAGTCTCATTCTGGAGTATTTTCAACATCCCTGTTGAGTTGAAGAGGATAACATTTGCATCCACCGAGCATCTTCACCCTAGTGGTTCAGTGAGCAGGCTCGAGGGTCTTAAAGCAAGTAATTTGGCTTCCTTCAGGAGTTGGTTGGGAGGAACGGGCTCCCTTGGGTATTTGTTTCACTCTTAAGTTTTTCAGGTTCTTATCTTCTTATGGATTTGTTTTTATTGTATATCTATTTTTGTAAATGTTTTAGAATTTTAGAAAAATATGCAGAGTTATTCCAGTTAGTTTTAAGAGCTAGTTATGAATGTGAATCTGTATTGTTATTAAAGAAATAAAATTAGAAATGCAGAATGATTGATTAGATTACTTTTCTGTATTTTTCCACACACATTACGTGTCAAACTCTAGTACATAAAAGTTAGATTAATGATAGATTCGAATGATTGATCATCATAGATTAAACTCTGTTTTATTTCAGTATAAACTCTCTATCTTTATTTCAGTAAATACTTCTTTTACTAAATGCAGAAAACATAGTATTCATCTAAGTAAATAACATTTAAATAGAAGCTCTCTACATTGCATCATATTCCATTTTATAGCAATATTAGCATTCAAATAATTTTCATATTCAAACATAATATAGATCAAAAGCCTATTCTTTATGTTCATCAGTAACAATAATCATATAAAAAGTTAAATGACAAAAGAAACCTAATTCAAAACCGAATCCTTTGATTTGAAAAACATTACAAATGCAAAATATAGTAGCATACCCTTGTTATTAATGCAAGATAGATTGAAAAGAAAAACCTCCTTCGAAAACAGAACTTTGGAGTCCTATTACAACCTTAATAATTGCATTAACAAAAATAGTCATTATCTTCTATACTAATTACAATTTTCTTAAGATAGTATTACACACGAGAATAATTCTTTTCCCAACATAGTAGTAAGTAACGTACAGGCCGAGCCTTTTGATAGGCATCGATAGGGTTTTAGAAGCTTATTCTTGTTAATACATTCTTTATATACCAAAAGAACAAACACAGACCAGGGTTCGAGACCGTAGAGGCTCACCCTACATGGTTTTTTCTTTATCAAATTTTATAAACGAATGTTACAGCATTATATAAACACAAATATGTAGGGTCGAGTTTCAACTCCCCGTAACTTCTCAAACTTCTAAAAAATATGAAGTACGGGTTCAAAACCCTTAACCAACAAATCACTAAACCAACACCATGATAAATAATTAAGTTAGGGTTTTGACCCTGTTTCCATTCATTGAAATGATGGCTACCATTTTTATTTTAAAACCACATAAAAACTTAAATTGTTAACATGTTTGAAAGATAGGTGTAGCCCTAACAATTGTAATTTGCAGCTTAAGTAGTTCATTTAATAACATAACAAAAATGCCGATAGCATCCTTCGGGATGAGATTTAAACAATACATGGATTTCCCATAAAATATTTTCTTTATTAAAAATCCTTAAACAAGGTTCTTTACAGCTCTTTATAAAATGAAAGATGTTGAGAATCCAATGCAGACCAGGCTCATGGGTCCAGCCTTTAGGTCATAAATGCCTTTCAACTCTCAAATAATAAAAACAAACTGTATAAACTCCAACACCGGAGGAAAACCTCATATCAGTACAACACCATTCGATATCATCGACTATCATCACCTTTCTTAACAAAAGTTTGATTTAGGGTTTGTAAAGAAACGTCGAGGCTTACAAGTGCATATTGTTGGAAGCCATGATGGATTAGATGCCTGGAAGTGGTAGCAACGCAGCATTTATGGAACCCTATCACTCCATTACCCACACAACAAAAAATAAGTTTGAGTAACAAATTATTTTGAGAAAGGATGAATTAAAACGACAAATGTTTGGCACCGTGAGTATGGTCTTACCTTTCTTACAAGATTCATTCAACCAAGCTTCCACCTGTCAGATGCGAACCACCATGGAAGACCCTGAAACATCGTAAAGGTTGCAAACCCTACCATTTCGGAAGCATGTCGGCCTCCACTACCGTCTTCGCATAATGGAAAAGCAAAATGAACCTTCGAAGGGTTTGTTACTCACTCAAAACCTTGATTAGGGTTTTTCCCAAAGCGCAATGTGTGTCACGTGAAATGGATGCCACGGAAGTGCTAGTTAGAATTTCCACTTCGACCGCATTCAAGATTGTATTAAAGTCTCACCTACTAGCCAACAAAGGATCCACTACGGGGTTATTACATAAAGACTATACATCGTATGGTTCACAAGGTTTACGGAC
The DNA here is from genome assembly GCA_027924585.1 of Larix kaempferi. Classification (NCBI taxonomy): domain Eukaryota; kingdom Viridiplantae; phylum Streptophyta; class Pinopsida; order Pinales; family Pinaceae; genus Larix; species Larix kaempferi. Next base: position 15,952,432 of record BSBM01000560.1, read on the forward strand.
ATGTCTTCATATAACCAAAGTCTTGTATGCTCGAGTTTTAATAATTTGCATCATGGCTAAGGTTAATGCCCTGCTACATGCAAGTTTAGACATATAAGCACCATATTCTATATGAGATGCGACTATATGTTAATAATCTTGAAACACGATGATATTAACAAGGGGTCAATGATATGTTAAGTCATCTTCTTGAAAACCATAAGAACTATCCCATGTCAAAATATATATTAAAGTTTATTACAAAAGAAAATTAGTTTAATATTACATGCTTAAAGTTTTAGATACAAGTCTTTAAAAGGAATTAGCATTTTAAGCTGAGGTAGGACTTACCCTAGGTCTTTTAGGGTTTACCCTTAATTTTCGATAATGCTAAGCATAAAGTAGTTGCAAATGCTATATTTAAATGTACAGTAATTGGATTTGGAACTGATAATAATAACCTCACCTGTGATATCTGTACAAATAGGAGTAAGAGCATTAGCTGTGGAAATAGCTAAGTAAGCCTCGAGGATTCAATAGGACCCCTTCATCAAGAAAATAAAAAGATTAGTAGCATAAAAAATATATTTCCATTACGTTTCTAATGTAGAATTAAATACTGATCCAAAAATAAAATTCGACACATTAATGCTGTAAATCTCTAAGACAAAAGAAGCGACATTTATTTATGAGATAAAATCTACTAAGTCTTAACATCTACTCTCCGACAGTAATAATTATAAACATTTATGACATGTCAAACATTTTGAAATGAATTAAGATGATGCATTAATGAATACAAACACATCATAATTAGGACAGAATAGTCCTTTCTGAGACAACTGTCAATAAGAATGTATTCCGCATAACAATTAATTGACATAAATACTAGTAAGAAAAAAATTTAAAATTTTCGTAAAAATTGTGGGATGTTACAAACAATGTGAGGAGAGGAGAGTGTAATGGTGTCACAAATAGACACAAAACACATGTGTACTCTATGTCATGGTTCTAGTCTGTCTAAGTGTATATATCACTGAATCTTGCCTCTGAAACGGGATGTGGATCATGCTTGTTTGATCTCACTTACTTGTAGAGGGCCATGGCTGCTTATTGTTAGATGGAGGTTTCGAAACTTGATGCCTGCCATCATGTTCCCCCCTGTTAGGTACAAAGTGAGGAGAAGAGGATGTCTCAAATGGAATGTTTCAATACTCGTCAATGAAATCTCTGGTATGACTTATAAATCTTCTTAGTTATTGGCAACCATTGCCAATAAGCGATCCACCCATAATGAATCTTCTCTCTTGCATGTTTCTTCAAACTAAAGCATTTGTCTGATGAGTGTGTGTGTTTTCCACAATGCTTACAAGGGTGAAGATAAAAACAATGATCTTTCATGTGGCCAACTCGATCACAGTGTTGGCATGTCGAACTCTGAACTGAAGTGGATAAAGATGGAATCTCATTGATAAATCCAACACTCTGAAACTTGATGGGCTTGGAGAAATCAGGAATGTGGACTGTCACTTCCTTGTCATATCCAAGGCCGGTTCTATGCTTGTTATGTCCGATCTCTTCCCAAGGTTTGATGATGGGCTTGGAAGGAGCAAGCAGAACCTCTGCATGCATGTCTTCATCTTCATTTTCTTTCACTTCTAATGGCGTGCCATTGATTTTCTCTTGTGCTTCTGAAGTGGCATCATTCTGTGCAGGATGCTCAATATAATCATGAAGGGGATTCTTTTGAACATGAAGAGGTTCAGAATGTCTTTCTTCTCGTATAAGCTGCAACTCAAGTTCTAGGAAAACAAGGGTGTCTTGTGAATCTTTTATACAATCTATGATGTGAGTGAGAGTGTTGTTGTCGATCATGACAATGTTGTCGATAGAGGAAAATAGTAGAGTGTTCAGTAACTCTACAAGACTACTTAACCTTTCCATTGATAAAGGACTCACTCAAATGAGAATGGATTCTTGCAATTCCACCCTTTTACAAACACTTGATAAACTCAGAAAATGATGGGTGTCAGTTTCAACCGAGAGTGCACCCAAGTACAATACAACTCAACTTTACTTCAGTTTTTTTTTGTACTATGCAAAAACACATATGCAAGTACCAAAAGCATGCACTAAAAATTACAAACAAACACCAATTTGAAACTTATACTTATGACTGTTGAATCAAAGAGTCTGTTATACCTAATTTCTTGTGTGATGATGAACAACATTAAAAAATGACGATGTACAACCATTCCAAATCAGCTAATATTCATTGAACAAATGCACTATGTCAATCTTTGATGCAGGAGCTTCAATGTGGTGTTAAGGCCACTAGGTAAATCAACCATTTTTCTTCTTCTGATCTATGATCTCTGCAACAATTTGCATGATTCTTACACTAATTTCTCCCAACATCACTAGAGTGAATTCAATCTCTACAATAACCTGCAACAGTCTCTGCAATATTCTACCTTAGGGATAGCTTCCAGAACTATTCTTAATGCTTGAAGTAAGCTTCTGTCAATGTAGGATGACTGATTGCTAGTCAATTTGGTGATCATCTCTCATGCAATGCTCACATAGTCTTCATGGATTAATCACGTAGAACTTCGATAGTCTTTCATTATGAGAGAGACCCCAATATTGTTACACACCAGTCAAACTCATGAGCACGCAAATTTAAAGAGAGAGATCGTCGACCGGCTTGTATCCACTCAACGCAACTCTTCAAGATGACAATCTAAGTCTAGCTCCACCAACTCGTCAAAACCAGTGGACAGCTCCATGATTTGGTAGCTTTACCCCAATGCAGCTCTTGTCTTGTGAGGTTGCAACTCAATCATAGTGGTGGTTTATTCTCCATGAACAGCTCCAGTGTTCAACAAAAACGCAGCAGTAAATGGTCTCACTCAAATATCACTATTCAGCATAGCCTTCTTAATGTTGTTCCAATCTCCATCGATATCATTTCTATCCGCAGTTTCAGTTCTTCACACTCCAACACAACATCAGAATTCCTTCAACTTTGCATTATCCACATGTGGGTAAACCTCCACATAAGTCACACCACAAATATTCAATTTAGATTTGTCTTATGACTGATGCATGATATATCACCTTTCGAAATGACCCACAACATCTAGAAATGGCATTCTTCTACATGAATTTATTGGAAAGAGAGAAACATTTGTGTGTAGATACTGACACTCACCAGAAACGATAAGCATGCACTTGGAATTTATGAGCTCTCAACTATTATGTTCCATAGCAAGAAAAGGAGACATTCAACGCTCCATGCAAAAAAATCTCAATGAAGACATAGGCATAAGTGGTGCCCTTAAATGTTACAATTGTGACCTAATGATTCTCACTTATCTCTTCCCCCCAAAGTTAAAGAAGATGAACCAACAAAGGGAAATTTAGACTATAGGAAACGCATCACACACAACGATCACCACCGCCCTAAAGTCGCAGCAGCTGCAGAATTCAGTAGCTCTTCAAGTCTTTGAACGCAGCACCGAAGGGAGTCTTCCACGATTTTAGTGCAAGTCACACAATGTAAGGATGGTTCATCCTTCATGCAGTCTCCAAAATAGCATGATGGCCACAATAGTCGATAGTCTCCAGAATGGAAAAAACATATAACTTTAGCTCATGTATTCATGTTACCAAGATATTCTTTCAAGCAAATATATCACTCTCACCTTGGTCGCTAGTATTATGTCCTTCACACTATTCAGAGGATTTCTGCATGCAACTTCCATACTCCCCATATTAGTTCAGTAATCTTGCACACAACTCCAAGCATTCGCGCAGAAGTTAATCTGGCACGCTCTCAGCAATAGTCTTTATAGGAGAGAGTAGATACTCTACTAATTCATAGCCTTCAATCACTCACGTGATCGACAGGATGAACTGGAAATTCAACCAGATCATAGTAATAGCCTCAACCTTCCAACTTTATGATAGGAATAGATATACGGTGATCTCCTCAGAGTAATATCATTTCAATGCAGATACTCAAATCTAGGGCAATAATTCCACGCAGTCCCAGCTTCAACTACCCACACAAGTCAATAGTCTTGATAGTGGATTATGGATTCCACCAAAGCACCAATAAAATTTGGTCAGCCGCAAAATTAGGTTTTTTAGGTGCAAAAATGGTCCTCAAGACTAAATACGTAGATTTGAATAACACAGAAGGCATCAGAGGAAATGCATATGCCAAGTTGGAGCAGGTACAGACTAGGATAGGCATGCAAATTGACTAAAGTATGTAGTTGCAAGAGAAACGTTATCTATCTCCTTTGAGAGAAAGGAATATGGTAGACTAACCGAGAGAGAAGTAGAATGGGAAGGAAGGAGTTATGAGAACACAACAAAATTTAATAAGAAAATGAAACATACGGAGCAGAGGACACAATCTCATAGAGCTGACACAATATAATTTTGCAGCTTTGGGGTTAAGGGATTTAGTTCTTAAATAGGATTTAGGGATCCATGTTTAGGGTGTTATGGATTTAGAGGTTAAGGACTTAAGTGTTTGTGGATAAAGTAGGGATTAGGTGCTAGGTGTTAAGTGCTTAGAGATAAATGGGTTTAGGGGTTAGTGGCTTTAGGGGTTAAGGGATTGAGGGCATTGATGTTAGGGGATTAGGGTTCAACAGGTGAAGCATTAAAGGTGAATGGTTTAAGTATTAAGGGATTAGGGGCTTAGTGGTTAAGGGCATAAGGGTTTGGGGATTGGTGGTTATTTAAGAGGTGAGGCCTTTATGGGTTAGCATATATAATATGGGCTAAGGGATTGATGGCTCTAGGGTTAGGATGTTAGGGTTGATTTGGTTAAGGGTTAAGTGTCAAGGGGTTAAAGGATCAAAGGCTTGGAGGTTAAGGGATTAATGGCTTCTAGGAGATGAGGGATTAAGAGTTTTAGGGATTTAGGGATTATGGTTAGGGGTTTTAGGGTTAGCGGGTTAACTAGGAATTAGGGGTTATGGGTTAAGAGTTTAGAGGTAAAGGCATAAAGTGGTTAGCAAGTTTAAAGATTTATGGGTTAGGGAGTTAAGCAGATAGGGGATTAAGGGGTTTTATGGGTTATGAGATTTAGGGGTTAAGGAATTTAGGACTCAATTGTCACATACCCCAATTTTATTAAAATAATGTAATTATTTTTAATATTCCTGAGACATTATGTTAAATTTAATGCTAAGTAGGAATGGATGACTCAGCAGAGTCTCCAGAAATGGAATGTAAATTCTGAATAATTATTATTAATAAATAAATTATGGATACAACAGCATGGGAGAGCTGTTAAAAGAGGTTACTGGTCTAACTGGTGGATGGAATTAGGTGGAAGGACAAAAGACAAGTGGCAGCATCCTCAAACACTTCCTGAGTTGCAGGTGGCAACTTCCCTATATTTTGGGGTCATGATTCCCCAAGAAAGTGGAATCTGAGCAGGTGGCTCATTAATGACAGTTAGCCCAATTAAGACATAGGCAATCTTTTAAATACTACTCAATGAACTGAGCTGGGGGTTCAGCAATTGTTCTAGAGGGAGAATACATTCAGGTGAATGCTATTCAGGAGTCCCATTGAGGAAGTGGGAAAACAGTAAGGAAGTGTTTTAAATCAGGAAGTTGCAGTAACTTGGTTCCAGTATAGCTGTTTTGGCTGAGGGAATTGTTGGTTGTACCTAATTCCAGCCAGTTAGACCAGATCAAGCTCGGGGGTCCTGAGAAGTGCTGTCTGGGCACTCTCCAGGAATTGGTAGGGAGGAACAGCCTCCCATCGCTGTTATTGTCTACCATAGCTACAGGTTCTGTCACTCTTCCTGTTGTTTGTTTAATTAATTTTCATATGGAATAGACTATTTCAACTGTGGTTTGACTGTATTCATTTTCAGTAGATCAGTCTTTCTGTGTTGTCTTTTGGTATAAATTTCAGAATTCAGATGTTTTAGAATTTTTCCTATTATCACTTAAATAGAGTAATTATCCTATGCAGAATACATATTTGTTACTGTTACAGTAATCAAATATCATGTTTATGTATTTCTAGAATCTCTATTAATAGTTAAATAATAGACAGGATATTAAACAGTAGTCATTCCAGAATTATATTTATTAAAACAATCATAATAACAGACATAGATAAATCTTAGAATTACTGTGAAATATTTCTCAATAAAGAATGTACAGGAATAGTTTCTATTTGAGTAATATACTTGTATATATATATCTGTTTCAGATTTCAGTCAACTATAGATGCAGGTCATTCTTTGTATCGAGCTAAACAAAACACATAACATTATATTTATGTATCCCCAGAATATCATAGACAGTTATCGAATATCCAAAAGATGTGACTGTAACAATGTGTCATGGTTTAAAAACTTTCCATACAATCTCATTCAATAACATAGTAGTCAAATACAGATACATAAACTGTAGATGGTTATTTTCTTCTAAACCTAATACTATAATTTAATAGCCATGATTGACACAACAGAATTAACAGAGTCTTTATATAACAAGACAAATATCTTGACTGGCTCGAAGCCAAGTCTTAGTACTTAGAGATTTTATTGTTCACTATCCAAATCATAAGCATAGAATCCCTGTTCATTATCCAGTTTGTATTATATGAATTACACAGCTCTGTCGTAGGTTGTCTTATCTATAGACACACACTTTATACGCAGGGAAACCATCAACGAGCTTAGCCATTGATGGTTGTTACAAACCCTCACAGCTATTTTATTGTATTAAGACTTATTCCATTATCAGTATTACTCTTTGGGAGTGGATAGTAAACTTATTCACGGCCGTAGCCAGACTTTATTAAATCGACAAGGTGAAAACAAGAGAAAAGAAATGCCTCATATGACAGACCGAACCTACTGGAGCTTTATACATAGTTATGTATATAATGTATCCTCAGTTTTATTCTATATTTATACAGGAACCAAAACGAAATTTCATAACTCGTCCCAGTTGTTGGCCCGGTTTTGCAACCAGGCTTAGTGCTATGGGCACCTGCTAACTAGTAGCAGCAGTTTCAATAGAAATAAATAACAATAAACTAATTAAACAAGACTATTCATGGATCTAAGCAAAGATATTAAGCAAATAACAAAAATAATTTAAGATCAAGAACAAGAACATATAAAATAAAGAATTTGTATTGAAAGAATGGGGCAAGCAAGTGCTTGCGGAATCAATACCTCTAATGGTGAGGTTGAATAGCTCCAAGGATGAGCAACTTCCAATCTCCAATGGTCTCTTCTCCAATGTGGTTTGCAATGGCTAAAATGCTCAGGGGAGATTTCAGCAGCATAAGGATGAGATAATGGATGGATGTGAAATGAGGAGCCCCTACCACCTTTTTATAGGTTTTGGTGGTGGGAAATACCATTTGTGGTTTTGTGGAAACCAAATGGTATTGACCAACATGGTTTAGGTACTTTTCCCTCCTTTTTCCTTTTTTGAATAAATATAATATTTTAATTCCCTTTTTAATATTTTTGGGAATTTGGACCCTTTTTGAGGGTTTTTTATGATTTTCTTGGAAAAATAATCTTTTTTAATGGAAAAAGGGGTGTACTAAGGTCTTTTGGTGACCTTTTGTTGGTTTCAGAGGCTTAGATGGTGGAAAAGTGGATAAATGGGTCATGTGAATAGGAAAATGAGCTAGTGAGCACTTTTTGGGTGTTAACAGATTGCCCCCTGATGTGTGAGGGCAGGAGCTCATCGTATGGCCGAATAGACATCATAGTTCATTTGTCTTTTTTTGGGGTTTTAGGGGAGAGAAGAGACCGGTTGGAGACTGGAGCCACGGCCCTTGGAAGCTGCAAAAAACAAAAAATATTACATGGCCTCAATATGGATGAGGTATAATATCTGATAAAGGACGAGGCGGGCATTCCCATGCTCGTATCAAGACATATACAAAACAATTAGTCCCAAGAAGGGGGATCTAATACGTAAAGAAATATACTGGTACATCATAATGGTCCAGAAGGGACATTATTGTGGGATATACTCATGATCATTGCTGATCTCAATAACTGATACACTGGAATAACTGTTGAACTGCTGAAACTAAAGGTGTCCAACATCTGTATGGACTCAATGACTGTGAGCCATCTGGAATACTGTCACCATACGCAACCCGGATATCTCTAGAAAAAATGTAACTGGTTGTATCCATAGGTAGACTCTCAAATGTGGAGGAGTCAGGTGGTATCCGGGGTCTTCGACTAATAACTGAACAGACCAATACCCTATGCGAGTCTCACGATGCGATCAAGGTGTTGAAGTCGAGCATGTGAGAAACAACCATTTGGAGAGGCACTGAGGATTCCTCTCGAAATGATTCGTAGGCACTCATCATAAATGGTGATGAGTCCAAGACACAGGGACCTCTAGGTCTATCCTCTGGAATCAATGTGGTTGTCGTCGACAGAGGGAGACCAGCAACTAACAAGGCAATGATGTTTCCTTGATAGGAGCACGAGGTGTAAAACTGAAGTGTTGTAGTACTGATGGTAGGACTGACATATTTGTGGGAATGAGAAATAACTGGGTAAAAAAATGGGTAGACTCAAACTTCCTTTGTTCAGAGCATGATGACATGGTTGACCTGGCAGTGTAGGGAACTGACTTGTAGGTGTGGGGATCATTGCTTTGACTGAATGGTATATATTGACTCTGGGGGGGAAGACGAGCTGATAGGTGCCGTTGAGGGATTATCAAGGTGACATACTACAGAATACTCTGAACAAAGGCGACCAAAATGGGGAGGCTGCCATATGAGTAGATGTGATCTGTCGTGGCGCCAAGAGGCACCATTAATTTTTTCTTCGTAGTTTTAATGAGCTCCAAGAAGGGATAAAAGTGTGCTCTAAAATGGTACGGTCCTGTGGATTTTGCGAGCCTAGGACAGCTCATGCTCATGGTTGCTTTCATGTTTAGAGAGTCTGAAAACGGTAAGTGGACTCTGTTGGTGTTTCTTTTTCGTAAGTTTAGTCTCCAAGGCCCGAAAAAGGATAAAATGATGCGGATGGAGAACGCTTCTAGCCGATGTGACTAGAGTATACCTTTTTCGTAATTAGTCTACAAGGTCCGGAAAAGGGGTAAACTTATACCAGGTAGATGCCCTTTCAGATACGTTTAGCGAGCATGAAAGGAAGCAAGATTGCTCGGCGATCTTTTCATTGTTTTAGGAGTCAGAAAAGAGCTTAACAGAAACTCCCTAAGTGCCTTTTTTGTAAAAGGGATTGCTCGGCCTGAAAAAGGGATAAAATTATACCAAACAAAAAAGGATTGATGAGGGCGAGAAAAGGTCTCAAGCATCATCATCAGTGCGGAAAACTGGATCCGGTGACCTAAGGATTGTTGAAAACGGAGAAAGGCCGATGTGGCGCGCAAACCGAGGTGACGAAGGGGTCACGAGGCAATAATGCCCAAAAAATCTAGAGGTGAGAGCGAGAAATGATCTCGAGCGTCGTCACGAGCGCGGAAAACTGAATCCGGCGATATAAGGCACGTCGAAAACGGAGAACGACTGATGTGGCACGCAAACCGAGGTGACGAGGGGGCGTGGAAAAAATGCCCAAAAAATATAAAGGTGAGAGTGAGAAATGATCTCAAGCATCGTCACGAGCGTGAAAAACTGAATCCGGCTATATAAGGCACGTCGAAAACGGAGAACGGCCGATGTGGCACGCAAACCGAGGCGACGAGGGGGGCATGGGAAAAAATGCCCGGAAAATCTAAAGGTGAGAGCGAGAAATGATCTCAAGCATCATCACGAGCGCGGAAAACTGAATCCGGCTATATAAGGCACGTCGAAAATGGAGAACGGCCGATGTGGCACGCAAATTGAGGCGACGAGGGGGGCATGGGAAAAAATGCCCGAAAAATCTAAAGGTGAGAGCGAGAAATGATCTCAAGCATCATCACGAGCGCGGAAAACTGAATCCGGCTATATAAGGCAAGTCGAAAACGGAGAACGGCCGATGTGGCACGCAAACCGAGGCCACGAGAGAGGCCAAAAAATGGTGAAAAAATGGACTTCGTGAAAACGGGAAACGGAAAGAACCTGTATGAATTTCTCGCTGTGCTGATCCCAACGGTACCAACGGTTTGAGAAATGGACTTCGTATGCTACCGCAATGGTTGTTTGAAATTTGGTGGAATTTCTATAAATAGGGCGTGGGGCCCAAAATGACATTTCATTGTTACGTGTGAGTTTGATAGAGCTGTCAGAGCTATTTCTCGATTTCCGGGAGATTTCACCGTTGGTTTTCGATTTAGCGAGTTGCAGGTAACTCTATTCACCATAACCTTGTCAATTATGTCTTTTTTGTTTGGCGGCGGGCCCCCGAAGGCCGCGAAACTCCACGTTGACTCTCCAACGTGGAACCGCGCGGGTTTCGGGTCTGAACCCGCGATGAACCGCGCGGGTTCTAGGCTCACAGTCGCGATGTTCATCGCGACTGTGAAGTAGGAACCCGCGATGTTCATCGCGAGTTCATGGGGGATAGTCGCGATGTTCATCGCGACTGTCCGGCCAAAACCCGCGATGTTCATCGCGGGTTTTTTCATGGATCCCGCGATGGCCATCGCGGCCTTTTGTGGAAAAGCCGCGATGGCCATCGCGGCTTTTTGTGTAAAAGCCGCGATGGGATTTTTCTAAAATTTTTTGTGTTGGGGCTAAAAAAAATTTTCTGTTTTTTGGCAGGATGTTGCGGAGACCTCAGTCTGTGTGGCGGGAGAGGGAGATCGACGCTGATCTCATGTTGAGGAATGAGACTGATGCAGGGGTTAGACAGACCCTGGCCATGAGCGGACTCTTGAAGTTCGCTCAGATCCCTCCTATACATTCAGTGAGACGTCTCCTGAACAAGCTCGTGCAGTGGTGGGTGCCGGCAGAGGGTGCCTTCATTATTGGTGGTGAGAGGTTGGAGATCACTCTCACAGATGTATATTTTTTGACTGGGTTGCCTCGCTTGGGTGAGGTGGGTGATATTTCGCCGAGGTTGCCTCCGGGCATAGATATGGAGGACCTCTTACAGACTTTCTGTGTGGATGATGCTGTTTTGGTAAACAGCTCTATTAGTCTGAAGTTCCTACGTGAGTGGGATATGCGGGCTGTTGGTGCTTGCGTTCTGAGGATATTGGGTGCTGCTGCACCACATAGTATGTCTGGGGGGCAGACGATGATGGTGGATTCCGTTCTACAGGGTACCTACTATGAGGAAGTCGATGGCCCATTTGCAGAATGGTCCAACAGTGATGACTGGATGAAGGGGGGCAGGGGGGGTTCTTGCTTTTGGGGCAAATAGTTGGCAGTTCTGGCAATGCTTGACTGCGGTGATGCAATCAGTAAACAATGATGGCCAATAATAACCGGCCCGAATGATTTTCTGGGCGGTTTCCATACCGGAGAAATGGCCTCCGCAGGCGCCGTTATGACAATCATTGAGGACTTGTTCTGCCTCACTATGGGATAGGCAGCGGCGTAAGATGGTATCAACGCCGCGTCGGTAAAGTACATCCCCTATCAGGAGATATCGGGGGGCGTGGTGTCGTATGCGACGGCGTCCATCGCGATCGATGTGTGGTCGAAATTTTTGCGTACGAAGGTAAGTCAAAATGTCTCCGTACCAAGGGTCGTCAGACGAGATGATGAAGATCTGCTCGTCAATCAGGTCCGTTTGGATAACGGGTGATGTTGAAGAGGATGGGAGGTCCGTGATGAGGTGAGCAAGCGCAAGGGCTTTAGTGCTTTTGGGAGTTTTGAAAGTTAGGTCATATTCCTAGAGGATAATGACCCATTTAGCAACACGACCTTGTAGGAGCCACCGGGTGAGGAGGTAGACCATGGGGTTGGAGTCGGCCACGACCGTGGTATGACTGAGTAGGATGTAGTGTCGCAATTTTTGTACGGAAAAGACTACAGCTAGGGCTAATCTTTCCTCGTATGGGTAACGTAGAGGTGGGCCAGACAAGGTTTGGCTGACGTAATAAATCACGTGCTCTTTGTGGGAGGCATCTTCTTGGATCAAAACTCCGGACACAGCATGTTCAGATGCCGAGACATAAAGGGTGAAGTCTTGAGAGAAATCCGGTGGGGATATCAAGGGGGCTTGTGTGAGAGCTTTCTTGAGGGCTTCGAATGCCGTGTCTGCTTGCTCATCCCAAACAAAGGGTATGTGGGTGCGAAGCAAGCGTAAGAAGCCATGGACTTTGGTGGCATAATCAGGAACGAAGCGCCTAAGAAAATTGGACCGCCCTTGTAAGCTCTAAAGCTGCCGAAGCGTGCGAGGAGGGGGGAGTTCTAGGATGGCTTTGACTTTCAGGGGATCGACAGTGATTCCGTCTTGGGAAACAATGAAACCTAACAACCGGCCCGCTGGGACGCAAAAAACACACTTGTGTGGGTTCAAGCGGATTTTATATTTGCGACAACGCAGGAAAACTTGCCGGAGGTCACTAAGGTGGTCTGATCGTTTTCGGGAACGAGCTGTGAGGTCGTCAAGGTAGACTCGTAGGATATGGACCAAGTCATGAAAGCAATAGGTCATGGCTCGCTGGAAAGTGGCACCAACATTTTTAAGGCCAAATGGCATGACACGATAGGCAAAAGTGCCCCAGGGGGTGGTGAAGGCAGTCTTGTACTGATCCTCCTTGCGGATGTGAATCTGGTTATATCCAGAAAACCCGTCCATGAAGGATAGGACTTCATGGCCCGCACACTCATCAATGAGTTGGTCAATGAATGGTGTGGGGAAATTGTCTTTTGGACAAGCGTGGTTTAAATCGCGGAAGTCAGTGCATACTCTAAGGGTGCCCTGCTTTTTGTTGACGGGAACGGGGTTCGACACCCAGGTGGTGTACGGAATAGGGTAAATGAACCCTGCTTTTCGAAGTTTCTCGACCTCAGCCTTAACAGCAGGGAGCTTGGAAGGGTGAATGGGTCGCTGTTTCTGACGAACAGGGGGTACTTCAGGCCATGTATCAATGTGGTGTTCAATAATGGCGGGGTCGAGACCAGGCATTTCGGTATAGGACCAAGCAAAGACATCACGGAACTCTTGAAAGAGCTTTTTGTATGCCTGAGTTTCTGCTTGAGTGCAAGATGCGCCCAACGAGATGAGCTCAGGTTTTCCTGGTGTTGTGGAAATGTCTATTTGTATAGTGGGGGAAATGTTTGACATGTTCCCTTCTTCAAAGGCATCCGGTGCTGGGATGGGGTCTTTTAACCAATCGACCTTAGTGGGTATGAAGTCTTTCGACTCGACCGATAGCTGGTTGGATGCGGTGGATGTAGATGCTTCCGGGAGGAAGTACGAGCGATGATGCATATCATCCCAAGGGTAGTCGGGTGCAGTGAGTGTCTCCAAAATTTGCTCATCAGTATTGAAGTAGTCAGACCATAAATCAAGGGGTTCTAGTTTGAAAGTTGTTGAAATCATATAAATTGTATTGACTTCTTCCGACGAGGATGATGGCGGGGGGTGGATCTTTTCGATAAGGGGAGGAGATATCTCTAAGTCGACATTGTTCAACTTGTACAACGCTGCTCTATAGTCAAGTAGATCAGGACAATGGTGAGAGTACTGGCCGTAAACACTGCATATAGCACAAGGATGGTTAGTGCGTAGTGATTTGTCGCGAGGCTGTAGAGGTGGCTCTAACCTGACTACTGGGATGCTGATGTCATCGTCCAGCATATTCATATGCTCTTGGAGTGCCGGTAAGTGTGGGCATTGATGAGTTGGATGTCCAATCTCATCGCATAATGAGCATTTGGGGGGAGCTCGAAACACTGGTGGGGGTTTAACTGCCTTAGGAGGTGGTATCGCAGTGTACGGTTGTGGGCCTCTGCCCCCAGTGGGCTTAGCAAGGAGAGGGGGGTTCGTTGACGTCGAAGCAATCGTGAGACCAGGAGGAGGTTTCATTGACGACAAAGGGATTGCGACACCAGGAGGAGGTTGATTTGTGGTAACAATAGGTTGTACCGGTTGGAGGATGACGTTTGGTGTCGGCGGTGGAACGGGAGGTGAAATATACCACACGGGTAATCCCAATGTTAATCCGGGTAGACTAAGGGTAGCCATAACCGGGGCGCTTACTACACCCGAAGGAGGAAATAGAAAGGGGATGGTGTGGATGGGTGTAACACCGATGTGACTCGGTACCAATGGTGGTTGACTACCGGGTGTTTGTGTATTCTGTGAAAGAGTACAGAGGTTTGCGACCTGGGTCTCTGGTGACGGTGGTGGAATGGCCTGGAATGTAGAGGTCATTGGTGTATCTGAGTAGAGTCTGGGTCCCACAGAAGACACAAAGGAGGTAACTGCACTAGCAGCGGGTTGTTCAATCATGGGAAGAACATTTTCGGGGGCTGCAGGGGCATTGGGATCATAGTAGGTGAGTTGATTGATTTTGACCACGCGTCCCTCGTGGGGGAACATCATGGTACGAAAAACGGATGAGGCAACTGCTTTCATGGCGTACATGTAACTGCGGCCAAGTAAAAGGTTATAATTGAGCTGGGCGTTAATGACCTCAATGTCGATGAGCACAGTTTTCCCACCCAATTGGACGGGGACCTTGGGTAGTAGACCTTGAGGTTGAGCTGACCGGCCGTCATAGGCCCGCAATGCAGTGGTGGATTGCTGGAGAGCAGGGGATCCCAACTTCTGCCAAACAAATGTGGACATGACGCATGTGGAGGCACCTTCGTCGATGATACATCGATGGATGACAAGATTCCGGATAGAAACGAAAACTTGGACTGCTATGGTGGAAGGCAGACGTGGTTCGGACTGGTCCAAATCAAAGGTCATCAATTTCGAATCATTTGGGTCGATCGCCCCAATGGCGGAAAGTAAAGTCTTGCGCTGCGTTGGACAGTTTTTCAAGACTTCTAACGCAGACATGGCTGCGGGAGATTGAGCTAGGTCATATACGATGTTGTAATTTGACGCAGCCCGTGCATTGGGGTTGTTGTTTATACGACGGAGAGGGAAACGAGGTGCTTTCGAGGAACCATCGAGTGGAAGAGGTGGTATCCGTAACGTCTGATCGGTGGGATTAGCGTTAGTATCCTTATCGACGGGGGTAGCCTCGGAGGTAGGACCATACTGGTTCCATCGGGTTTGGATATTGACGTCGGCTGTGGACATCATCAATAAGTGGTGAGTGCCTGAATCAAACATGGGTTGATCAGGAGCGGCGTAAGTGATTTGTTGTGGTTGCACGTTGCCCTGTGGGGGGGCTAACGGCTGAGTGTTCACCACTCCTTGTGTTGGAAAAGGGTTCTGTAGTACCAAAGGTTGTTGTGGAGGTGGTGGGGGGTTGGGTGGCGGCTGAGGAGCTGCCTGCCCTTGACGATGGGCATCATTTGTCCATAGTTGTCGAGCTCGCTCCAGATGTGGGCAAGCGTGGGTATAGTGGCCATAGACACCGCAAATGGAACAAGGATGGTTTGTTCGTAAATTAGCATTTTTGGCTTGCTTAGGTGGTCGATCAGGATTCTGATGAGCAGGCTCCGCGTTATTGTTTTGCGGAGGATGGGTAGGTTGTGGAGCTTGGTTACGGTTTTGGTTGTTTCCACGGTTACGTCCTCTTCCGCGGTTTGGTTTCCCACCCTTGTTGCGTTGGTTATTTTGGTATTGGGGCTGTTGTTGTTGTGCGTACACATGCCCTTGAGCATTGGGGGGATTCTGAGGAGCCGCAGGTGTGGGAGCAGGTTGCGGTGGATAGTATGCAGGTGGAGCTGGAGGTGGTCCAGTTGCCTGTTGGGGTTGTTGGTACCCCTGAGCTGGTGGAGGTGTGAGGTTAGCTGGTGCAACCGGTTGTGGATAATGCATGGGCTGTTGTGGGAACTGCATGGGGGTCTGTACCGTAGGTTGAGCATAGTATGTAGGAGGTACATATGCTGATGGCGCTTGGCCATAACAATGTTGTGGACAAGAGGGTCCATGAACATGATGGGTCTGGTTTGTTGGAGCATAAGAAGTTGTCGCTCCGGAACTCGATGTAGCCCTAGAAAGGTCTGGGGCGGGCATGGTGCTCACCATACTGAAAGGTTTTGCTTGCGGTGTAATTTGGCCAATAATGCCATCAGCGGCATGTGATGCCCCCGGTGTGTCACCGCGTGCAGAGTCGCCTCGTGGGGCGTCCGGTATGATCGTGTATAAGTAACCCGACTGGGCATAGATGAGATCAAACTATTGGGCCTTGAGGATGGCCTCTTCCTCGGACTGGGGTCTTTCAGATGCTACATCCTTCGCAATGAGAGGAAGGAGGGATTTAAGGAACCAGTCTAAAAAGATTCGGTCGTCTAATTTGATCTTGCATAGGCTTCAGCGCCGACGCCAATCATGAATATGGTCAGTGATATGTGTGGCCGTGTTCTGTCTGCAAGACAGTAGGATTTCGACGCCCGCATCATAGCGGACAGGTAGCTGAAAGAACTGCAGGAAGGTCGAGGCAAGGGAGGTAAATGTGGAATGCGTCCCATGGGGTTGCTCGATATACCATTTGGCTGCAGAGCCAGTGAAGGTGCGCTGTAATAAACGGAGGCGGACAGAGTCGTCCACTATGGAGTTGGAGGAACACCATAGATGGAAGGACATGATATGGTTTTGGGGGTCTTCCCCTGCCTTACCCTCAAACTTAGGGATGTCAGAGGGAAGTTTGGTGGGCATATGGGGCCACGCCGGATCATGTCTAATGGGGTCATTTGTTAACCTAGCTAGGTCTGGCAGGTTCAGA
Source organism: Larix kaempferi (assembly GCA_027924585.1). NCBI lineage: Eukaryota > Viridiplantae > Streptophyta > Pinopsida > Pinales > Pinaceae > Larix > Larix kaempferi. The sequence goes on from BSBM01000560.1 coordinate 15,969,207, forward strand.
CTTGCCATGTATGGTAGGCTAGCCGGTGTGGTAACTGGGGCGGGGACATGCCTAGCCATTGTGGTATGGTGTAGGGGTCCCGTAGCGCCTAAAGGTACGCCAGGTATGGAAGGTATGTGCCCTCCCATGGGTGTGGGATGGTATGGGTTAGCGCTTCCAAGTGCAACATGGGTTAGGAATTGCACTAGGGATTCCTGGAATAGCACTCCCAAGTGCAACATGGGTTGCACTTGGGTTGGGAATCGTACTAGGGATTCCTGGGATAGCACTCCCAAGTGCAACATGGGTTGCACTTGGGTTGGGAATCGTACTAGGGATTCCTAGGATGGGGTTTGTGGAAACCAAAGGGGGTATGACCCCCATGTTGGGTATACCTATGACAGGTGTTGGCCCTGTGTTGGGCATTCCTAAATGTGGAGTGTTACCCATATTGGGCATACCCAGGGGGGTGGTTGTTGCCGTGGATGGTACTACAGCAGAAGGGTCTGCGGATGTCTCACCTATGGTGCTTGTAAACAATGGATCAAATGGTGTTCCAGCCATAATGGTGGTTGGTGGTAACTCTGTGGGTTGTTCGAATTCTACCTCCAAATCAAAAGTGAAGTGAGGTGTGTCAGAATCGGATGACTTTCTAATTGATTGACGTTGTGTCGAATCAAGGGATAGGGATCTGCGTCTGTGACGTGGAGAGCCAAGTGGACTAAACTCTGGGAGTTCGCCCTGTAGACGACGAGAACGTCTAGAATTCTCAATGGTGAGAATATAAGTTTTTGATGTAAAAATTGGTTTAAGTATCAGGTGGTGATATATGTATAAAAGACTCAAAACCCTAATGCAACCAAGGGGGTGCAAGAAGGGGAGTGAAAAAAGAAGGCTCTCAGGCCAAAAAATCAATCCTCAAAAAATGCACTTATCCTAGCAGCTGTGCTACAATAAGTGGAGGAATGCAACAACTGGTCAGAATACCAACATGCAAACGGCTCCTAGAAAAAATAGGTGTAACTAGACCACAGGTAGGTTGAAATCATGCAAACACCTAATCTAAAAGTATTGTGACTCAAACAGACGATATCCTCTGCAAGGTGATGAAATCCAAGTCAGACAATATGAATGTTGAGACAACGGCTAGATATCCCCCTACCGGGAGGGACACCGGGTAATCAATCCTAAAGACAGGCTACTAGGATACTCCGTTCATGACGCGTCGAGAAAAGGTAAATCTGTCGTTTGGTCCTTTGATCGCAATATCCCAATACAGGGATATCCCGAGAACTGCGAATGGTAGCCCTTCGGTTACTGAATGGATTTTGGTATTCCACTCAGGCTTCCGGAACCATCCTCACGACTTCAACCCTCCTAAGGGAGAGGCCTTCCCACAAACCGGTTGTGACCGCGCCAAAAAGTACTAAGAGATTTTAGCTCCCTAATTGGACAACTTCTATGTCTCAGATGTATGAACTGAGGGGTGTTATTGGAACACCTATCCCCCCAATACTACCTAGCTACAAGAATTCTTTTAGTGTTCCCCAAGTGGGGTTAAAAGTGTGTTCAAATTAGGGTTCGTTTTAAGGCTTAGTTCAATTAAGTGATCGTGTGAGTGCACGTGAGGTGTTGTAAACTGAACTTGAAAAAATAAAATGGTTTATAGGAAATTTTCAAAAAATAAAGGATTTTTCGAAAATAAAAAGCAAATATCTACGATTTTTTCACTAAAAAGAAATTTAAATGCTTTTCAAAAAACAACTCAAAAAATAATGGATTTTTTGGATTTATGAAAGCAAATAATAAACTTCTTTTAAAAAGAAATAAATGGATTTCTTCGTTCAGGAAAATTGCTAAGGGCAAGATTTTAAAGAAGTAAACAAGAAAAAATTTAAATCTAGATGAAAATGCAAAATGAGTCTTTCTTTCACTTTCTTGAAAATTTTTAAAAAGATTTCTAGATATGCACTTTGAAATAGTAAAAAAAATTTTCAAAACTGTAAAATATGCAGAATTTAATACTGTAAAAAATGTGCTATGGGCAGAAAGTACTGTAAAAAATATTTTTCAAAATCGGGATGGCCGAATGAAAAATTCAGCCGCGCGGGTTTTGGACGCACAGCCGCGATGGGCCGCGCGGGTTTTGGACACACAGTCGTGATGGACCGCGTGGGTTTTGGGCGCACAGTTGCGATGGACCGCACGGGTTTTAGCCGCACAATCGCGATGGGTAGCGCGGAAATCGACCGCGAAGCCGCAGTGTGCAGCGCGGAAAAACACAGAAAAGTCGCGATGGACCGCACGACTGTCTGGCAAAAGGCCGTGATGGACCGCGCGGAAAAACGCAGAAAAGTCGCGATGGACCGCGCGACTGTCTGGCAAAAAACCGCGAGGCGGAAGCCGTGCACGGAAACCGAGAAACGAACCCGAAAATTGAAAATTTTGGGCTGTTTATGGGGCCAAAACTCAGAGCAGCAATGGATCTGCTGTCTAAGATGGCAGATCTATGGATCTAAAGGTTAAAAACTCATAAAAAACTAAGATTAAAGGCAAAACTAGAGATCTATAGTTCAAACCAAAGCGGAGTCGCCAAAAACTGTTGGCCCGGTTTTGCAACCAGGCTTAGTGCTATGGGCACCTGCTAACTAGTAGCAGCAGTTTCAATAGAAATAAATAACAATAAACTAATTAAACAAGACTATTCATGGATCTAAGCAAAGATATTAAGCAAATAACAAAAATAATTTAAGATCAAGAACAAGAACATATAAAATAAAGAATTTGTATTGAAAGAATGGGGCAAGCAAGTGCTTGCGGAATCAATACCTCTAATGGTGAGGTTGAATAGCTCCAAGGATGAGCAACTTCCAATCTCCAATGGTCTCTTCTCCAATGTGGTTTGCAATGTCTAAAATGCTCAGGGGAGATTTCAGCAACATAAGGATGAGATAATGGATGGATGTGAAATGAGGAGCCCCTACCACCTTTTTATAGGATTTGGTGGTGGGAAATACCATTTGTGGTTTTGTGGAAACCAAATGGTATTGACCAACATGGTTTAGGTACTTTTCCCTCCTTTTTCCTTTTTTGAATAAATATAATATTTTAATTCCCTTTTTAATATTTTTGGGAATTTGGACCCTTTTTGAGGGTTTTTTATGATTTTCTTGGAAAAATAATCTTTTTTAATGGAAAAAGGGGTGTACTAAAGTCTTTTGGTGACCTTTTGTTGGTTTCAGAGGCTCAGATGGTGGAAAAGTGGATAAATGGGTCATGTGAATAGGAAAATGAGCTAGTGAGCACTTTTTGGGTGTTAACACCAGTCACCATAGAACTCAAACATTTCCACATATAAATGTTTTGAACCAGGAACAGAATCCAAACTTGTCAGGGTTAACCCTATATTATTCAACCATTACAGTAATAATAGTAATATTAACATTCGTTTATTAAACATTCAAAAGAAACCAAGAAAAAAACGCAGAGATACAGATACATAGATTTCCTACAGTAGAGTTATCCTCTTGTGCAGGTATCGAGGAACGCAAAACAGTCCTTATATATATATATATTTTTTTACACTCTATTCATTTATCAAAACACAGAATGACACACGGCCTTGACAGGCCCAATATTACATCAAATATTAATTTATACAGCGTGGATAAACCCTACGCATGGCAAATACAATTACATTAACAAAAACCCTGGCCTCATACAGTCTGAGCCGTGAATGGCTCTCCATAGACATGCCAGGTATAAAACCCCTTTCCATTACAAACAAAACAATTTATACAGGTGACTGCACCCATGTCACAAGAACATTAACGACCTCATTATACAGGAGTTTTCCTCCAAGACTCAACCCTAACACAACAAAACCAACAAAGGAAGAGACAGCCATGGATAACCAGGCTTACCCGGAGGAGCCAGCGCTGGAGATGAAGCCCTGTACACCTTCAGAGTCGCATGACCTGCACATTAACGAATGCCACGAGATGTTAAACACATTTTTGAATGCCGAGAGTAGTTAATACAAATGTAAATCTAAACAATCTGTATAAAACCAAAACGGTGAACCCATTATCTTACCAGAGCAACCTGTGGACAACCTGGTAGCCACCAGTGGAAACACGTAGCGAAACCCCATTTCATTGACAGTTAGATGAGCAAGGGAAGTTTCCAGTACTATTCTATTGACAGCCGTAACAGGCAACATTCCAGACGAAACCCTTAAGCTGGGATTGAACCAGTCGAGAAGCACTCTTCAAAACCCAATACACAACCACCGCTTGGATAAAAACAAGTAACGAAACCCTGCCTCATACTTACACTAGCGACAGTGGAAGACTGTAAGTAGTTGGGACCCAAACATAGAATGACAACGAGACCAAGAAACAATGGAACAGTAGCAGATACCAATAGCAGAGTCCAAAGACCTCTATACTACCAGAATGAAACAACGAGATAAGTGTACCGAGGAAACTGAAATAGACGCCATTAGCAGAGCCGAGGACTTCTATCCTACCATGGAATGAGACAACGAGACCAGAACCCAAGCATTTTGCATTTTACAGTGCCCAACAACAAAATTCATACATGGAGGGTTTCTCCACTTAGAACCCGAGCCCGAAGGCAAAGACAATGACCTGGTAGGGTTTCATTATTAGCTTATATATCGCCAAATGCATGGAGGAGAGCCAAACACGTAGCAATGAAATTTATCAACGTAGCATGGGTCGAGTTCATATAGTTTGATTGCATTTCGAATCATTGTTCACCGATTTAAAAATCATTTGCAATGGATATAAAGGTTGCCCAACGTATGGGAACACTATGATTTTGGCACGATCATTGTAATGTTTATATATTAAAAACCAAGTCATCGTTATGCCAAGAGAACATTATATTTCTACCTACAATCATTTAAACCATGATGTAGTCAACTTTCAAATGAAAACACCATATCACTTAATACCTGGAAATGTTACCATAACTATATGATGGGATACACATTTGCTATTATGTCCTATCATCATATTTCTTCCGATACTATTGTTAAACAGTAAACAATTAGAATAATAATCTCTATTATTATGATGTTGAAATATAAACTCATCTACAGGTTCACACCATGGATGTAGTTTAAAATCAAGGCACAGTCAGGTGACATAAGTTAAACATTAAGTAGACATTGGACCTTGAAGGATAGATGAATATATTGGAACAACGCTAGAGGCGTCACATTTCCAACTCACGCTAATAATACGTGAACACAACAGTAATCACTGGTATTAGTTAACAATATATATCACATAACGTAAACGTCGCTTTATGCAGACAATAAATATGATACAAACAATTGTTCCAATGATAGTTACAGTATTAACATAGAGTCATATTCATAACACAATAGTTATAACTGAAACAATGTAGTTCGTCGCAAAACCTGATAATACTATCCCGAATAAGAATTATCATGTAGAGGCAGACTATCAATCTTATTTCAAGTATAATTTCATGAGAATAACTTTACTGTCTTGCACTACAACCAGCAATAGTAAATAGATCTTCTTTAAGTTTTACAGTACAGAGAAAGGAGCTTGATGCTTACCAAGATTAAATTACAGTGATCCCTACTTCACCGGTGTACCTGTGAATAGAAGACAATTTATGCATTAGCTCGTAAGCTAAGTAAGCCAGTCAGCTATGGCTAACTCTCCCTTTGCAGTTTGAAACAAAACAGTCAATATTTAAAGTCACAAAAATCATAATTGTAGTAGGACAGAATCTTTTAAAACAAGATTATGTTTAGTTACTGAAATTAAACAGGACCAGAAATGCTATTAACTAACATTTATTGTTAAGATAAAAAATTTTAAATTTTTCCAGAAGATTCGGGTCCTGACATCAATGGTTAGGGGGATATAGTTTAAGGGGTTAGGAGTTAAGGAGAAAGCAGTTAAAGGCTTAATTTTTTCTAGGGTTTAAGGGCTTAAGGATTTATGGATTTAGAGATTTTGGCTTTAAGTATTATGGGTTAGGTTCTTTACGAGTGTACTAGGTCTTAGGGGTTAGGGGTTGTGAGATTAGAGGTAGACTGGTTAAGGGTTTTAAGGGTTAGGGGATTTAGGGGTTAATGGATTTAGTGCTCTAGGGTTAGGTTCTTATCGTTTATGAGGTTAGGAATTAATGGTGAAGGGGTTAAAGGGTTAAAGGATTATAAGGGGTCAATTAGAGCTTAGAGGCTAATGCACAATCCCAAGTGATAATTCCAAATTCAAGAGAGGAGCGATCAATCCCAAGGGAGAGAGATCAAGAAAACATAGAGGTCTCATGCAAAAAAAGAGAGCACATGCAAAATTAGAGCACAAAACCAAATGCAGGTTGCATTGGCACAAGGGAGGTCACACATGCAAACGCAGTGTAGAGGTAAACAATTATTTTACCTCTATAGGGTAAACTAGATCTTAGAGTCCGATGGTTAAATGATTAGAGGTAAATAATTAAAGGATTTAAGGATTTAGGGGCTTTAGGGGTAAAAGGATTTAGGGCTCTTGGGTTAGGGGGTTAGGGGGTTAGGGGTTGAGTCCCTGCCAAAAGAAGTTACATTGTTCCTGGTCATACGTTTTGAGGAACCCATAGTGCCCTACTGATGAAGAAGCATGGAGTTCATAGAAGAGATAGTCCCGTTGAACATATTGCAACCAATTTGGAACAAGCAGAGAAATAGTTGTAAGAGAAACTGGGTCATCAAATGTGCGAGGAGGACCATCTTCCACCATATTGTCCATACCCTTCTAGTAAGTGGTCGTATAGTCATAACCCATGAGTCGGATAACCCATTTCAAGTGTGTTGGGGAGGAGACCCGTTGTTCCAGGAAAGTTTCTAGACTCTGGAGATCAGTCTTGACGCAGAAATAATTCCCCGATAGGGATGGCTTCCACTTCTGTACTGTATGCAAAATAGTCAACATTTTTTGCTGAGAGGTAGATGCGGCTAAATTCTTACCGGAAAGGTCTCTTGAAGGCAACAAGCTCATTGGTTCAGCAAATACACCTACATATCTATCCAAGGAAGTAGTGGAGACTGTTGATGGGTGCATCTGAATGGAATGGAGCTGAGCGATGAAATCATGTGAATTCTTCTTAAGTATTTTTTTCAAGTGATGTGAACTGATGATGCAAAGAGACCCTGGTTGTAAGCCCATAAATTTGTGTTGTGCCCCATTCACTGAAAACTACATCCAAAGTTCAGCAAAATCCCATACCATGGGGCCAAGTGTGCGTAACCATTGAACGGCCAAAACCACATCACATCCACCTAAGGACAAGGCAAACATGTGAGAGCGCAAGTTATAATCTTCCATAGAGATACGCACATTATGACACTTCCCCTTGCAAGGTAAGGTGCCCCCATTGGCAACCATGACTTCAAAGTTGGAGCAAGGATGGACAAAACAATCAGCCTGTTTGGCAATCCAAGGATCAATGAAGTTATGAGTGCTACCAGAATCAATGAGTATGGTAAGAGGGAGATTCTTGAAGTATCCATGGACTCGCATTGTTTGTGGGGTGGTGACGTTGGTTACAACATGGAGAGAGATCTCGGGTGGGTCGTCCTGAGATGGGGTGTCAACAGGCGGGTGTTGAATGTCGACCTGATCATATACTGTATATGGAGCTTCTTCATCAAGTTCTGAGGCAGGCGGAGAATCCACATCCAAGAGATAGAGATTTTTTTGAACACATCTATGTTCCCGAGTGAATTTCTCATCACAATTATAACAAAGCCCTTTTTCTCGGCATGCCTGCATCTCTGTTTTAGACAATTGCTTGATAGGAGTTGGTTGAGGAGCGGGCGTGATGGGAGGTCATTGTGAACCCATATTTCTGAAGGGAACAAAGGTGGGTTTGGAGTGTTGTTGAGTTGCGATCTTATCCTCGGCCAGCTTAGCCAACCCTAGGACTTCGATCATTGTGTTGGGACAAAACATTTTGACCTCTGAGTGGATTTCATCCTTGAGACCACTGATAAAACAACTCCTGTAGAATTCATAAGACAATCCTTCTGTGTGATTAGCTAGTTTCTCAAATTCTGTCTGATACTCTCTCATTGTGCCAGTTTGGTGAATTTTAGTGAGTGATCCTGTGAAAAGCACTAAGATCAAATCATGGCAAAAGGAGTTGGCAAAAATCTGTCCAGTTTGGCTCAGGATGAGATTTGATGTACCAACGGTACCATTGAAGGGCTTCCTGTTCCAAATGAAAGGATGCAAGTGGAAATTTCTGGACATCAAAAGTATTATGCAAACTGAAATATTGTTCTGCTCGGTATATCCATCCAGTCAGATTAGTACCATTGAAGCGAGGAAAATCAAGCTTTGGCCCACGAAAATTGCTGGAATAAGAGAACCCGGTGGCTGCAAAAGATTCTGGCTGTCGGTTACTGTTCGTGGCTGAATGTTGAAGATGGAGGCTAAGAAATTTTTCATCCAGATCTTGGAGTTTGGTTTGGATGGATGCAAGTGCTTCCTCCATGGTGTTTGCTCCTGTGCAAGTGACAAGCATAACCAGTAATTTTTTTATTTTTTATTTTTTTTGTGGGGGGGGGAATGGATAGAAAAACACAAGCTTATTTAGTAAGGGGAAATTTGGATTTGGGAAAAACTCGGAGGGGTAATGGGGGTTTGACTAGGTTTTTGACACTTTCTGAGGGATGGGGAAGCAAAACATGGGGATTTCAGAAGCGGGAACTCTATGGTAAAATTTGAAGGCAATCAGGTGAAAATTGACGAAGTTATGGCAAACCCTAAAAGTAGACAAATGTGGGATTTCTGGTCTTGGGAAGTGGAATTGGGATAGGGTCTTCAGGAATGAAATATGCAGAATGGGATTCCAGGGATGTTAGTGAAGTTTCAGGGAAAACAGAGTTGAAACAAGGGAGATATGGCTGAAAAATAGAATTTTTTATTTTTTTATTTTTGTACTTTTTTTTTAATTTTTAATTTTTAATTTTTCAGAAATGGATCAGCAATAGTGGTGCAGAAGGGATCCCCAACAGATGGATCTGCAATGGCACGGAAGGGATAAAAAATGGAGGGATCTGAAACGGCAACTGGTTCTGGAATGATTTTCAAAATAGATCTGAAACGGCTGGATCTGAAACGGTTGGATCTGAAACAGTTGGATCTGGAGCGAAAGTGATCGGCAACAGTTCAACTGAAAATAGATATGGACCCAAGGTATGTACGGCTTCCTAACATCTCAGGTGTTTCACTTGGCCACCAATGTTGTCGTCTGACGGCTTGCGTATTGGGGAAGTACCCCTCACTCCACGGCTCAGGTAAAACTGATAACCTGTTTTCCACAAACGACAGCTCTTGGTTTACCTCATGGGTGGGAACTAGTCAATTAGGTAGGGGTCGTTGCCCTTTTCACTGGCAGGTCCTCTCGATGGGCCAGCTACTTTGGGGTTCCTATGGTACTCCTCACAGTGAGTTTTAGGGCTTATGCCCAAGTACTTCCCAAAGTTAAGCAGATAGGGATTATTCCCAAATCCAAAGCTGCAACAGATGCAAAAAAAAAAATTGGCAGAAATTCCACCCAACGAGCCCAAGAAAGTGCTCTGATACCAAATGTGAAGAACCTACAATAATTAATTAATGCAAATACACAAGATATCAGAAATAATAGAACTTAGAATCACTTTTATATTGATCACGATCCACTTCGAGGGGGAAACCTCCTTTGAGCAAGCTCAATACATTTAACTTCATCGTGCCTTCATAGGACTCAACACACACTTATATACTAAGTCTAGGCGCCAATACCATGGGTCAATACTATGTGTCAATACAAACCATGGGCTAAGTCTAAGTGCCAATACTATGAGTCAAAACCATGGGACATATAATACTATGGGATGACTTACAAAGCATATGCGTCCAATACTATGGGTCAATACTATGGGCTAATATAAACTATGGATCAAAAAATACTACGAGACGACTTACAAAGCATATGCGTCCAACAACAATATACTAACAAAGTAAAGACATGGCTTCCTAACACAAACCCTCAACTAGTCTGGGTATCGAACCACATCAAGAAAACAAACCCAAGCTGCCAACCCTAACAAATATCCACTGCACAAAGAACTAGGAGTTCGGCTCTATAAGTTACACAGGTGACGAGTTCAAAATGCAGGAGCTACGCCTCTACAGGCAACACCACGACCCTACAAACCCTCAGACTATCGGCCATGCAGAGCTACCACTACCAAGTGACAAAGATCACATTAAACTCATCGATCGCAGCAAAGGTAGGGTTTAACCACTTGCATTGAAACCCTTTCCAAATCAATGGTGGAGATCACCGGTGGGATTTGCGAAATCACAAACCATCTACCACATTAAATGAGCCATAATTACCATAGCCACGAAGGAGCCAGCTTAGAAACACTTAACCTTTGTCAATTTAAAACTCATCACTCAATTGTTACACCACGATGCTTTCACATGATCCAAGCTTACTGTGCCATCCACGATGGAACTCCACTATTCTTGTTAGTTGTGTGCATTCAATGCATATGATGCATTTACATCCGCCAACCTGTAATGCATATTAACATTCATATCATACAACGTGGATATGGTTATGGTAAGGTCGTGATATACACCCTTGTAATATTAAGTTAAGGGTTGGATGGAATTTCACCAAGGTTGCATAAGTGTCACATAGGGTCACATAAAGTGCATACAACCCACAATATATTTTCACCAAGGTTTATATAGTATCAATAGAGTCACGACGGTGCACACACACAAATATTATATAAAGTTCATTTATATAATAGTTTGGTTATTATTTCAACACTTTGCAAATAAACTATAGAAATGATCCAAGGAAAAGCATACATTACATATAGCATAGAGTTATAGTTGATTAATGGGTCATTTATATTGACAATAGATTATAGCAATAATCTAAGAAAAATTACATACATTCTAAGGATAGTGAAATAAAAGACAATGTCGTTAAATCGAAAAAGTTATCACCATTATCGTAGGGTATAGACCCTAGGTGTTGATGTATATGTAACTTGGGAATGTATTTCATCTATGTATTATATATATATTTATTGTACCCTTATAAGAGATGTGTTATTCCTCTATAAGGAAGTGTCGTCATGTGGATTGACAAGTGTCGCAAGTGTGTGTAATTGCCGATGGGTTATTAGACCACCATCTATGGGGTCGACCCTAAAATATATATTATATTGTGGATATATCTAGATAGACAAGTCGGCCCCATAAGGTCATTGGGAAAACATGTTAAGTATAATAGAGATCAGGGGATCTCTATTTGGATCATTCGAAAAGTTATATCTCTCTCACTTAGAAAGTGGCGCACTAGTGAGGAGGAGGATCATCTACTCTAGGAGACTATCTCAAGTGTATTTTGGTTGTACTTTGGTTGAGCCATTGCTCTCTCTATCTCCGAGGAAGTTGTGGGGTTTTTCACCTTAGGGTTTTCCCCATGAAAACTCTGTGTCTCTTGTCTCTCATGCTTTTGATTCTTGTGATGCTTATCATGCTTATTGTGATTGTTATGCATTGATATACTATACTATGTTATTCTCTCAGTAAAGATCCAAGAGTATTGTGAATTAATCCTCAAAATTTAACATGGTATTAGAGCTAACCTGAGAAGAAGACATTTTGCACTGACGGAAACTTGAGTTTCTTGTTTATTGGGTTTCTCTCCATAGTTTTTGGAAAAGCAGTATAGTAGATTGACTCTACTCATCAAGGAGAATCTATCTGTCCAATCAGAATTGAATTCTGAGCATTTTCAGATTTGGCCCTAAAAATTAGGGTTTCCACAAAAATAGCAATTTCTGAAATTTGAAGACATAGCTGGAAGCTCCTTGCACAAATCGAAGTTTAGAGCTTTAGATCAATATTTTTGGCTAGGTAGATCTCCGGGAAACTCAAACCCTAATTCAGGGCTCTCCTTGGTGAACCCATGAGGACAAAAAGGAAAATCTGAAGGGTAAAGCTTTGCTGATCTCAAATTCTGAATACACCAGGATGATCAACTCATCAAGGTGCATCTTTCTATCCTTTCAGAAATTTGAAATTCACATTTCAAATTTTTAGGGTTTTTTCGACAAACCCTAATCTGGGACGAAATCCAGTTTTCAACATTTCAAGTGTTAAGGCCTAAATCTTTTCTATTTCCATTTGAAGTACTCTTTAAGATGTCTCACCACACCAAGCTTGAGGATAAGCTTGAAGGGGCTGATAACTTTCAAGCTTGGAAGTATAGGATTGGGTTAATCCTGGAAGAGAATGAGTTGGACTCATATATAAAAGAAGACATCCCTATCCCAGAGGATGAAGAGGCTAAGGTATTGCATAAGAAGAACTTGGTCAAGGCAAAGAGAATCATTGCTGATTCTATCAAAGACCATCTCATACCCCATGTGTCTTCTCTAAAGACACCTAAGGCTATGTTTGACTCTTTGACCAAGCAATTTGAAGGAAAGAACATAAATCGGAAGATGACCCTGCAGAATCAATTGAAAGGAGTCAAGATGTCGAATGGAGAAACCATTCAATCCTATTTCTCCAAGGTCTCTTAGATCAAGGAACAACTTGAAGCTATAGATGGTGGAGAATGGTTAAATTGTTATGACTACTTTGAATGGCCTACCTAGGTCATGGGACTCTTTTATCCAAGGGATCTGTGCCAAAAAGAAGTTAATCTCCTCCAGCAGATTATGGGAGGAATTTTCTCAAGAAGAAGCAAGGCTTGTGGCAAGAGAAGAGAAGATGGGAAATGAAGATCAAGCTCTCACAGCTCACACTAAGAAGGGAAAGTTCAAGAGGGAGCCATCCCATCACAAGAAGAAATCTTCTCATCATTTTCACAAATACAAGAAAGATCTAAGGTGTTTCACTTGTAATGAGAAGGGTCACTTTGCTTCAGAATGTCCCAAGAACAAAAGTGACAAACACAACAACAACAAATCCAGCAAGAAGAAGGAGGGTAACAAAAGAAGGTACCATGCTCATGCTGCCGAAGATGATGAACCTCCAAAGAAGAAGGCTAGGGAAGAAAGTGATGATAGTAATGATGACTCATCAAGTGAAGAAGAGTATGTTCTAATCTCTGCTCTCACAGGTACTATCTCCCAAGGTTGTAATGATTGGTTGATTGATAGTGGGGCTTCCAAACACATGACTAGGTTTAAGGAATCTTTTGTGAATCTATATGAACATGAATCACCCCATAAGGTGAAACTTGGGGATGATTATCAATACCCAATCAAAGCAAGTGGTGAAGCCTCCTACAACCTAGATTCTGGAAAATCTTTGAAGATGAAAGAAGTCCTTTATGTACCTAGGCTCAAGAAGAACTTACTCTCCATCTTTGCACTGGATGCAAAAGGTATGAGGGTTGCATTTGTGGATGGCCAAGTCCTAATGTGGCCAAAGGGAATGACCATAGATGATGCAGTAGTGATTGGAGAGCAAGAGGGAGGTTTGTATAAATTGAAGGGACAACCTGAACATGCCATGGTGCATGAATCCATGGAGCCAAGTGAACTTTGGCATAGAAGACTTTCTCATATGCACTATAGGGCACTTCCAATTGCAAGCAAGGCTATAGAGGGTCTTCCTGAAATTAAGACCAAACATGAAGGTGTTTGCAAAGGATGTGCAAAAGGTAAGAATATTAAGAAGGCTTGCCCAAGCAGTGAAAGCAAGGCAAAAGATATCCTGGAAATCATCCACTCAGAAGTATGTTGTCCTATGTCATCCAGTTCTCCAAGTAGGTATGTTTACTATGTCTCATTTATTGATGACTTCTCCAGGGAGACTTGGGTATACTTCTTGAAGAACAAAGATGAGGTGTTTGATAAGTTCAAGGAATTCAAAACCTTGATGGAGAATCAAACTGACAAGAAGATCAAAACATTCAGATCCAACAATGGTGGAGAATTCACCTCAGGAGACTTCAAGAAGATTTGTAGTGATTTAGGGATTAAGAAGGAGTTGAATGCTCCTTATAATCCTCAACAGAATGGAGTTACAGAAAGGAAGAATAGAACAATCATGGAAGCAGCAAGGGCAATGCTGCATGACCAGGATCTACCTATGTATCTATGGGTAGAAGCAGCTAGAATAGCTGTATATGTGTAGAATAGAACACCCCACAAGATATTGGACAACAAGACACCAGAAGAGGTCCTTTCTGGTAAGAAACCTGAAGTCAGCCATCTCAGAATATTTGGTTGTCCAGTATACACTCATGTCCCAAAGGAAAAGAGCACCAAACTAGATCCTTCAGGAAAGAAGGGTATCTTTGTGGGTTACGGTGAAAGCTTGAAGGCTTACAGAATATACTTTCCAGGGTTCAAGAAGATTGATGTCAGCAGGGATGTAACATTTGATGAAAACTCATCATTCATCAAATCAAGGAAGGCACCTATCGAAGTTTATGAAGAACCTAAGGAAACTAGATTTCAAGACACTACCATGACAGAAGCAATTCCAGAAGTTGTTCGTGAGTTTGAAGATACGCAAGAACCTATAGATCCACCCCGTGAGGATAACTCTCACAAGAGGAAACCTGCATGGGCTAGAGAGCTCATTCAAGATGTAGAAAGATTTGGCATTCCAGAAGAAGAACACAGAGCAAAGAAAAGAACCAGATCACATACCAGCTATGTTGTTTTACTCTGTGACATTATGAACAAAGAACCTTCCAGTTATGAAGAAGCAGTGGAAAAGAAAGAATGGAAGGATACTATGGTTGAGGAATACCAATCAATAATGAAAAATGATATTTGGGATGTTGTCCCAAGACCTAAAGAGAAGTCTGTTGTGACTTCCAAATGGATCTATAAAATCAAGTATGCTGCAGATGGCATTGTAGAGAAATACAAAGAAAGATTCGTAGCTCATGGCTTCTCTCAAAAAGAGGGAATAGATTATGAAGAAACTTTTGCACCTGTAGCCAGGTATCCTTCCATCAGAACAGTACTTACCCTGGCTGCAGCAATGAAATGGAAAATACACTAGATGGATGTCAAGACTACTTTCTTGAATGGTGTAGTTGAAGAGGAAGTATATGTGGAGCAGCCACTCAGCTTTGAAATACATGATAGGGAGTCATATGTGTGCAGATTGAAGAAAGCCTTGTATGGCTTGAAACAAGCTCCCAGAACTTGGTATGGTAGGACGGACAGTTTCCTATCTAGTTTGGGCTTTACCAAGAGTAAAGCGGATTCCAACCTCTAATACAAGGTTGATGAAGGAAATACTGTGATTATACTTCTGTATGTGGATGACTTAATTGTAACACGAGATGACAGACTGATTGCAGATACTAAGAAGAATCTTGCTGCTGAGTTCGATATGAAAGATTTGGGAATGATGCATTATTTCCTAGGTATGGAGGTGTGGCAGAATTCAGGTGGGATCTTCCTTGGTCAATAGAAGTACAGAGTAGATATCCTGAAGAGATTTGGGATGATGGATTGCAAGGCCATGGCCACACCCATGGCATCAAATCTGAAGCTTCTATGTGATGCTTCATCTGAGCTGGTTGATGTCTCTATGTATCGTCAGATGATTGGGTCCTTGATGTACCTGGCGAACACAAGACTAGACATTTGCTTTGTGGTGAACACATTGAGCCAGTTCTTGACAGATCCGAGGAGTGTTCACCTAGTTACTGTAAAGCATGTTTTGAGGTACCTAAAGGGAACAGTGGATTATCTACTCAAGTATGAAGCAAATAAAAAGTTTAACCTACAGGCTTATGTTGATTCAAATTGGGCTGGCAGTGCTGCAGATAGGAAGAGCACATTTGGGTGCTGCTTCAGTATGGGATCAGATGTGATCTCTTGGTTTAGCAAGAAGCAGTCCTGCGTAGCACTGAGTACAGCTAAGGCAGAGTATGTTGCATCCTGTTCAGCTAGTTGTGAGGTAGTATGACTAGGGAAGCTACTGTCTGAGTTATTTGATCTTCCGTTGGATGCTACTGGTATATTCTGCGATAACCAGAGTTGTGTGAAGCTGTTTGAGAACCCAGTGTTTCATGACAGGTCAAAACACATAGAGATCAAATATCACTATATCAGGGATATGGTGCAGAGAGGAGCCGTGAAGCTTGTGTATGTTGCGACGGACGAGCAGATTGCAGATGTGCTGATGAAGCCACTAGCCAGGGTGAAGTTTGAGTACTTCAGGGAGAGGCTTGGTGTTCTTCAGATCGACGACACTTCGAGGAAGAAGTGATGGACACATTTGCTAAAGCCATTCCAAGCATGTTGGAAGGAGGATCCTTCACATGGTTGTGGATGTAAGAGCTGGATGATGAGTATCACGACGATGCTCCAGTTACTACTCTATATATGCATCATGTTGGATGCTGGAGATGATCAGTTGGATCATTTATATTTGTATGTATGTACGCATCATGTTGATGTTGGATATGATCAGTTGGATCATTTATATTTGTATGTATGTACGCATCGTGTTGATGCTGGATATGATCAGTTGGATCATTTGTATGTATTTTGTATATGCATCATGTTGGATGCTTGGGCCATGTATATGTATATGTATCAGATGGATACATTGTATGATCAGGTAGATCATGTATGTGGATATGTATCATGTATTTGTATTTGTATTAGGTGGATACACTGTATGATCAGATGGATCATGTATGATGATATGTATCAGGTAGATACTTGGTGTGCATCGGGTGGATGCATTGTATGATCAGGTAGATCATGTATGTGGATATGTATCATGTATTTGTATATGTATCAGGTGGATACATTGTATGATCAGGTAGATCATGTATGTTGATATGTATTAGGTATGATCAGGTGGATCAAGTATTTGTATTTGTATCAGGTGGATACACCGTATGATCAGGTGGATCATGTATGATGATATGTATCAAGTAGATACTTGGTATGTATCAGGAGGATGCATTGTATGATCAGGATGATCATGATGATGAGCTTTAGGATGTTGCTCCAGATGATATGTACCAGGATGGTACAATGATGATGATCAGTATGATCATGGGCATCAGGATGACGCCTTGTGCGATGATGATCCATTGGATCATGAGTATCAGGTTGATACTTAGAGGTCAGAGATGATATGTGGCAGGTTGTGCAAATAACATGTAATAAGTCCTGGGAGATCTTGCCAGTTGTGCTACGACACATAAATGTTCCTGGCGTACTCTTTCCAGCATTGCTATGTAGTATGTAATCAGTCCTCAAATATCCGATAGGTTGAGCTGTGTGCTTGTAATTAGTCCTGGGATGAGGTATTATTACGAAGACATGTAATTTGTCTTGGAGATCCGAGAGGTTGAGCTGTGTGCTCATAATTAGTCTTGGGATGCTCTTTAAAGATCTTGCCGGTTGTGCTACGGCACATAAATGTTCCTGGGATGCTCTTTAAAGGTTTTGTCTATCCACATGTAATCAGTCCTAGATATCCAAGAGGTTGAGATGTGTGCTCGTAATACATCCGGGGATGCTCTTTAGAGATCTTGTCAGTCGTGCTATGGCACATAAATGTTCTTGGGATGCTCTTTAAAGGTATTGTGGAGGAGATGCATGTAATCAGTCCTGGGAGATCTTTCCGGTCATGCTTAGGAACATAAATGTTCCTAGGATACTCTTTTCGATATTGCATCTACACATAAAATTAGTCCTAAGAGGCCACCTCTATCAGACCGTTCGCACAGATGATGAAGACCTACAGGTGGTGGGCCTACATCCAGTATGAAAAAGGACTGGCTCTGTAGAACTTCCTATGACGAGTAGAGTCAAAGTTTGGTTGAGATAGCAGCAGCGGTGACAATGATGATGACGATGCATCGATGATGATGATCCCGAGAAGAAGACTTGTCTAGCAGATCTTTGTCGAGAAATACCTTCCTATTTAAGAGGGAGTGTTGATGTATATGTAACTCCGGAATGTATTTCATCTATGTATTTTATATATATTTATTGTACCCTTATAAGAGATGTGTTATTCCTCTATAAAGAAGTGTCGTCATGTGGATTGACAAGTGTCGCAAGTGTGTGTACTTGCCGATGGGTTATTAGACCACCATGTGTGGGGTCGGCCCTAAAATATATATTATATTGTGGATGTATCTAGATAGACAAGTCAGCCCCATAAGGTCACTGGGCAAACATGTTAAGTATAAATAGAGATCAGGAGATCTCTATTTGGATCATTCAGAAAGTTATATCTCTCTCACTCAGAAAGTGGCGCACTAGTGAGGAGGAGGATCATCTGCTCTAGGAGACTATCTCAAGTGTATTTTGGTTGTACTTTGGTTGAGCCATTGCTCTCTCTATCTCTAAGGAATTTGTGGGGTTTTTCACCTTAGGGTTTTCCCCATGGAAAATCTGTGTCTCTTGTCTCTCATGCTTTTGATTCTTGTGATGCTTGTCATGCTTATTGTGATTGCTATGCATTGATATACTCTACTATGTTATTCTCTCAGTAAAGATCCAAGAGTATTGTAAATTAATGCTCAAAATTTAACACTAGGCAAGTTAGCAAAACAGTTATACATAGAATCTTTACACATTGTTACAAAGGAAGAGGATAGATAGTTACATAAAGTTCGATGTAAAACTTTATTGAAATCTATATCTAATTCTGAGTACAAACTGAGACACGATCATTACAGACCTTCCCTTGAAAACAAATACAAGCTTAATTTACAAGGAATAAGATTCCCTGTACGCATCAGCACTCAATTTTAGATGTCTTTATCTTTAAAAGATTTAAGTCTCGAACCAAGATTCTCACCAGTAGAATGTCTAAAGTGTTATCTCTTCGATTGTTCACAAAGGAGATTAATGAAAAACTGTCGCAACCTTAAACTCTTACCTGTAAAACTGTCACAAGTATGAAATCACATGCTTTAGCATGAATGCTAAGTAAGCCTCAGGGCATCCGTAGGACCCCTTCATCAATCAACAAAAGCACATTAGTCAAAGCGGTTAATTCATCATTCATAAACAACAACAATAGAAGCTTGCAACAGTACAGCTGAATAGGAATAACATCAAGACATAATCTGGAATCTTTTAGTCGAAATTTATTTTACTATAAACCAGCTTGGCATTTAGTACAGCAAGCTAAACTTTTATGCATTGTTCTATTTCCGCATACAATAAATAAGCAATAAATGTCACGTAGAAAAATTTTAAATTTTTTTGTGATTTTTACGGGATGTTACATGTGGTATCAAAGCGCAAGTTCAAACTCTAGGCCTGATTGAGGCTCATGCACGCAAACATAAAACAAATCAGAAAGTTTATGTTACTAACTTTTGTAATTTTATTTTATTTTTGCACAGAAGAAATTGACCTTTAATTGCAGGTATGGAAATACCAAAAGAATTAGCAAAGGACAGATCTCCTCATAATGAACATATTAATCATAATAATACTGAAGGAATTTATGTTGAGTTAAACAACCAGTCTTCTGAAATTTTACGAACTGTACAAGATTTAAAATCTAAGTTAAATGTTGTTAAAGAAAAAAATGAACGGATCCTTAAGGTACAGGAAGAGTTAAAACATAATTTAAAAGGAAACTGTCATAGTGATGAAAGAGGCAGAAAATCAGAATTGAAGGTTGATTCTGAAATAATGTCTCAACAACATAGACATAAGAAAACAAGAAATGATAAAAGGAACAGTTACTCATCTTCTAAATCTGATCCAAGTAATGATGATATTAATTATGATAGTAGTAAAAGTGAATGTTGCTTTAAAAAGATAAAACATAAACATCATGAACAAATTACTAGGGAATTTAAAAAGATTAAGCCACCCAGTTTTAATGGCGATAGTGAGAAGGGTGAGACAGCAAAAGCTTGGTTGTCTGGAATGAAAAAGTACTTTAATATTTATGACTACTCTTCTCAACTCAAAGCCAAGATGTCTATTTATAATCAGACCGGGAGGGCAGATATCTGGTGGCAGAATCTTAAAAGGATCAAGAGTATAAAAGAAAAAGAAGTAACTTGGACTATGTTTAAAAGTTTGTTTAAAAGGAAGTTTTTGTCGGAACAATATTTTGAAGATAAGTCAAAGGAGTTTTACAATTTAAAGTTGGGTACAATGAAGATGAAAGAACTGTGCAGCAAGTTCCTTAGCTTGATGAGGTATGTACCCTACATGGTTGAAGAAAAGCCTAAAGTGCAAAGGTTTCTCAGTTGTTTACCTTTTAATATAAAAGACCGTATTCAGTATGATAATCGTTCCACTTTGGAAGAGGCCATGAGGAAGGAAAAATTTTGTTTTGACCAAAATAGAAAAAGGGAAAGAGCAACTAGCTGGAAGAATAGTAAGACTAATGAGTATGACTATAAAAAGAAGAATTTTAATCATAATGCTAGAGCTTTTACGAAAAATTTTAATAACAGCAATTTTTCTAATAATTACATGAATAATGCATCTCAGAACTCTACTACTGCAAGAAATGTACCTAATAATAATAATCACAACAATAACAATAACAACAACAACAGGTATGCTGAACAGAAGGGACTTATAAAGTGCTATGAATGTGGAGGACCACATAATAGAGCAGATTGTCCAGGCAACAAGAGGACAGCTAACAACATTCATACTATGCAAGCAGAACCTACCGTTTGAGATATCACAAGAGAAATGCCCAGGATAAATGTAACACTAGAGAACCGTCAAGCAGACCATCAAATATCCATGGTCGAAATTGAAGGTATGATACAAAATGAATCTATTTCTATTCTAATAGATCCAGGTGCAAATCTGAGTTATATTTCACCTACTTTAGTAAACCGTTGCAAGATAAAAATAGAGAAATTTGATAATGCATAGTTAGTTCAGCTTGCAACAAGAACTAAAAGAAAGGTTACAGATTATGTTAAGAATTGTGAAGTATTTTTAAGTCAGCTGAAAACACATATTAATCCGAACGTTTTACTATTAGGGTCATATGATTTGTTGATTGGTATGGATTGGCTTGAACAACATAGAGTTTTACTGAATTGTTATGATAAATCTTTTACATGTGTAAATAATGAAGGTAATACAGAAACAATAAAAGGAATTCATAGGTAGATTTCAGTAAGGCGGATTTCTGCCTTACAAGTAAAGAGAGCTGCCAGAAAAGGTTGTAAAATGTTTGTTGTTAATGTTATTAATGAGGAGTGCACATATAAAGAAGACAAGTTAAAGCTAGAGGATATTCCCATCCTTAGGGACTTTTCTGATGTATTCCCGGAAGAAATTCCAGGATTACCTCCGAAAAAAGAACTTTATTTCACCATTAAGTTAGTACCCAGTGTGGTACCAAACTCGAAGGCCCCGTATAGGATGAATATTATGGATTTAAATGAGTTAAAATCTCTACTGAAATAATTAATAGATAAAAACTACATAAGGCCCAGTGTGTCCCCTTGGGGAGCACCAGTAATATTTGTTAAAAAGAAGGACGGTACCATGCATTTATGCATTGATTACCATCAGCTTAATAAAATGACAATTAAGAATCGATATGCCTTACCCCGAAAAGATGATCTATTTGATCAGTTATGCAGAGCAGAGATAGTCACTAAAATTAATCTAAGGTTGGGTTATCATCAAGTTCGGATAAAAGACGATGACATATTCAAAATTGCATTCAGGACGCGTTATGGACACTACGAGTTCGTAGTTATGCATTTTGGGCTAACCAATGCACCGACAGTGTTCATGTGTTTAATTTACAACATTTTGCATAAATATTTGGATAAGTTCGTAGTGGTATTCATTGATCATATTCTAGTTTACTCAAGAACTAAAGAAGAGCATGACGAACATTTAAAAATCATTTTACAAGTACTTAGAGAACATCAGCTTTACGCTAATTTCAGTAAGTGTGATTTCTATAAAGATAAAATTCAGTATTTGGGACATATAATTTCTAAAGATGGTATTTCTGTTGATCCTGGTAAATAAAAGTAATTAATGAATGGCCTGTCCCAAAAGATGTAATTGATGTATAGTCATTCATGGGAATAACGGGGTATTATAGAAAGTTTATTGAAGGGTTCTCTAGAATTGCTAACCCCATCACTTCTTTATAGAAGAAAGGGAAGAAATTCGAATGGGATCCCAATAAATATTTCGTCGTATGCACGAATGCATGCAACGACAGACTTGGAGGGGTCTTAAGTCAAGAAGGTCATGGAATTGCTTTTGAGTCAAGGAAGTTAAAAAAAAATGAAAAGAATTATGCAACGTACGATCTTGAGTTGGCAGCCGTGATACATGCTTTAAAAATGTGGCGCCATCATTTGATCGGAAGAAAATTCATTTTAATGACTGATAACAAGGGCTTAAAGTATTTATTGGATCAAACAAATCTTAATGCAAGGCAAGCTAGGTGGTTAGCTTTCCTTAGCGAGTACGATTTTGAGATTCATCACATTAATGGAAAGAAGAATAAGGTTATTGATGCATTGAGCAGAAATGATAGAGTGATTTTTGTAGCAGCAATCAGTACTTTTAAAACTGATCTGGAAAATTAGATCAAAGAAGGAATTAAGCTAGACGAAAATTTAAAAAAATTACATGATAAAGTGGCTGAAAATTCATCTGAAAATTTTATAATAGATTACAAAATTAATGAAAAAGGCTTCCTAACATATAAAAACATAATTTATGTACCTAATTTTTCGAAGGTTAAGTTGTTGATTTTAGATAAAGTTCACAAGAGTCCTTATTCAGGGCATCCTGGTTATCAAAAAATGATAACTATGTTAAGAAAGGATTATTTTTGGCCCAACATGAAAAATGAAGTTGCTGAATATATAGCTAGATGTTTTGAATGTCAGACTATCAAAGATGAACACCAACATCCAGCTGGGCCATTGCAGCCCTTACCAATTCCGGAATGGAAATGGGAAATTATAAGCATTGACTTTATTACAGGTTTGCCTAAAAATCAGAAGCAGAATGACTCAATCATGGTTGTTGTTGATAAACTTAGTAAAACTGCTCATTTTATTCCTGTTAAAACTACTTTCAAGGCTTCTAACATTGCAGATATTTTCATGAAGCAAATTTTTCACTTCCATGGAATTCCAAAGGTAATTATTTCAGACCGGGACTCTAAGTTCACCGATAATTTTTGGATAGCAGTGTTTAAAGGATTAAATACTAAATTAAATTTCAGCACTTCTTTCCACCCACAAATTGATGGTCAAACAGAGAGGGTAAATCAGATTTTAGAAAAAATGTTAAGATTGTATGTTAAAGATCAGCCATCTAAGTGGGAAGATTACTTGCATTTAGCAGAATTTGCCTAAAATAATAATTATCAAGCATCTGCTAAGTTGAGCCCATTTGAGATTTTGTATGGAAGAAAATGTTGTACTCCAATTTCTTGGGATAATCCTGTAGATAGATTGATGTTAGGACTAGATTTATTGAAAGAAATGGAGCTAACCGTGAAACAGGTTCAAGGTAACTTAAAGGTTTCCCAAGATCGACAGAAAAGCTATGCTGATTTGAAATGCACTGAAAGAGAATTTCAGGTAGGAGACCATGTTTTTATAGAGGTAAATCCCAAGAAAAGTTCTTTGAAGCTTGGGAGTTGTGCTAAACTAGCACCAAGGTGTTGTGTGCCATTCGAAATCCTATCAAGGATTGGAGCTGTTGCATATCAATTGGCATTGCCATATAATTTAAAAATCCACAATGTTTTTCACATTTCTGTTTAAAAGAAGTATGTGCACGATGCTACTCATGTGCTGAATTAGAATGACATACAGGTGGAACCCGAAGGAGATTTTCAGGTGGAACTGAACTGTATTCTCGACTGGAGGGAAATTATGCTTCGGAATTGCACCATAGGGCAGGTAAAAGTGCAATGGAATCACCTTAGCCCCGATGAAGCTACTTGGGAGCTAGAAAGTAATATGCGGGCAACATATCCAAATCTGTTCCATGAGGAACTTGATGATGAATAAGCAACATCGAGGACGATGTTGAGCTTAAGTGGGGGTGTTTGTAACATACCCTTTTAGCTGGAAAAACATTTTGTGTTAGCAAACAATAGTATAACCTTTATTGTAAAGTTTTATGTTGGACAGGTGTCCAAGGATGACTGTAATTTGCACAATCTATTATTATTAAATAAATAAAATAGGAGACAAACACCTAAGAGGACTGTTGAAAGAGTGGTTACTGATCCACTAGGTGGAATGGAATCTCGGGTAGAAGGAAATGGACAAGTGGCAGCATCATGATGCAACTAACTAGCTGTTGGTATGGGACAACTCCCTTGAAATGTGTTCATAGTGCCCTGAAAGATGGGACTGGAGATTGAGGCTCATTTATTCCAAACTGACCACTAAAAGACCTCGGTAGTCTGTATAATAGCTATCAAATTGTGAACTGAGGTTGATCACTTTTCTTGACGAGGAAATTTACCTTGGGATTTTCCTGTGTTTGCACCCAAGAGATTTGATGAGGGGATATGCTATGTTGTTGATCATGTTGTGAGTCTGCTAAACTCTTATTGAGTTCAGGAGGTTGATGCCAAGTGGAGAAGGCAGTTATTTTCGGAGTTTGATACTGAGTGGAGAAGGCATTTTTGAGTGCCTTGCTTCTACACAGATTCCACCCACTTATTGGATCAGTAATCAGGCTCGGGGGTTCACTAGAAGCTAGCAGTTGAGCTGCTTTTTTTGGAACAGGTTGGGAGGAACAACCCTCTTAGGTGTTTGTCGGCCCCATCATCATCTACAGGTTCTATTTATTTATCTGTTGTTAAGTAGTTAAATCTATTTATTTACAAATATTTAATTTTATTTACAAAATGTGTTCTGGTTTAAATGCTTCTACTTTTATTTTCTGAATCAGTTTAAAATTATGAATAGAAATGCTGAATGAAATAAATAATCTCTGCATTTTTCCCCATTCCATAGGAATTGCATCGTACTCTAGTAGAGAGATAGATTAAGATAGATAGGTATGATAGGAAACATAGCCATGTGATTGAGAAGATGCAAATGATGTATTTTGTTAAGTTACTGTTTACTGTAAATTTTTCTATGTTTACCTATATCAGTGTTTTTCCTTGTTATTTCTGCACAAAAATTTATTTTCAGAATTTACAGTATGTTTTCTACATTTTATAAATATTAGATTGTTTAGAAATAAATAATTTTCCTTTCTGAAAATCATATGAAGTATTTTCTATAACATACAGTTGTAGAGTAGATCCCAACATATAGCATATTGATATCAATTTCTTTTATAAATGATGCATAGTAATAAATACAAATTATTCATGTACAGAATCATCTACTCTTAGCACTGTATAAACATAGTGTATTTCTATTATTTAGAAACAGATCAGAAAACCTTAAACACTTGACCAAACCCTATATCCATCTACTATACTAATTTATCCAAGATATAGAATCATTGATTTTTTAAACAGAGCTAAGTTTGGGTTTCCATTTCACAAATAGTTATGTGTTTTTTATTTCATATTACTCTTCTAAATGAGAAACAAGACTGTTATCAATACATTCAATACCTGTACAACCTTGTTATCCATTCTCGGTACTTAGTTATTATCTTAACCAATCACATGATTTAAGTCGAATCTTATGCTCATCCATTAATACAAATATTTAAACTGAAAATCGTCCCTATGGATCGATTTAGACCTCGTTCTGGTATCCATTTCCAAGTTTTTATTTTATTTTATTAAGAGTAGACAAACCAAACATTTTTACCAAAATCGTTACTGTAGGTTGAGTAGTTTATTTAAAATATCATCTCCAGGGTTTAAGATATTACAATGTCTATAGGAGTAGAGACAAACATAAATCACAAACACTAATTTGATGCCGAGAATATAACTACGAGCAACATCAAATTATACATTACAAAATGAGGACGAAACCCTATCCCTTAGGAAATTTCGTGAGTTTGAAATACAACAACACTGGTACAAAATAACGAATTGCATACAGGCTGCGAGCCTTCCAAAAACAAAAACATCTATTCTTTACCAACAGACTCATCATTTGTACAAACTTCATATAAATTATTCCATAGTATTTTACATTTAAGTTTTCACCATTCACAAAAACAAAAACGATAGTAGCAGAATATTGAAACACAAATCATTACATTATCCTAAGTCTATGAGAAAGAACAACTTCACACGACAGCCATCAAACATAACATGCTCATGCCTCTTGGGTCAAGGAATCCTCCTCCCCATTCTTTTAAAAGTTTACAAACCCTATCTCTACAAAATTACAAACTCTCTGAGTTAAAAACACAAACACACAGAACATCACACAGTCGGCCATCATCTTCATCTACACAGAGTTTCAAGGCAACCGCCGAGGCTTACCGGCTGGTGTAGCTATTGCCAACCTTCAATGCCTAGATTGGAAGAACCATTGAATATTACACCTGCAAGGACAATATAGACGTGGTTAAAACAGTATCTCGGAAAGAATGATTACAGTATCGAAATTTAAACATCCTTTTAGCACTCATGTACGAAAGATATAGTGAATGAATCATAACACATTACCTTTTAATGATAGCTCGTAGCAGCAATAAATGCTAAGACAAGTGCAACTGCAACCAAACCATTACTTCATCAAAAGCTGGTATAGCAGAAGCCAACACCAAACAATCAAATATTTTAAAATAGTGAAATAGTGTCGAGGAATGTAGTAACCCTGGCGAGGCCCTGGCCATTCATTTCAAACCCAGTCTTAAAAAGAACAAACCCTCAAATGGTCTGGGTATCGAACCACATCAAGAAAACAAACCCAAGCTACCAACACTAACAAATATCCACTACACAAAGAACTGGGAGTTCAGCTCTATATGTTACACAGGTCACGAGTTCAAAACGCAGGAGCTACGCCTCTACAGGAAACACAACGACCCTACAAACCCTCATCCTGTCGGACACGCAGAGATACCACTACCAAGTGACAAAGATCACATTAAACTCATCGATCGCAGCAAAGGTAGGGTTTAACCACTTGCATTGAAACCCTTTCCAAATCAATGGTGAAGATCACCGGTGGGATTTATGAAATCACAAACCATCTACCACATTAAATGAGCCATCATTACCATAGCCACGAAGGAGCCAGCTCGGCAACACTTAAATGTTTCTCAATTTACAACTCATCACTTAGTTGTTACACCATGATGCTTTCACGTGATCCAAGCTTACTGTGCCATCCACGATGAAACTCCACTATTCTTGTTAGTTGTGTGCATTCAATGCATATGATGCATTTACATCCGCCAACCTGTAATGCATATTAGCATTCATATCATACAACGTGGATATGGTTATGGTAAGGTCATGATATACACCCTTGTAATATTAAGATAAGGGCTGGATGGAATTTCACCAAGGTTGCATAAGTGTCACGTAAAGTGCACACAACCCACTATACATTTTTACCAAGTTTTATATAGTATCAATAGAGTCACGATGGTGCACACACACGCATATTATATAAAGTTCATTTATATAATAGTTTGGTTATTATTTCAACACTTTGCAAATAAACTATAGAAATGATCCAGGGAAAAGCATACATTACATATAGCATAGAGTTATAGTTGATTAATGGGTCATTTATATTGACAATAGATTATAGAAATAATCTAAGAAAAATTACATACATTCTAAGGATAGTGAAATAAAAGACAATGTCGATAAATCGAAAAAGTTATCACCATTATCATAGGGTATAAACCCTAGGCAAGTTAGCAAGACAGTTATACATAGAATCTTTACACATTGCTACAGAGGAAGAGGATAGATAGTTACATACAGTTCAATGTAAAACTTTAATGAAAACTATATCTAATTCTGAGTACAAACTGAGACACAATCATTACAGACCTTCTTTTGAAAACAAATACAAGCTTATAATTTACAAGGAATAAGATGCCCTATACGCATCAGCAGTCAATTTCAGATTTCTTTATCTTTAAAATATTTTAGTCTCGAACCAAGATTCTCACCAATAGAATGTCCAAAGTGTTATCTCTTCGATTGTTCACAAAGGAGATGAATGAAAAACTATCGCAACCTTAAACTCTTACCTGTAAACTGTCACAAGTACAAAATCACATGCTTTAGCACGAATGCTAAGTAAGCGTCAAGGCATCCGTAGGACCCCTTCATCAATCAACAAAAGCACATTAGTCAAAGCGGTTAATTCATCATTCATAAACAACAACAATAGAAGTTTGCAATAGTACAGCTGAATAGGAATAACATCAAGACATAATTTGAAATCTTTTAGTCGAAATTTCTTTTACTATAAACCAGCTTGGCATTTAGTCCAGCAAGCTAAAATTTTATGCATTGTTCTATTTCCGCATACAGTAAATAAGCAATAAATGTCACGTATAAAATTTTAAAAGTTTTTGTGATTTTGACGGGATGTTACATGTGGTATCAAAGCGCAAGTTCAAACTCTAGGCCTGATTGAGGCTCATGCACACAAACAGAAAACAAATCAGAAAGTTTATGTTACTAACTTTTGTAATTTAATTTTATTTTTGCACAGAACAAATTGACCTTTAATTGCAGGTATGGAAATACCAGAAGAATTAGCAGAGGAAAGATCTCCTCATAATGAACGTATTAATCATAATAATACTGAAGGAATTATTTTGAGTTAAACAACCAGTCTTCTGAAATTGTACGCACTGTACATGATTTAAAATCTGAGTTAAAAGTTGTTAAAGAAGAAAATGAACGGGTCCTTAATGTACAGGAAGAGTTACAACAGAATTTAAAAGGAAACTGTCATAGTGATGAAAGAGGCAGAAAATCAGAATTGAAGGCTGATTCTGAAATAATGTCTCACCAAAAAAAAAAAAAAAAACAAGAAATGATAAAAGGAACAGTTACTCATCTTCTAAATCTGATCCAAGTAATGATGATATTAATTATGACAGTAGTAACAGTGAATGTTTCTCTAAAAAGAGAAAACATAAAGATCTTGAACAAATTACTGGGGAATTTAAAAATATTAAGCCACTCACTTTTAACAGCAAAAGTGAGAAGGGTGAGACAGCAGAAGCTTGGTTGTCTGTAGTGAAAAAGTACTTTAATATTTATGACTACTCTTCTCAACTAAAAGCCAAGATGGCTATTTGTAATCTGACCGGGAAGGCAGATATCTGGTGGCAGGATCTTAAAAGGATCAAGAGTATAAAAGAAAAAGAAGTAACTTGGACTATGTTTAAAAGTTTGTTTAAAAATAAGTTTTTGTCGGAACAATATTTTGAAGATAAGTCAAAGGAGTTTTAGGATTTAAAGTTGGGTACAATGAACATGAAAGAACTGTGCAGCAAGTTCCTTAGCTTGCTGAGGTATGTACCCTACATGGTTGAAGAAAACCCTAAAGTGCAAAGGTTTCTCAGTTGTTTACCTTTTAATATAAAAGACCGTATTGAGTATGATAATCCTTCCACTTTGGAAGAGGCCATGAAGAAGGAAAATTTTTGTTTTGACCAAAACAGAAAAAGGGAAGGAGCAATTGGCTGGAAGAACTGTAAGACTAATGAGTATGACTATAAAAAGAAGAATTTTAATCATAATGCTGGAGGTTTTAAGAAAAAATTTAATAACAGAATTTTTCCTAATAATTACCGGAATAATGCATCTCAGAACTCTATTACTGCAAGAAATGTACCTAATAATAATAATCACGGCAATAACAATAACAACAACAACAGGTATGCTTAACAGAAGGGACCCATAAAGTGCTATGAATGTGGCGGACCACATAACAGAGCAGATTGTCCATGCAACAAGAGGACAGCTAACAACATTCATAATATGCAAGCAGAACCTACTGTTGGAGATATCGCAAGAGAAACGCCTAGGATAAATGCAGCACTGGAGAACCGTCATGCGGACCATCAAACATCCATGGTAAAAATTGAAGGTATGATACAAAACGAATCTATTTCTATTCTAATAGATCTAGGTGCAAATCTGAGTTATATTTCACCTACTATAGTAAACCGTTGCAAGCTAAAAACAAAGAAATTTGATAATGCATGGTTAGTTCAGCTTGCAACAGGAACTAAAAGAAAGGTTACAGATTATGTTAAGAATTGTGAAGTATTTTTAAGTCAGCTAAAAACGCTAATTAATCTGAACGTTTTACGGTTAGGGTCATATGATTGTTGATTGGTATGGATTGGCTTGAACAACATAGAGTTTTATTGAATTGTTATGATAAATCTTTTACATGTGTAAATAATGAAGGTAATACAGAAACAGTAAAACGAATTCATAGGTAGATTTCAGTAAGGTGGATTTCTACCTTACAAGTAAAGAGAGCTGCTAGAAAAGGTTGTAAAATGTTTGTTGTTAATGTTATTAATGACGAGTGCACATCTAAAGAACACAAGTTAAAGCTAGAGGATATTCCCATCCTTAGGGACTTTTCTAATGTATTCCTGAAAGAAATTCGAGGATTACCTCCAAAAATAGAACTTGATTTCACCATTGAGTTAGTACCCAGTGCGGTACCAAACTCGAAGGCCCCCTGTAGGATGAATATTTTGGAGTTAAATGATTTAAAATCTCACCTGAAAGAATTAATAGATAAAAACTACAGAAGGCCCAGTGTGTCCCCTTCAAGAGCACCAGTAATATTTGTTACAAAGAAAGATGGTACCATGCGTTTGTGGATTGATTATCGTCAGCTTAATAAAATGACAAGTAAGAATCAATATCCCTTACCCCGCATAGATGATCTATTTGATCAATTACACGGAGCAGAGATATTCACTAAAATTAATCTAAGGTCGGGTTATCATCAAGTCCGGATAAAAGACGAGGACATATTCAAAATGCATTCAAGACGCATTATGGACACTACAAGTTCGTAGTTATGCCTTTTGTGCTAACCAACGCACCGACAGTGTTCATGTGTTTAATGAACAACATTTTGCATAAATATTTGGATAAGTTCATAGTGGTATTCATTGATGATATTCTGGTTTACTCAAGAACTAAACAAGAGCATGACGAACATTTAAAAATCATTTTACAAGTACTTAGAGAACCTAAGCTTTACGCTAAGTTCAGTAAGTGTGATTTCTATAAAGATAAAATTCAGTATGTGGGACATATAATTTCTAAAGACGGTATTTCTGTTGATCCTGGTAAAATAAAAGCAATTAATGAATGGCCTATCCCAAAAGATGTAACTGATGTACGTTCATTCATGGGAATAATGGGGTATTATAGAAATTTTATTGAAGGGTTCTCTAGAATTGCTAACCCCATCACTTCTTTACAAAAGAAAGGGAAGAAATTCGTATCGGATCAAAAGTGTCAAGATAGTTTTAATAAGTTAAAAGAGTTATTAACTACTGCACCCATTTTAAAAATTGTGGATCCCAATAAGGATTTCATCATATGCACGGATGCATGCAACGATAGACTTGGAGGGGTCTTAAGTCAAGAAGGTCATGGAATTGCTTTTGAGTCAAGGAAGTTAAAAATACATGAAAAGAGTTATGGAACGTATGATCTTGAGTTGGAAGCCGTGATACATGCTTTAAAAATGTGGCGCCATCATTTGATTAGAAGAAAATTCATTTTAATGACCGATAACAAAGGCTTAAAGTATTTATTGGATCAAACAAATCTTAACGCAAGGAAAGCTAGGTGGTTAGCTTTCCTTAGCGAGTATGATTTTGAGATTCATCACATTAATGGAAAGGAGAATAAGGTTGCTAATGCATTGAGCAGAAATGCTAGAGTGAGTTTTGTGGCAGTAATCAATACTTTTAAAACTGATCTGGAAAATCAGATCGAAGAAGGAATTAAGCAAGACGAAAGTTACCAAAAATTACATGATAAAGTGGCTGAAAATTCATCTGAAAATTTTATAATAGATTACAAAATTAATGAAAAAGACTTCTTACAATATAAAAATAGAATTTATGTACCCAATTTCTTGAAGGTTAAGTTGTTGATTTTAGATAAAGTTCACAAGAGTCCTTATCCAGGGCATCCTGGTTATCAGAAAATGATAACTATGTTAAGAAAGGAGTATTTTTGGCCCAACATGAAAAGTGAAGTTGTTGAATATATAGCTAGATGTTTTGAATGTTAGACTATCAAATCTGAACACCAACATCTAGATGGGCTATTGCATCTCTTACCAATTCCGGAATGGACATGGGAAATTATAAGCATTGACTTTATTATAGGTTTGCCTAAAACTCAGAAGTAGAATGACTCAATCATGGTTTTTTTTGATAGAATTAGTAAAACTGCTGATTTTATTCTTGTTAAAACTACTTTCAAGGCTTCTAACATTGCGGATATTTTCATGAAGCAAATTTTTCACTTGCACAGAATTCCAAAGGTAATTATTTCAGACTGGGATTCTAAGTTCACCAGTAATTTTTGGACAGCACATTTTAAAGGATTAAATACTAAATTAAATTTCAGCGCTTCATTCCACCCACAAATTGATTGTCAAAGAGAGAGGGTAAATCAGATTTTAGAAAACATGTTAAGATTGTATGTTAAAGATCAACCATCTAAGTGGGAAGATTACTTGCATTTAGCAGAATTTATTGAAAGAAATGGAGCTAACCGTGAAACAGGTTCAAGGTAACTTAAAGGTTGCCCAAGATCGACAGAAAAGCTATGTTGATTTGAAACGCATTGAAAGAAAATTTCAGGTAGGAGACCATGTTTTTATAAAGGTAAAGCCCAAGAAAAGTTCTTTGAAGCTTGGGATTTTTGCTAAACTAGCACCAAGG
This sequence comes from Larix kaempferi, assembly GCA_027924585.1. Classification (NCBI taxonomy): domain Eukaryota; kingdom Viridiplantae; phylum Streptophyta; class Pinopsida; order Pinales; family Pinaceae; genus Larix; species Larix kaempferi. The sequence goes on from BSBM01000560.1 coordinate 16,002,115, forward strand.
TATTGTGGGCCATTTGAAATCCTATCGAGGATTGGAGTTGTTGCATATCAATTGGCATTGCCATATAATTTAAAATTCCACAATGTTTTTCACGTTTCTGTTTTAAAGAAGTATGTGCATGATGCTACTCCTGTGCTGAATTGGAATGACATACAGGTGGAACCCGAAGGAAATTTTTAGGTGGAACCGGACTGTATTCTCTACCGGAGGGAAATTATGCTTCAGAATCGCACCATAGGGTAGGTAAAGGTGTAATGGAATCACCTTAGCCCTGATGAAGCTACTTGGGAGCTGGAAAGTAATATGCGGGCAACATATCCAGTTATGTTCCATGAGGAACTTGATGATGAATAAGCAACATCGAGGACGATGTTGAGCTTAAGTGGGGGTTTTTGTAACATACCCTTTTAGTTGGAAAAACATTTTGTGTTAGCAAACATTATTATAAATTTTATTGTAAAGTTTTATGTTGGACAGGCGTCCAAGGATGACTGTAATTTGCATAATCTATTATTATTAAATAAATAAAATAGGAGACAAACACCTAAGAGGACTGTTGAAAGAGTGGTTACTGATCCACTAGGTGGAATGGAATCTGGGGTAGAAGGAAATGGACAAGTGGCAGCATCATGATGCAACTAACTAGCTGTTGGTATGGGACAACTCCCTTGAAATGTGGTCATAGTGCCCTGAAAGATGGGACTGGAGCTTGAGGCTCATTTATTCCAAACTGACCACTAAAAGACCTAGGCAGTCTATATAATAGCTATCAATTTGTGAACTGAGGTTGATCACTTTTCCTGACGAGGAAATTTACCTTAGGGTTTTGCTGTGTTTGCACCTAAGTGATTTGATGAGGGGATATGCTATGTTGTTGATCATGTTGTGAGTCTGCTAAACTCTTATTGAGTTCAGTAGGTTGATACCGAGTGGAGAAGGCAGTTATTTCAGGAGTTTGATACTGAGTGGAGAAGGCATTTTTGAGTGCCTTGCTTCTACACAGATTCCACTGACTTATTGGATCAGTAATCAGGCTCGGGGGTTCACTAGAAGCTAGCAGTTGAGCTTCTTTTTCTGGAACAAGTTGGGAGGAACAGGCTTCCTTGGGTGTTTGTCGGCCCTATCGTCATCTACAGGTTCTATTTGTTTATCTGTTGTTAAGTAGTTAAATCTGTTTATTTACAAATATTTAATTTTATTTACAGAATGTGTTCTGGTTTAAATGCTTCTACTTTTATTTTCTGAATTAGTTTAAAATTATGAATAGAAAAGCTGAATGAAATAAATGATCTCTGCATTTTTCCCCATGCCATAGGAATTGCATCGTACTCTAGTACAAAGATAGTTTAAGATAGATAGGTATGATAGGCAAGATAGCCATGTGATTGAGAATATGCAAAGGATGTATTTTCTTAAGTTACTGGTTACTGTAAATTTTTCTATGTTTACCTATATCAGTGTTTTTCCTTGTTATTTCTGCACAAAAATTTATTTTTAGAATTTACAATATGTTTTCTACATTTTATAAATATCAGATTGTTGAGAAATAAATAATTTTCCTTTCTAAAAATCACATGAAGTATTTTCTATAACATACAGATGTAGAGTAGATCCCAACATATAGCATATTGATATCAATTTCTTTTATAAATGATGCATAGTAATAAATACAAATTATTCATGTACATAATCATCTACTCTTAGCATTGTATAAACACAATGTATTTCTTTTATTTAGAAACAGACCGGCAAACCTTAAACACTTGACCAAACCCTATATCCATCTGCTATACTAATTTATCCAAGATATAGAATCATTGATTTTTTAAACAGAGCTAAGTTAGGGTTTCCATTTCACAAATAGTTATGCGTTTTTTTATTTCAAATTACTCTTGTAAATGAGAAACAATACTATTATCAATACATTCAATACCTATACAACCTTGTTATCCATTCTCGGTACTTAGTTATTATCTTAACCAATCACACGCTTTAAGTCGAATATTATGCTCATCCATTAATACAAATATTTAAATTGAAAATTGTCCCTATGGATTGGTTTAGACCTCATTTTGGTATCCATTTCCAAGTTTTTCTTCTATTTTATTAACAGTAGACAAACCAAACATTTTTACCAAAATCGTTACTGTACGTCGAGTAGTTTATTTAAAATATCATCTCCAGGGTTTAAGATATTACAATGTCTGTAGGAGCAGAGACAAACATAAATCACAAACACTAATTTGATGTCGAGAACGTATCAACGAGAAACATCAAATTATACATTACAAAACGAAGACGAAACCCTAGCCCTTAGGAAATTTCATGAGTTTGAAATACAGCAACAGTGGTACAAAATAACGAATTACATATAGGCTATGAGCCTTCCATAGAGACAAACATCTATTCTTTACCAATAGACTCATCATTTGTACAAACTTCATATAAATTATTCCATAGTATTTTACATTTAAGTTTTCATCGTTCACAAAAAGAAAAACGATAGTAGCAGAATATCGAAACACAAATCATTACATTATCCCAAGTCTGTGAGAAAGAACAACTTCACACGACAGCCATCAAACATAACAGGCTCATGCCTCTTGGGTAGGAACCCTCCTCCCCATTCTTTTAAAAAGTTTACAAACCCTATCTCTACAAAATTACAAACTCTCTGAGTTAAAAACACAAACACACAGAACATCACATACTCGGCCATCATCTTCATCTACACAGAGTTTCAAGGCAACCATCAAGGCTTACCGACTAGTGTAGTTATTTCCAACCTTCAACGCCCAGATTGGAGGAGCCATTGAATATTACACCTATAAGGATAATATAGATGTGGTTAAAACAGTATCTCGGAAAGAATGATTACAGTATCGAAATTTGAACAACCTGTTAGCACTCATGTATGAAAGATACAGTGAATGACTCATAACACATTACCTTTTAATGATAGCTCATAGCAGCAATAAACGCCAAGACAGGTGCAACTGCAACCAAACCCTTACTTCATCGAAAGTTGTTATAGCAGGAGCCAACACCGAACAATCAACTATTTTAAAATAGTGAAACAGTGCCGGGGAATGTAATAACCCTGGTGAGGCCCTGGCCATTCATTTCAAACCCAGTCTTAAAAAGAACAAACCCTCAACTGGTCTGGGTATCGAACCACATGAAGAAAACAAACCCAAGCTGCCATCCCTAACAAATATCCACTTCACAAAGAACTGGGAGTTCGGCTCTATAAGTTACACAGGTCACGAGTTCAAAACACAGGAGCTACACCTCTACAGGAAACACTACGACTCTACAAACCCTCAACCTGTCGGCCACGCAGAGCTACCATTACCAAGTGACAAAGATCACATTAAACTCATCGATCACAGCAAAGGTAGGGTTTAACCACTTGCATTGAAACCCTTTCTAAATCAATGGTGGAGATCACCGGTGGGATTTACGAAATCAAAAACCATCTACCACATTAAATGAGCCATCATTACCACCGCCACGAAGGAGCCAGCTCGGCAACACTTAAACCTTTGTCAATTTATAACTCATCACTCAGTTGTTACACCACGATGCTTTTACGTGATCCAAGCTTACTGTTCCATCCACGATGGAACTCCACTATTCCATTTAGTTGTGTGCATTCAATGCATAGGATACATTTACATCCACCAACCTGTAATGCATATTAACATTCATATCATACAACGTGAATATGGTTATTGTAATATTAAGTTAAGGGTTGGATGGAATTTCACCAAGGTTGCATAAGTGTCAAATAGGGTCACGTAAAGTGCACACAACCCACAATAGATTTTCACCAAGGTTTATATAGTATCAATAGAGTCACGATGGTGCACACACACAAATATTATATAAAGTTCATTTATATAATAGTTTGGTTATTATTTCAACACTTTGCAAATACACTATAGAAATGATCCAGGGAAAAGCATACATTACATATAGCATAGAGTTATAGTCGATTAATGGGTCATTTATATTGACAATAGATTATAGCAATAATCTAAGAAAAAATACATACATTCTAAGGATAATGAAATAAAAGACAATGTCGATAAATCGAAAAAGTTATCACCATCATCATACGGTATAGACCCTAGGCAAGTTAGCAAAACAATTATACATAGAATCTCTACACATTGCTACGGAGGAAGAGGATAGATAGTTACATATAGTTCGATGTACAACTTTAATGAAAACTATATCTAATTCTGAGTACAAACTGAGACATGATCATTATAGACCTTCTTTTGAAAACAAATACAAGCTTATAATTTACAAGGAATAAGATGCCCTGTACGCATCAGCAGTCAATTTCAGATGTCTTTATCTTTAAAAGATTTTAGTCTCGAACCAAGATTCTCACCAGTAGAATGTTCAAAGTGTTATGTCTTCGATTGTTCACAAAGGATATTAATGAAAAATTGTCACAACCTTAAACTATTACCTGTAAAACTGTCACAAGTACGAAATCACATGCTTTAGCACGAATGATAAGTAAGCCTCGGGGAATCCGTAGGACCCCTTCATCAATCAACAAAGACACATTAGTCAAAGCGGTTAATTCATCATTCATAAACAACAACAATAGAAGTTAGCAACAGTACAACTGAATAGGAATAACATCAAGACATAATCTGAAATCTTTTAGTCGAAATATCTTTTATTATAAACCAGTGTGGCATTTAGTACAGCAAGCTAAACTTTTATGCATTATTCTATTTCCGCATATAGTAAATAAGTAATAAATGTCATGTAGAAAAATTTTAAGTTTTTTTGTGATTTTTACAGGATGTTACATGGAAAAAAACTTCAAACTCTATGTTCACAATCAACAATCAAGGAAATTGAGGAAGCTTGGCACTCTATGTTCACAATCAACAAGATTGAAGAGGATTCTACAGTTGCAATTGGTAATTGAGGATTCTAAATTCACAATTAGCAATCTTCAAGAGGCTTCTACATTCACAATTAGAAAGCTTCAAGAGGATTCTACATTCACAATTTCAAGCTTCAAGAGGATTCTACATCCACAATTTCAAGCAACCTTGAGGAATCTATATGAACACAATTGAAGAAGAATCTACATTCACTATTGAGCAAGCTTGAAGAATCGATATTCACAAATCAAGAATTTTCTATATTCGCAAGTGAGGTAGAGGCTAATTTCACATTTGATCAATCTTGAGGAATCTGTATTCACAATTGAGGAAGTATCTATATTCACAATTGAGCAAGCTTGAAGAACCTATATTCACAATTGAGAAAGAATTTGCATATTTGAATAGTTGAACACACCTCTATAATCTATTTTTTTAGTATTGCTCATTGTGGTCATGGGGAATTTACGGAATCGAAAAAGGAAACCAGCAAGGAAAGAGAAGCCTCAAGAAACCATGGAATAAGTTAGAGAAAAGAAAAGATTGACACTAATTTATGCTATGATTTTGTTTCATGTCTCTTTGAGTATTGAAATTAATATTTTGACTATTGTAGCCAGACATTTATAGCTTGATAGTTTGATAAATTACATCTAGACTTGATAAAAGTTGATAAATTGCACAAGTTTCAGCATGGATTTGTTTTCTTTGTTTTTCTCTCCCATCTAACATCACCAGCATGCTCTTCCTACCCATGTTGTCACCATCACCATCCCCTCTTTCACCATAATATTCCTATCCATCATCCACACAAATATAAACGCAGTCCTAATCCATAACAATAGAAACCTAGAAACCATGCCAAAAAATGTAGTCATAATCCTACTATATATGCATGCCAAAAAAAAAATAGCAACCTAATCCTAATATATGTAAGGCAAAAAAACTTCATATATTCATGTGCATCCACTTGTATCTAAACCATTGTAATTACCCCCTACAAAGTTCTCATTTTTTATTTAAAGGACTTTGCCAATGTCCTTAAGCTTTAGAAAATTTAATATGATCATCAATCACTTGTTTCATCACTTGATGATGGCTAAGGCCCCACAATGTATTCATTGTCCTATGTGGAGGTGCAATGACACATTCATGAAGGTTGATCCTAAGAAGTTATCTTTAGGGCCTAAGGTGGTTGGCTCCCTCCTCTAAGCATGGTCAAGGAATTAAGTCTATTGTTTCCCTTCCATGATCATGGCCAAGGCATGAGTACCCATATGTGGAGTAAAAAACATCTTATTGGAACCCGTATCCAACTAGGTTTTTTCTCATTAAGAGGCAAAGAAGATTTTGCATTAAAAGGTCAAATTCATAAAAACTTTGCATGAGAGTTTATGGAAAATGTGCTCATGTTGGTCTCTCCCAAACACACTTTCCCAAAATTACAACATTCACGCCGCGGTCCGCGGGCTTTTTTTTTTGTTATTGTGCCGAGAGGCGCTCTATAGCCCAGTATGAGGGAGATCTTGTAACATGTGTGGAGTGTTTGTCGAGTAATAAAATAATAAACATAAAATATTGTAACGTCGGCCATTAATAAAAATATAAGAAGTAAAAAAGATAAAGAAGTAACCCAGTATGAGGAAGATCTTGTAACATTTGTCGAGAGTTTGTAGAGTGTTTGTCGAGTAACAAGAATAAAATAATAAAAATAAAATATTGTAACGTCATCCATTAATAAAAACATAAGAAGTAAAAACGGTAAAGAAGTAACCCAGTATGAGGGAGATCTTAAAGTTGAACTTACGTGTAAATATTTTTAATGTGTAAAAAAGTTAGATAATTTTTTATGAACATGTAAAAAGTTAGATACAAAAAATTACACCTCAAGAAATTGGATCCCTCTCGATGCTTGGTAGATCCAGGTTTAAGATGGATCTATGTTGGTATTAACCAAAACGCACGTGTGTTATAGTGATCCATAACGCGCGTGCATTATGGAATCCTATCCTACATGTTAACTAACATGGTAGGCTCAGATCCCGCCCATGCCTAGATCTAAGAAACGCTTGCGCATTTTTGTTTTACAAAGTACTTGTGCATTTTGCGAATGCACTATTACATCTAAAGGGTCCCTCAACTTTGTGCGAAGGCCGTATGTTAATTTGTTAAACCTTATTCATAAATTTAGTAAACATGACTAAGAATATTAAAACATATTTAATGTGCAGGTCTTACCTCCAATTCCAAAATAAAATACTTATACCTCCAATTCTAAAATAAGATACTTATAGTTATAGCACAAATGTTTCATGAACCACTACAACATATTAATGTTGTTTACTATGGTAGAGAATTGTGGAATAGGTACGCAAGTAATGAAGATAAATTCTAAAAATGGTATACAAGCATAATAGAATTAGGTGATTACTATGGTAGAGAATTTTGGAATAGGTACGCAAGTAATAAAGATAAATTGTAAAAATGGCATACATACATAATAGAATTATGTGATTAAGGTTTGGGAAATAGTAATGGATCTTCTCAAAGGCTATAGAAACTTACAAAAGCAATAAAAAATTATTAATCCAAACTTGATGCTCTATACAAATGATATGGCAAAGACAGGAGCAAATAATATGGAAAAGAGGGAGCAATAGGCTCTATATTAATGGATGAATGTTAAATATAAATAAATTAATGAGACCAATGCTAAATTGCTGAAGTATACACTAAAATAGTATGATTTCACTATACAATATTTATATAATTGCATGAGAGATAAAGTTTGAACATTTTTCTTATAAAATAATTAACAAATATTATTTTACCACGCCCATTAATATTTAAAACAATATTTGAAACATAATGGTTGTTTCCCTTCATTGCTACTTAAGGTTTCTTGACTTATGTGTTGCCATACTATGAGAAATGTGTCTTCTAAAGCTTGGTAATGGGTTTGCATCTTTAAAGTCTATGTTAGAGTTATTTTGAACTAATTCACTCCTCCATAAGAAAATTTAACTTTAACATTTTTTTAAAATTTTTGGAATGAACAATTTTTTCCAAATTTTAAAATGTTAAAGAGTTTATGTTTTGTTTTAATATTACTTTACTTTCAATAAAAAATTTGTAATTATTTTAATAAAAATATACCTCATCTTAAATTTGGGTCTAAGCCCTGGTCTCTATGTTTGATAGATAGTTAAGATGGAGTTATGTTGACTTAAAAATACATTCACCCAAAACTAATATCTAACCACCAACTATTCCAATTTGGAATCATGTTGTAAATGCTAACACATAAATACTATAAATAAGCAAAATTTTCATTAATTAATTAATTATGAAGTAAAATAGTTATTTACCCAAATTTAATGGACGAAGTGCCAACTATTATATGTCATAAAGTATAACACATCAATCCTACAAATAGGCAAAAATTGTATTCATTCATTGGTTACGAAGTAAAATAGCTATTTACCCAAATTTAATTGTCCAAGTGCCAACTATTTCATGTTGTAAATTATATAACATATAAATCCTACAAATACACAAAAGTTGCATTTATTAATTAATTGTGAAGTAAAATGCTTTCAATTTACCCAATTATTGGTTAATTTGCAATTATCACAAAACTAATACCGTGCTTATTGTTTTATTATTAACTTAACAATACATAATCCAATATATTTCAATATATTCATCCACATGCCAACTATTCCAATTTTGGATCCTAAACAATAATACATAAGCCCTACAAATATGCAAAAATTGCTTTCATTCATTGATTATGAAGTAAAATAGTTATTCTTGTAACTATTTATGAAAAAAAATATTTAAAATGTGAGAATGCATGAACGGAAATTGAAACTGAAATTCAATGTGTTTATATAAATGTATTTTACAATCTAGCCAATTTAAATTTGCAGCTGACATGTGACATATATCTCTAATAATTGTTCCTTACACACCAAAAAGATGGGTTTATAACGTAGGCCACTTAGGGCCCCAATGTTGAATGGAATGATGATCTGCCCACCAAGAAGATGTTGTCACCAAATTTGTACAAAGATGAGGACCATAAGTCACTTTAATTCCCTTCCTTGTGGCTCCCAGGCTCAACCACTCACCTAAAAAATTGAAAAGGTGACCTGTGATGACTTAACCTCCACAAACGCCACCCTACTAATGCCTAACACAACCTAAGAACATGTATCGCATTTCCAACTATAGACATTGACACTGAAGATGGTTTTTTGAAGTGGAAAACTCTCGACTTTGAAAACTGAATCATCCTTCTTGGGTTATTCGTTGCCTGGAAATTTCATGCGAATGGCATTTTCTTGGTAGATCGAAGCCGTGTTCGAAAAGGAAATCCTCCGTTGTACATTCACATTTTTGCATTGGAATTGAAATTGCGTTTAAATTTGGCTCTTTGCGAAAATGGAGTATGACAGTAACAAGTTATAATTAGCTGTCCGTCGCCCATGTGATATATTAGCCAAGTCGTCGAATCTTTCCCGCCCAACCACCCCATTATAGCCATCGGACTTTATTCAAAGTCAGTAACTGATTTGTGGGGAGTGGGGACTCACGGAGCAGGACCAACCTGTCCGGCTGGTCTGGTCCCCTCCCGCCCTGGCGCCGGCGTTTGCTTACACCAAGACAGAGTATCCGTTAAACTGTCCGATCCCTACCACTAGCAGCCCGACCAAACATAAATTCTAATAACGGATTTTTGTGAAGGATTTTTGGTCGTGGCTGGTAACTTGCGTGTATAATTCAAAGCAGAATGTTTTGATTGGATTAAGACAGTCAATGTGCACGCATGTCGAAGAAGCCGGGCGGGGAGTGAATTTCACTGCTTATAAGTGTTTCCATTCCTTGCATATTTACCCATCAAGTCTTCCAACTCTCTCAGTTCTCCTTCTTCCATCGTGAGTGACGCACTTTTCTCCTGCAAATCCATCAGATATCATATTGTTTCTCTTAACAGTGATCTGCTATTATATAGCTTTATCTGCTCACAGTGTACTTCTCTCTGCTAACACAGAGCTTTATTATGAAGAGCAGTATCATGGCGCTCCTTATGATGATCTCGATCCTAATCATTGCAGGCCGTAGCAATGGCAGGATGCTCATGAAAAACGACCTGTTTTTCGTCCCCGACAGTCTTTCCTCCTTCGATCCCAATCTCGATGCCCTTGTAAATGATGACTCTAGCTTGCATACTCCCGACGGTCATATGGAGAAGGATGGGGTCGAGTGTGTTCAAGACATGATAAGCAGCTCGTCCGCAAAGAGTTCAACCAACGAGAAGAAGTTATCGTTTAGGATAAGCCCCAGCGTCCGAAAGACCGATAAAATGGAATCATCTGCATTGAACACAGGCAAGGGCGTAGATTCCATGGTGATGATCATCCGTCACAAATCTCAATCAAGAAACCTCGACACAATCAACTCCCATCACAGCAACGGAGATGAACACCTCAAGCCCAAAAAGAGCAACAAGCGCAAACTGGGCTCTTCTCCAAGCCCGGGCGGGGGCAATTGATTGTTTTTAACGTCCTACAGAATATTTGGGAAGCAAATTTACTACATGTGATTTATTCTTTCTGTCTTAAGAATTAGTTCAGGATAAAATGTCACAAATTAAGTGCTATGAACAAGTTATTTGTTATAACTTGTTCTTCATGCTTAGTTGTAAATTTGTAATAACATATTGTTTATGTGTCAGCTACTTGTTACTTTCTTTAGTTAAAGGAGTTGTCTATAGCTACCTCTAATCCATGCATGAGCTATAAGTTACCCATGCATCAACTACCAGTTATTTTTTATATTTCTTTTTTTATATAATTGTTTATTTTGAATTTTAAAACACTACATAAAATCAACAATTTGGATAGTATATTTGTCTCATCTTCTTTTAATCTAAGAAAAACATAAATAATAATCCACCCTCAATTTAAAAATATAAAACCCTATCAATATAAAAATAAAATAAACACTATAGATCCACTCTTGGGTCTTGGTATGGGCATTTTACCCTAGATGGATGACCACCCCAAGCACATAGTACTTATGCCATCATACAGGTTATGGTACGGATCCCCGTCTGAATCTCTGTGAAGGGCGAAATCTTATAAGGTAAGTGGAAAGTAGTAGATCGCAAAATAAAGATCTTGAGGAGTGAGCGATAACCTAATAACCTGGATCCCATCCCTCCCCCTCCCCCGCTGCCCCATGAGCTCTGCGAGGCCCAAACCCAGCTTGAGTAAGCACCAGCTTAAACCTATATATATATGGTGGGCGGTGTCCTGCTACGCCCCGAAGATAGAGATAATTCATCGAGAAGGCTAGGTAGGCCACCCTTGCACTCTCAAAATTACCAGTTAAAGTCCACGTTCGTAGATAACCGATAGGCCACCTTTTCACAATGTCATCTTGGGCTGGATGATCCTGAATAGATTGATGAGATGGCAGCCGACTTGTTTAACCAACCACGTTTAAGCAAGCTCTTTCCTTCATGGGCTAAAGGTAAACACTCATTGGCTAAAGTGCATTCATATAGATGTCACTCCTAATATTATAAAAGCAACCTAAAAATTCATAACGCCGTCTCCATTCTGGTCGATGTAATGATTTTGATCCAAATTACATCTTCTTACAATAGGTAAGGTATAGCATGCTGTGCAATGATTTCGAAACGAAATGTTTGTTGCACAACATGCCCCATATTTTTTTAATTGATATGTTCACTTTTATTTACCAGCTGGCCATTCCGAATGGTAACTTTTTCTACCACTTGGCCTGTAAATTTAAAGCATAGAAGCATAATTCGGCCTGTATATTGGAATTTATAGAATATTAGTGTACGTAGATGTAATGTGGATATAAGTTTTTATTAATTGAGATTAAATTTTAAAACTTAAATATTAATTATTTAAACACTATAAAATAAATAATAAATAGCATTTAATTTCATATTTCTTAATTTAATTTAGTAACAGTATTCATTAATTAATTTGGAATCTTTGGAATATGATGTAACTAATGGTAAATATTGTTTATTTTTATTAAAATAATTACTAATGACTAATGGTTTTCTCTTTCACACTAGTTGCAATATATTTTTCATTTTTAAATAATAATTTTAGTTATAAATAATATATCTAAAAAGAAATGATTAATTTTTTTGTATTTTTTAGTTATCAAATCATATATTTATACTGTAATAACTTGAGGCAAGTGAACAATGATATGTCACAAGTTAAGTGTCACATACCTTATTTAACCCACTCAGTATTTTAATGAAAATTTTTGAACTTTTCAAAATAACTATTTAACTCATATTCGTAAGGCACTTCATAAATCAACTATTTCCAAATCCCTTTATGTTAAAGAGAAGGACTGTCATACTTGCATCTACACGTTTACATAAATAATATATTAAGTAAGCAATTTAACTGCGCCTATAACCATTATCCTTAGCTTACAAGGTCATACCACTTCTTTTACCTTGCCTAAGACAACTATGTGTCAGAAAACAACACAAACCCTACTATGCCTAAAGACGGTATTTCGCCGCACATAACTGCATAACTTCAACAATTCTTATAACATATCATATTCCTTTCGAACAATGTTAACAACTTCATGGAAATTTGCATCTATTAATGATAACACAAGTGTATAAAAGATACAAACCTATATTTCAATTCAATATGAAATAACAACAGCTTTGCTTTTACCAATACTTTTACTTACATGTAGGTATAGATGACCATACCATTCGCAATATCTAAGAGATTAAAACACATAAGCATATATAAGAGAGACCATATTAAGATTCAATTACTTGGTCAAAACATACTCATACACATAATATCCAACATAATTATACATGAAAAATACAACTGAAGAGACACAGAATTCACATGGTTCACCCATATCGGGGCTATGTCCACAAAGGATGTTATATATATTATTTATGAACATGGAGAGAGAGTACATTTCGCAACACCAAGGTTGCCCTTTTCACCTTTTCCAAGCCTCTCCCATTAGAGAGCATTTCCAAAATAAGAAGTAGGTAGTCTCACCCTATTCGTCAAGAGAATTATATGGATATTTTGTACTATCACAATAATACAAGGTAGCTCATTTAACCTTTCTTATCAAACCAGAGTCAACTAAAATACCCTAATCTATGAATTTACTTTAGGTATCTGAACTCGGGATTTCCTTTTAAAACAAAACAACAATTCATTTTTGCTCTTTAACTAAAGGCGTGGTATTTACATAGTTTATCACGATCTTACAGAGATCTTTATACTAAAACAACTACAGAGTTTTTCCAGAGATCACTATGATCTTAACGTGTTTTCCAGCAGTCTATATATATAACATATATATAACCAGGGACCTTTTATGATTTCGATCTAGTCTAAACGCTTACACACTTTCAAGTAGCATTTTATAATACATATCAGCACGGATCTATATTTTTGGGCAATATATTTATAAACCCACATCCCTACCATTTTCATCCTAACCGTCAAATATTTCACGGCAGCAATCCATATAGACAGGAATTCATTCCCAGTCACCAGACTTCCCTTCAACTACGTACTCAACAGAGAACAAAAACATGGTAGCAGTACAACAGAGACATGTTAGCATTTAACACAGAAAGGGAAAGCTCCATTTATGATTCTTGATTTTCCCTAGTCAAAGCATAAACAAAAATGCAGCCAAAATAAATTGGGCAGAGATTTCTCGTTCTCGGAATACAAACCCTGGAGGAAAAGCAAAATTCTAAAAATAAATTTATACAGAACTATAATACGAAACAGGCATCTCAGTCACAGGGTATCCCTATTGCGGAACCAATTGTGTAAGTATATACATCCCCAACTGTTGAGCAGATATACATATCTATCTCTATAATTCCAGCAGGTAACAAACAAAACAAATGGATCGGGCTCCAAGCCATCCTTTCCCAAATACCTTCAAAGCAAAAGTGCTTGATAGCAAAACCAAATCATCAAAGGAAAATGTAAACTCTATGCAAGATTTAAATAACTAAACAATGATGCCTCGATTTCCTTCCTTGTGAGAGCCTTCTCCCTCATTCTATCGCAGACCTCATTCTTATCACAATCATTCTTATCACAATGATATAGGCGAGGAACTCTGGATCTATAACGAAAACGCAAAGTACTAAACCTAACAACCATTATGATTCCAGTTACAACATCATGCAATAAGCGAAGATCAAAATGATTCAACGCTGTATAGCATTATGATAGAGATCCTATACGGATCTGATGGCTGCGATCTATAGGCAAAACAAATATAAATATATATTTCGTGTTTCGGATTTAGCACTAAGCTGTCCTTTCAAGAATTTTCTATGCATTCCGTTGACATTATTATCTATACATACAAATCAGATTCAAGGGTGCAGCATCACAATGTCCTCTTGTAACATGATGGTCAACCGCAAGTAATAATGCAACCAAAAATTCCAACACAGGAGTTCAGGGATCGACTGTCTCGATCGTCCCTTCCTCCAAGCCCACGCAGTCAACATAATATGCAGTATGAAAACAATGGATGCGTAGGGATCAGGCTTACACAACCGTCCTTTCACTGGGTGAGGTGTGGTAAATATCCGCGTAGGACGCAGAACATAATGAAAGTAGATTGCAGACATCATTTTCCCCTCGTAGCAATCCCCATGAGGAAATGCCAAAAAACGATAAGAATTGAAACAGAGTATTTGCAACTCCCCTCTCGCAGATCCCCTTGCACATATAAATACCTCTGTATGCAAAGGCTTGTGCTTCAACTTGGAGCGTAGGGTCAACCAACTATTGCCATCCGTTCAATGGAGTTTCCAAGGGAAGAGTGCCAAGTGGGCGTTGGAAGATTTTTTTCCCTCCATGCTACTTTACCACTACAGTGAGTAATCACACCTTTATTAAGTTGGGGGTTTTGGCTCCTTTTAAGGAGGACGTCACTCCTTAAAGCCTTGAAGGCTACATAGGACACAGGGCTTTAAAATGTATTTTCATAAACAATTAATTTTGATTTTTTGTTGTTCCAAGATCCGACGTGGTGTAAACATGTGATGGGATCCTTATATAATATTTTCCATAATGGATATTTTCTCCTACTAGAGGTGATTATATCCTATAGTCCGTATAGCATATAAACCCCTTTAAAGGTGAACTCTAGCCTATAGTTTATATTTCCTTCTAAAGGTAACTATGGCCTAAAGCATATAGTTCTTTTAAAGGTAATCCTCTAGACTGGTTCCTAATAAAACCTTAATAAATGACTCTTTGGTATTTAGGCCAAAGTTAAATATGATGTTGATACTTACGATCATGGCTTTAACAAAAGTATGCCATAGTATCTCGGTTAGGTAGTTACGGTGAAGAGAGAGAAAAGGATAAAAGAAGAAAAATCATCCCTCCAAGGATGAACCTCTATCTTTACACTATCTTAACTTAAGGCGATACGTAATGCTATGGTTATTGAAACTTGTGGCTTCCTAGCCATTTCATCTCTCCCCCTAGTGGCTCAAATTCCGTCGTTTAGTTGCATTCGTCCTTAGTTTCCTAAGTTTTATAATTTACACTTAAGAATTAACCACATAACTTTACAGGGTTTTTCTGGTGAGGCCTTGGCCTTGAGCTCCTCACAAGAAAAATGGGTACAATAATCAATTACATTTAAAAATAGTAGGGCATAAAGCAGGGATATTACATTAAGTTACATGCAGAAGTTATCTCTTACTTGTTCTCAATTCTTAGTTGTAATTACCTATTCTTCTCCATGCCTCGGCTATCCTACCACCTTCTTTAGTTCAATGGGTTGTCTATGGGTGAGTGCAACCTAATGAGGGTCAGGCATACTCAACTTACTTGGATATTTTGAGATACTTGCACAAGATATCTTGCATTGAGTAAAAAAATATGAAATGTAGGAAATTGAATCACATTTATGAATATATAGATTTTATGTATTGAAAATTTATATAACTATGTCAAATTTCATATTTCTAATAGTCACTTTTTTATTTTTTTGACAAATGATAAGATATATGTTTTTGTGAGTGTAGCCTTTGAGTGACTAAATAATAGTTTCGGGCTACAAAAATTGGTAGACATGTAGAGAACACGTAGCACTAGTGCAACACTATTTTTCAAAAATTAAATGTTTAGGATTTTTTTATAGAGTGTAGATGTCGGTGTCTACTAGTGCATCATAAAATGTTTTTTAAAAATTGTTGTGAAATGAAAAAGTCACAGAAGAAACACTAACGACATGTTTTTTTTACTTAAAGAGTGATTATACAAGAAAATTAGGAAAAAAATAGAAAAAAATTAATATTTAAAAAAAATTACATATTTGGAATCTGCATAAAAAATGCTATCTATGCCTAAAATTTCATCAAAAATAATTGTGTATGTCATGCTGTAAAGAGTGGTGAAAGACACACATATCGAGAAAAATGGTGGAAATGCCCAATTAGCTATGGTTTAGTACAATCCATAGAACAAGTTTGGTAAGTCTGAACCAACCACATAGGACTGAGGATGACACATGAGTGCATGAGGAGGCATGTTTTAGGCACTGAGGAACGCTCACGCATTGTGTTTAAATTCAAATTTTTATTCCCGCGCTTGGTGTCAACAAAAACGTTATAGAGCGTTTTGGAGAAACAAAATGCTCTAATGTTTTGGAGAAACAAAACTCTAGAGCATTTTGGAGTTATAAAACGTTCTAGTGTTATAAACCACATAAACTATGTGTTAAGTGTTGAATGGAGATAAGGGGTGAGAGAGAGAGAAAGGGGATACGAGGTTGGAGCAAGGGACGTTATAAATTTATGGAGGTGGAGAGAGGAATGAGGAGGGAGAAAATTAAATGCCTAAACTCATAATTCCTATGGCCTAAACAACTTAAATCCATAAACCCCTAAGCACATAATCCCTTAACATGTTAACCCCTTGACACTTAATCCTAACCTTTTATACTTTACCCGACTAATAGCCAATCCCTAAATCTCTTAAATTATAAGTATCATAATCCTTAAAGCTCTAGTCCCTTAATTAACCCCTTATTTCCCATCCTCGTAGTCCTTGTCCTCTAAAACCCTAATACCTTAAACCCTTATAATCCTTTAATATTATAGCACTTAAGCCCTTAATGCCTAACCACTTAAAACCTAACCCCCTAAGCCAAGAGACCTAAATCCCTTTACCCATAAAGCCTCTAACCCCTTAAATCCTTTAATTATTTACCTCTAATCATTTAACCATTGGCCTCTAAGATCTAGTTTACCCTATAGAGGTAAAATAATTTTTTACCTCTACACTACGTTTGCATGTGTGACCTCCCTTGTGCCAATGCAACCTGCATTTGCTTGTGCCCCCTACGTTTGCATGTGTGCTCTTTGTTTTCATGAGAGCTCTATGTTTTCTTGATCTCTCTCCCTTGGGATTAATCGCTCCTCTCTTGATTTTGGAATTCTCACTTGGGATTCTGCATTAGCCTCTAAGCTCTAGTTTACCCCTTATAATCCTTTAACCCTTTAACCCCTTCACCATTAATTCATAACCTTATAAACTCTAAGAACCTAACCCTAGAGCACTAAATCCATTAACCCCTAAAGCCCCTAACCCTTAAACCCCTTAACCACTCTACCTATAATCCCACAACCCCTAACCCCTAAGACCTAGTCCACCCATAAAAAACCTAACCCATAATACTTAAAGCCCAAATCTCTAAATCCCTAAATCCTTTTAAATCCCTTAAACCCTAGAAAAAATTAAACCTTTAACTGCTTGCTCCTTAACTCCTAACCCCTTAAACCCTATCCCCCTAACCATTGAGCCCTAAATTCCTTAACCCCTAATTGTCATAACCCATAAAACCCCTAAACCCCCTATCTTCTTAACTCCCTAACCCATAAATTTTTAAACTTACTAACCACCTTATGCCTTTACCTCTAAACTCTTAACCCATAACCCCCAATCCCTAAATCTCTAAAAACTCCTAATCCCTCATTTCCTAGAAGCCATTAATCCCTTAACCTCCAATCCTTTGATCCTTTAACCTCTTGACACTTAACCCTTAACCAAATCAACCCTAACATCCTAAACCTAGAGCCATAAATCCCTTAGCCCATAAATATGCTAACCCATAAAGGCCTCACCTCTTAAATAACCACCAATCCCTTAACCCTTATGTCCTTAACCACTAAGCCCCTAATCCCTTAACACTTAAACCATTCACCTTTAACTCTTAACCTATTGAACCCTAATCCCCTTACATCGGTGCCCTCAATCCCTTAACCCCTTTAAAGCCACTAACCCCTAAACCCCTTTATCTCTAAGCACTTAACACCTAACACCTAGTCCCTACTTTATCCACAAACACTTAAGCCCTTAATTTCTAACCTATAAATCCATAACCCCCTAAACCGGGAACCCTAAATCCATTTTAGGAACTAAGTCCCTTAACCCCTAAGCTCCTTGACCCCTTTGCTTGTTTACCTCTAATGTCTCAACCACTAACCCTGAGTTTAAGCCCCATAACCTATTAGCTCCTTATCCCTACAACCCAATAATCGCTAAAAACCTAAACCCCTTTATCCCTTTAACTCTAAGCCCTTAACCCCTAACACCAAATCCCTAGTTAACCTCCTAACCCATACAACATGAAGCCCAAAACCCTTGAAGATAAGGAGTGATAGGGAAATAAAGACAATATTTTCTTGGTAAGGAAATATTAAACAAGGTTTCAAGGATAATGTTTTGTGTATAGATATTAAACATAATGCTAGAGGGTTATGTATTTCTATAACGCTTGAGCGTTATATAAACACATAACACTATAGTGTTATGTGTTTCTATAATGCTCTAGCATTATAGAAATACAGAAAACTATAGCGTTATGTGTTTCTATAACACTCGAGCGTCATATAAACACATAACGCTAGAGCGTTATGTATTTATATAACGCTCGAGCGTTATAGAAACACATAACGCTAGAGCGTTATGTATTTATATAACGCTCAAGCGTTATAGAAATACATAACGCCCTAGCGTTAATCCTGCCTGTTAAATGACATGGCAGGCTTGGGTCCGCCCATGCCTAGTTCAAAGAAACACTCGAGCATTTTGGTTTCACTAAAATTTCATGAAACTATGATTGCATATAAAAGGTCCCTCAACTTCGTGCCAAGGGCCCTATATGTTATCCATGCATGAGCTATGACTTATCCATGCATTGGCTACCAATTATTTTTTATATTTCTTTTTTTTTATAATTGTTTATTTGGAATTTTGAACGATGCCCATAAAATCAATCTGGACAGTACACTTGTCTCATCCTCCTTCAATCTAGAAAAATCATAGATGATAGTTCACCCCAAATTCTAAGATATAAACACCTATCTGTGCAACTATGATTTGATGTTGCTGTATATAAATTCTAAAAATATTGTTAATTAAAAGAAGCTTTTTCACTAAATAAAATCAATCCCTAAATATTATTTTTTTATTGTTTATTTTAGATTTTTATATATATTCACTTCAAAATATCATAAACTTCAAACCTTCATGTTTTGTCAAGAAGCACCAAAATATCTCGGAAGTTTCTCTTCTGACTCGACTTCCACATCTTACAAGATGGTCATCACCCTCACAAATCAAGGTTTGATCATTTAGTTTATTGGCATATGGAAATCTCCTCACTTCATGGCAATTTGGATCCAAAAGAACTAGCAAGTCTTCTTCATCAACAAGCAAGTCTTCTTCATCTAGGAAAAACTTTCCCACCTTTTCAAAAGAACTAGCAAGTTTTCATTGAGGAAAAACTCGCCCACTTCTTTTATGGACAAAGGTTTTATGTTTTTTTATTTGAAACCAAAGAATCCAAAGATATTATCTTTAGAAATGGGTCTTACTTTTTCCGTGCTTGCAAGATTTATTTGAATCGATGGACAACAATCGTTGAGGTAGAAGTAGATGTGCTCAATGCTATAATCGTTTGGGTGAGATTGATCCATCTTCCCGTTCATTGTTGGAAGAATGACTCTATAAGAACTATAGGGAACATTCTTTGTACTTACATAGACAGATCAAAGTCAAAGGAAATAATTTTTACATGTGCTTAAATTTGTATGCAAGTGGACCTAGATAAAGCGCTTCCAAAAGCCATTCTACTCACCCTAAACGAATGGAAACATTACCATAAACTTGCTACAAACAAATCCCCTTCAAGTTTAATTCTTGCCTTGAATATGGCCACTTTTCCGAGACTACAAAAATTAAAACCCAAGAATGGTAAATAGTCAAGAAAAATATGGGATCGAAGGACAGAGACCAAGGATCATCAAGGGTCTAACAAAGTAGATGAATGGTCGATAGTTAAGAAAAAGATAGGATATCGGGACAATGTCCAAGCCTCAACCCCTCCTCTCTCAAATCAGGCTCCTTCCAGCACCCATCAAGGTGATCCCTCTCATATCACATTAGCCTCAATGCCTAATCCAAGGATCAACCATCTCCCATAGTGATCTAGTCCAAAATATACTAAATTGGTTCTAATTGGTAATCACTTCAACATTGTATCTCAAGAAGAGCTCATTCCATTTTTCAATGTGGTAGCATGCATTGTTAGTGAATCATCTTTGACTTTTCCTCCCAAATTTCCCTACTTCCTTGATCCCCCGATCACCTAGGAAAAAGATTTGAATAACCTAAAATAAATTGACCCTATTTTAGATAGACCTGCAATCCCTTCTAGAATCCTTACTTAGACTAGAGCATAGAGACAAAGTGAAAGAGACGAAAATAGAAGAGATATTGAAGAAGAATGACAATCTAATAGGGTGGAATGGAATCCATCCAGAGAAAAGGGAGAGGAAGTAGCCAATAATTACAAGATCCTTGGTCTCCACACCATTGTTACCAAAAACGAGAAATGAGAAATGGAAACATAAAATGGGAATGTTACGAGAAATGAAGTTTCCAAGTTTCACATACAAGAAACGAGGAAAGAGAAAATTAACAAAATTGAAGGTAGTTACCAAAATCAATGAAATATTTAGCATAGAAATATTGATAGACTATAGAGAAAAAGAGATTTATAGTATTAAAAACTACATATATTCTTATGATTGTAGGTATATCTCCAAAGTTCCTTCTAGAAAATCCTATGCAAAATCCCAAAATGAAAATAAACCTAATAATCTAAATGTTCAAGCTCATTCACTAGAATGGTTGTTAAGTTTAAGCCGACTACAAAGCAATACTTTTGTCAACATGATGCCTGATGTTATCTAGAATATCTTCAATGTTGTCTTGCAACACCTCAAGTGGAAGCTCATCATCTTCATCTTCTTGTGAAGAGCCATAATCCCACATCCGTATGGGTCATGTTTGGTGCTCTAATCATTGTTGGTTTAATACTCTAGACGTAGATTTGAGTGTACAAACACCAAATCTTGTGCCTTTTGTGTGCCTAATCAATTCCCCTTTTCCTAATGGATAAAATCACATCCACTCTAGTTTCTCACATGTAGATGAACTAGTTCCCTATGAAGTAAAAGTATCATTATGTAATTAAAATTTAACAATCATCTAATGCCTACTTTGGCTATTAAAAAAATAATAATGATATACCTTAGGAGAACTGCCTTCTCCATGTACCCATGTGCAACTTGAAGACAATTTTGAAGTCCCATTCCAAGATCATGGTTGGGTATTTTGTGGCATAGTAGTAATATTTATTTAGGATTTATTTTGGAGTTCCTTCCAAGATCCCGGTTGGGTATTCTATGGCATAGTAGTAATATTTGAATATAATTCTAATGTTATTATGATTTGATAAAAAAAAAATATGTAACTAAAAAATTCAATGCCAATTTCGAAAAGTCCTTCTCAAATAAAGAAGAAAAAAATCCATTCTTGCAACTTGTGTGAAACTATTTTTAAAATATATTTGAGAGTTTTTACTTTGTTAGTATTTTGGGTTATGAAACAAATTCCATACCGCCAAAGGCCAAAAGGGACCAATCTTGCTACTATGTTCTGTGACTCTAGATGTACGTAAAATAGAGTGAACGATGCAAAACAAGGTAGGAGCCCACTCTAACAAAGGTATGTGAAACATGAGTTAGTTCACTGTCATGTAGCAATATAAAATAAGGGATTAGCCTATTACGAGGGATTTGTGAATCAAATTTTGAGACCGATGCTACAAAGAAATGTAAAAAGGGACAAGTCCACAGTTAGAGAGGTATGTGCAACATGGGATAAGACCATTTATAGAGATAAATGAAAGTAAGGGCGATGATGTCATCATTCGAACACTCCTAGCCCTGTATATTCGATTTAAAATTTAAAAGGAAAAGAGTTCAGGAACTTAGTGCAAGAATATGTTCGGGTGGAATATTGATTACCTATGCATGGAAGCTATACTTTCCCCTCGGAATCTGACTATGTTACTCAAAGTTACTATCCATTACGTTCGATATATCTACCATTACAATCAAAATACATGTCTTTTGTTTCTAGGTACTTTTATCATACAATCAAGCTATGGACCAGTTGCGACAGGGCTTGGGATGAGTTTCTTTCGTGTATTCTGGGTGCACTAGTCAGCGAGGCCCAAAGTATTTGTGGTTGTGGAAATTTTGAAGATATGCACAGAGGTCACACAGAAATAATTTTGGGACCGTAGATAGGAAGAGGCTGGTTGCAACGTGTGGACGGGAAATCTTGGTACTATCTGAACTTGATGTCGGGGAAATTTACACCCAAAAGATTCATCCCAATGCCAATAATGTACCATGTATTAATATTGGGTTGTGGCCAGTTGTATTGTGTCTATGATGTTTGTGGGATTTGAAGCTCAATTGCTCATATGTGAGGCTGCAGTAGAGCTAAGATATATATTTGGGATGGTGAAGGTTACGTCTCTGCCACTGTTAGCATGAATATTTCCATGGATAATTTTGTCTTGAAGGCAATTAATTGTTCAACCATGTGGTCACCACCATTGTCTACAATGAATAAATCCAGATGAATTCCACAAAGGGAAACCTTGACATAATTCGTTAAATTTCTTGGATTAGAATAGGAAAGTCAAGGCTGAAGAAACCATTGAGGGTTGGTTTATTACCTTCATTGACAAAAGAAACCCAAAAATTGTTGGAGAGTGTCAAAGACAAGCGGGTCCCGGATTTAGCGAATGAAGAGTGGCACAAGATTGAAATCCAGGGGTAAATTGAATGAGCTGAGAAATTGGTGACCAAACCAACCTAGATCACGAGTTAGTACGACTTACAAGGTAGTAGGGAAATAATGATTTCTGTTTACATTAAATCAATGAGCCCAGTTAGTACGACTTACAAGGTAGTAGGGAAATGATGATTTCTGTTTACATTAAATCAATGAGCCCACCATACGAGAGAATGATAAAATAAGTGAATATCCCACTGTAGGGAAATGAAAAAATTAAAATAATGGATTCGTCCATTGTAATAGATTGGGACTATCCCACTGTAGGGAGATGCAAAAATGAAAATAATGGATTAGTCCATTGTCAGAGATTCAAAGGTATGTGCAATAGGATAAGCCATAAGTTTACTTTTAGAAAAAATTAAAATAATGGATTCGTCCATTGTAATAGATTGGGATTATCCCACTGTAGGGAGATGCAAAAATGAAAATAATGGATTAGTCCATTGTCAGAGATTCAAAGGTATGTGCAATAGGATAAGCCATAAGTTTACTTTTAGAGAACAATGTCAAAATATGTGGGACTCTCAAAATATTGGAGAATCAAAATATGACAGAGGCATAGTTTTCTTTCTTCTCAGAATGAAACAAAACTACAATATGATTTAAGGCTATAGAGTAATGCATTGGTATGAAAATTGAAAACCTGCCAATATTCAGGCTTCGAGATCCAACTCCAAGCTCAAAATTGAAACCAGCCACTCCACCTAGTTCTCCAATGCACGGAACAACCTTTCATGTGAATGAAGGTGTCAGACAACACAAATTTAATTCAACGATACAAGGTAGCAGAACTAGCATAACATTCTTCTAAAAAGATGTTTAGATAGGTTGCAGTGGCAAAATTCATTTCCAAATTTCCATGGCTACACAACATTTAATGGTCATTCAATTTTGACCATCTACCAAAGTGGTGAACATTTACATAGTTTCCACACTCGCCTCACCACCCACCAAATGATCCAAAAATTAAATTCCACTCCAAAATGATAAAATACAGAATTAGTTCCCTAAGAAATGGAAAATCATTTCTGGATAGATTGATGGGAGGAATGATGCATTTCCTAAGAAACGGTTTTCTGGTTCTAGAAATGAGAACGACCATAGAAAATGATGGTTTCCATTAGGTCCCTGTTTCTACGACATTTTCTCTCTGAAACCTAGACCATCGTCACGTTTTTTGTAACACAACTTCATACTATGAAAAAAAAACATCACTACACACAAGTATGAAAGGCTTATCACAAAAATCAAAGATCCAAGCTTAGGTATTGGCTGTCAAAAAGGGGATGATGTGGGTATTTTCCTAGCATATGTAGAGCATAGCTTGACAATGCTCAAGATCTTGTGCAAGCTACTAAAGCTGCGTCGTCATGGAAAGGCTAAGAAGCTGGGGGAGTAGTCAAAATCTCTTTCGAAGGATCGTCTCCACCCAGTTCTTCCATATGTACTTTTGGTGGAGTACTAGGGATTTCTTCACAAGGTGTGGGAGTAATTGAGGGCCTTGACCGTTCCTCGCCCCCACTTCCCCCAGTGGATCCTCCTTGATGGTCTCCTTGTTATTGTTTTGGTGAAATGTCAGTAGTGTTGTCACTGGTATATCCCGCTAATGTACTTGAAAGAGGCAATCTTAATGGGCACCATGGCTATCTCTATCAAAATGGTGGTATAACACAACTTATGATGTTGCCTCAAATGAATCTCTTTGAAATTGTTTATGACCAAAATCCTCCCTTAATACTCTCCTACACTCACATGTATTTATATATGAAAGTAGTTAATAGTTGTATTTCTAGTATTTTCCATTTATTAAATTTAGAAATTTCAAAAAAGGAACACTCACACGTATTTATATATGTTATTTGTAAAGCAATCTGATAATAGAGTTTATTGTGTTGTAACAGCGAGATTCATATAATTCCCTTTATTATTTGTCTTTGTGTATAAATGTTGTAGCATTTCTAATTAAATTCCCTACCTCCATGTTTCACTCATGTGTAGTATGAGTTAAAACACACACATACGAAATGGGAAATTGATGTGGTTAAGTGCAATCGATCCTCCCTAGTTCACTTCTCTCCTTAATTCTATACCAAGTGGAATATAGAGGGCTTCCATTTAAATATTAAATCACCGGAGTCGTTGTATTATACACTTCCCTTTTTTAATGCGAGTAATGCTCCTTTGCTGAGTTCAGAAACTATAAAGGAATTTTGGCATTGCAAAACATGATAACAGTCTATTTGTTCAAAGTCTTTAGTCTTGGGGAATAGTCCTTTGTGAGTAACGATAGCTTAGGTCAAAATATCCTTTACACCACTTAAAGATAATGTATTATTACTTTGAGATATTCTTTGAACAAGTGGAAATGTCAAGATTACTTGGGAGATCCCTACATGCCACAAATGTCAAAATGATGTCCGAGTCTCTCACCAGCACCAAAATACACATTTATACAGAAATAAAGTTTCAACAAAATTAATGACTAATATTTAAAAATAATAATAGTAATTACAATCTTTATCCACATTTAGACCATTTGAATTTTCTTTAAAAGAAACGAGTTTCTCGTCAAGAAAATCGTTTTGGGAAATGATATTATCATACAATACTTCAACTTTCAACCCTTTTTGAAAAATAAATCACCATTATCAGGGCATTCGTTACATGGGATTTCGTGTTACTCACATCTTCTTGGGAGATGGAAGCCGTGTTTGAAGAGGAAATTGTCTGGTTTTAATGCACTCAACTATTGAATTGAAATTGTTTTTATTTGACTCTTTGCCAAAATACCATAAGCAATCTAAAATTAAAAGCCACCAAACATGTTTGTAATAGCAGAGAGTGAACAGATAACATGCGGGTCAATAAACTGCCTTCATGTCGCAATCGGACTTGAAAGTCAGTAAAACGATTCAAAGGGAGCATGGCCAGTCTTCCCGTCCGGTATTCTCCCAGGTGGCGGTCAGGTCCCAAGGACCGACCGCAAGCGTTGGTTTTCAACTTCACGTGTTATTTCGGAAGTTGAATTGTCCGATCCCCTTTACGTGTTATTTCGTAAGTATAATTATCTGATCCCCTGCCACTGACGGCCCAAACAAACATAAAGTCTTGAAACTTAGCATTCGTGAGCCCCGAGCCGTTTTCGGTCGTGCCTTGTGTGTAGAATTTAAAACAAGGTTTTGCCTCTGCATTAAGGCAGTCAAATACACCTGAAATTCGTCGAAGACTTCTGGACAAACTGCCTTCGTGTGGCAATCGGACTTTAGAAAGTCACTAAAACGATTCAAAGGGACCATGCCCGGTCTTCCCGTCCGGTATTTTCCCGGGTGGCGGTTAGGCCCCGGGACCGAGCGCAAGCGTTGGTTTTCAACTTTTTATTTCGTAAGTTTAATTGTCCGATCCCCTGCAGCTGACTGTCCGATCAAACATAAAGTCTTAAAACTCAGGATTTCAGGAGCCGTTTTCTGTGTTTTTGGTGGTGTACTGTGTAGAATATTAGCTTAGATCTATCTTAAACGATCAACTAAGTGATCGATATCCATAGGGATCAAATTTTTGGAAGTGCAAACTCTTCCTCAACATTTACACATTTGCAAATTCTTGCTGGAAGTGTAAACTATAGATTTATTAAAAAATAAAAGACATAATTAAAACATTCCAAATATTAAAATCAGAAATAGAAGGGAAATTATTTATGTAAACAAGCTATTTAGGATACAATTTTGAGATTATTTAGTGGTTTTGTTTTCTTTTAAATACTGTTTTGAGATTATTTAGATTTTTAGATAGAATATTTTATCAATTAAATAGATAAATTTTGTGAAAGTATTTGATTTTATTTTTAAAATATTGTGTTAATTATTTTTGAGATATTGAGATGAATTTTTTTTTTTTAATTTTTTTAATTCATCACAATTATGGTGATTTATTAATGTTTTTCTTAAAACAATTAAATATAAAAATAAAAATATAAAGAAAATCAAATCACTTTATAATTTTTTAAATTGTCAAATTTAATTTCAATAAATTTAATAACTATCATAATCATCATAATTTTAATATATACATGATTATATCTTTTTATATCTATCTAATCAATCATTTTTATGTATATATAATTTTATCTTCCTATATTCAATAACAAATATAAATATAGTCACATGATTTTCCATAAGTAAAAATTAAACAGTATCTATTAATTATTCTTTAAAAAAAGTTATATATTTTATTTTCAATTACAAACATACCAGAAAAAAATGTAGGGAAATAAATTCACATTAAAATATTGAAAAAAATTAGCAAAAGTTTTGTTCTCATCTATATGCTCTATAATTAGTGAAAGTAATTTCGATGTGATAAAATATGAAAAAAATAAATTATTTTTTTAAAAATGATTTAAAATATTAAAAAGGTTATTTCCATCATACACATCCTAATAATTGTTAAGAGTAAATCAAGGTTATATAATTAAATTTTATGTATGATTACATTAACAACTAAGAGATAGTAAGTTCAAAATATTTTGGAATCTATCTTTTTCACATAAATTTTGGAATCTATCTTGATCATACATTTAATTGGAATTATAGTATTGATAAAATGATTAATAAAGAGTGAAAATTTATTATCAACTTGAAAACAATTGTAAATTGGAAAACCTTTTCTTTTGAGATAACAATAAACTCTTATCACACATGTTATATTATATGGATGTGAACTATGGGTTGAAGTATTTTTAAAGAATTATGGAGAAAGATATATCAGATTCAAAAACACTTGATAACATATAATCCCAAAATTAAAGGAAATACACCATATCCTATCCTCCTATAGAATTGAGAGAGTGGCTATGACTAGTAACTAATTTACAAATAAATAAAGAATTAATAGATAAAAGAATTTTTCATCTTTGTGATATTAAAAAAGTTGAAGATGAAAACCACTTTTTCATAAAATACTCCCACTACACCCATATTAAAGTGCAATTTAAACAAAAATCTATAATAATGACATTTTATATGATAATATAAATGAATATTAATAACCATAATCATTATCATTAATTGTGATATTGCAATATAAAAAATAAAAATAAAAATTATCCATAATATGTAGAAGTTTAACAAATTTTCAAAACATTAATTAATTTTACATCATTTTGGTCTTCCTCTTTTGTCCCCGTGCAACCAACATCAAAGATATTTAATTTTAAACTGAGTAATTTACCAGCATGAAGGATATTTATTTTTAAAATGAGTAATTTAATTATAGGGTTAATAATATTATTTTATAATTTAAGATTGAATTAAATCTTTTTAAATATTTAAATTTGCATAATTTCTTAAATAAATATAATTTTAAATATATAGTTGAATGATATTTAACGGTTAAAAATATGTTTTATCTTTAAAAATCACTAATCATCACCATATTCACTTGAAAAGATTTAACATAAAATTTAATTTATAATAATCTCTATTTTATAAATGAAATATCATTATTTTTTTTAAATATTATAATTTATTAAAATTATAATGATTTAGAAATACTTTTCATCACTATTATCATAATCATAAATTAATTTTTAAAAATATTATATACATATAAGATATTCATTTACAATTTTTTCAAACTATTATATATATATATGAATGAATGAGAAACTTAGTATATTTACATTTTAGTAAATAACATTATGGAATAATATTTAATGACGATTATAATTGTGAAAATAAATTTCTTACCATAAAAAATAGAATAGAAAATTATTATTTTAATTTATAAGAATACTATATAAATATATATTGCAGTGATAAATGAAATAATACATTTTAATATACATTTTATTTCATTCTCCATTAAAAAAATTAGCTTTATCCTCTCTTTACAAAAAGCTATGGTCAAATTTATTTATTTCTTTTTTGTTTTTAACTTCATACTATTCATAAAAAAAATTCATATTAACAAACAACAATTTAAAAAAAATTGTGTGACAACAATTTAAAAAAATGGTCAAGATTTGTATATGAAATTATGATTTTACAAACCAAAGTTGTCATATTTATAAACTATCTTCAACAACTCTTAAGGGTCTTTTTCCTGTAAGAGGACATTAGCTCATTAATTTACCTATGAATTCATTAACTTACCTTGTAAACATCTATTTATGAATAGTGTGTTGGCATTTGTGTCCACAACTCCCATGTGAGAGTTTCGTGAGATCAGTTAATCCTTTCTCGTGGATTCTAACTTTGACGATTATAAGGGAAATTAACACCCGCAGGTTTTGATCCAACCACAATCGTGCTCCAACAAATGGTATCAAAGCTACACTAACACCTGCACTTTTGATCCAACAGCAATCGTGCTCCAACATAGTGTTCATCAACTTACCTTATGAACATCTATCTATAAATAACATCTTTTGAATTTTTGGTTTACTATTTTTTTTTCTTTTTCCTTTTAAGATAAAGCTACTAAATTATATAAGTATCATGTTTTTTTATTCTTAAACGCTTATTAATGTCTATCTATACATATATACAAGCATGTGCAAAATTATCAATCTCAAGTCTAATTCATATCAACTTTTAAATCTCTACCCCACGTAATCTTGATATCTCCCGGAACCAAAAATGCATTAGAAAATTTGGGAGATGTATTCAAACAGGGTTATTTTTTTTTTTTTCCAAATCAACGTATTCAGTCTTCAACACTCTTCTTTGAAAAGTGAATCAGCATTATCGGGGCTTTCGTCGCATGGAATTTCGTGTGCCTCACATATTCTCGCTATGGTGGCTTTACAAACATGTTTGTAATTACCAAGAGAGTCGTAGATGAAAGGCGGGTCAATACACCTGAAATTCGTCGAAGCCTTCAGACCCAACAGCCTTCGTCTGGTCATCGGACTTTAAAAAGTCAGTATAACAATTCAAGGTGTTCACCATGGCCGATCTTCCCGTCCAGTTCTGTCCCGGGTAGCGGTCAGGTTCCCGGGGCCGTGCACAATCGTAGGTGTTTAACTTCACGTGTTATTTTCAAACTTTAACTGTCCGATTCTCTGCCACTGACCGTCCAATCAAATATAAAGCCTTCAAGCTCAGGATTTCGCGAGCCGTTTTCGGTCAATACGCACTCACGTCCGAGAAGGCGGCGAGGGACTTTACTGATCTCACTACTTCCCTGCTTATAATATTCGCATTCCTTTGCATATTTCCCAATTGAAGTCATCTAACATTGAGAGTTATAGCTTTGCCCTACTCACTCACATTTTCTTCTGCTTCTCCTGCCAATCCATCAGATCTATCAGACATCATATCGTTTGTGTGATCAGTGTACTCAGTATTATCGTTTATCTTCTAACATGAAGATCAGTATAATGGCTCTCCTCTCTATGTTTTCGTTCCTGCTCATTGCAGGCTGTAACGGCGACAGACTACTCATGAAGAATAGCCTGTTAATTGCACCCGACAGTCCGTCGGACTTCGAACCCGAGAACACCAAGATATCGTTGAGGTTTGGCCCGAGCATTGAGAAGATAAAGAAAATCGAGTTGTCTGTATCGAACAAGGCCGATGGCGTAACCAATTTTTTATCCAAGGGAGCAGAAACACCATCCAATTCCATGGTGACCCAACGGCGGCTCTCCACATCGAGCAATAGCCCAGGGGTCGGTCATATGCAGATAATCCGACGTAAATCTAAGGATATCCTCAAATCCCATGACAGCCATGGAGATGATCAAGTGCAGCAGCAAAAGAAGACTAAGCGGAAGCTGGGTTCTAGTCCAAGCCCGGGAGTTGGGAATTAATGGTTTTCAACATTATATACAGAATTTATTTGGGCACTGTTAAACCAAATTTATGAACTTCCATTTATTTGGCTGTGTATAAGTAATTCTTTCATGACAAAGAGCAATCTCATGTATACAACGCATCAAACATTCTTTCAGTAATAGATATACCGCACCACTTCAGCTGTGCAATGCCTTACAAACGAAGTACTTAAGTGAAACGAATCATATTTTTCGTTACATTCAATAATTTTTTTTATTATTGATGATGATTAAAGTTTAAGATCATTGATATATGTGATTTTAAGTAGGTATTATTGGTTTGCTTTAGAATTTTGTGCTAAAAAAAGTTAGTTAAAAGTTTTGACAAATTAAGAAATTATAAAGTTTAATATTATGAAATTCAAATTTAATGTATTTTGATTTTTAGTTAGTATATATTTAAATTGAAATTTTTAAGCTGTAAAACTTAAAAATATTGTTAATAGAAAGAAGTTTTTTTAAAAATTCTCTCTTTATGATTGTGAATCACTGCCAGCTAAAAAAATATAGATATTAAAAATTCTCTCTTTATGATTGTGAATCACTGCCAGCTAAAAAAATATAGATAGTTTAAGTAAAATTAAAAATTAGAACATGCAAATTTAGAAAAAACATTGATTGAATTGTGGTTGGTAAATTAGATGAACATGGTTGGCTTCTTTGATGATCGTTGGGGCATTTGATTTAACCGGGTACTGCTAAGAGTAGTGAAGAAATGAACATTGAATTTTAAAGGTTCATTGACAAATTTAATAATGAAAATTAAAAAAAATATTAAAATAATTTTTTTATATAAATATTATACAACTTATAAACTAAAATAATAAAAGAATTTGTATTTATAACTACCATCATGGAGGTATGTCTTCTTCATTATCTATTATAGAAAAGCATGAACTCATCCACTTCTCCTTAAGGACATCTATTGGTACACTTCTTTGAAAAGTATTGTGTTGATTTTACATATTTTATTCCAATTTATTATTCAACAATTTATATTATAATATTATATTTTTTGAATTTTGTTTTAAACAATTTTTTTTTCTTTAACCCCTTTCACTAATCCACTTCTCCTTAAGGACATCTATTGGTACACTTCTTTGAAAAGTATTGTGTTGATTTTACATATTTTATTCCAATTTATTATTCAACAATTTATATTATAATATTATATTTTTTGAATTTTGTTTTAAACAATTTTTTTTTCTTTAACCCCTTTCACTAAAAGAAGAAAAGTGATCATAACTTCCCAAAAATGTGCAATTTGATCCATATCCACTTTTAAATGTACCCACGCAATCTTGACATCTCCAAAGAAGTATTAAATCCAAAAAAGAGATTTAATCTATATCCACTTTTGAATCTCTACCCCACGTAATCTTGATATCTCCAAGAACTTTTAAATTAAAAAATGCATGTGAAAATTTGGGAGATGTATTGAAATATGGATTTTTTTTGCAAATCAACGTATTCAGTCTTCAACCGTCTTCTTTGAAAAGTAGATCACCAATAACGGCGCATTAGTCGAATGGGATTTCGTGTGCCTCACATATTATAGGAAAGTTGTGTTTGAAGAGCAAATCCTTTTGTTTAAATGTATTCAACAATTGAAATGGACTTGTTTTTATTTGACTCTTTGCCAAAATACCACGAGCCAATCTAAAATTAATATCAAATCTAAGGTCCACAAGCGACCGCCGCTTCATTATGTGGCTTTACAAACATGTTTGTAATAACCAAGATATTGAACAGATGACAGGCGGGTCAATACACCTGGAATTCGTCGAAGCCTTCAGACCCAAGTGCCTTCGTCTGGCCATCGGACTTTTAAAAGTCAGTAAAACGTTTCAAGCTGACCATAGCCGGTCTTCCCGTCTGGTACTCACCCGGGTCGCAGTCAGTCCCCGTGCGCAAGCGTTGGTTTTCAATTGTTCGGTACCGGGGTCCTGTCAGTCCCGGTTAGCAAGCTTTGGTTTTCTGCTAGTTATTAGGTAAGTTTAATTGTTTAGATAAATATTTATTGATTATAGTTTGGGTGGTTGAAAAGAATGATAGTTACCCTTTTTGATACCCTTTTCATCCAAACTTACATGATGTTCTTGTTAAACCCTATTATAATGATTGTATATAAGCTCCCATTATATCTGAGCATCTATACCGAAAAAAAAAAAAAAAAAAAAAAAAAAAAAAAAAAAAACAACGTCCCAACCTGTCCTAATGTAAATTCCATGGTGACCCAACGGCGGCTCTCTACATCCAGTAACAGGAGTCGATGATGTTTAGATTTTGATTCCAATTACAACGCATCAAACATTATTTCAATAATAGGTATGAGGTTAACCGCACCACTTCAGCTGTGCAATGCCTTAGCAACGAAGTATCCCATTTTTTTTTAACGTTCATTTGTTTTATAAAACTGGTTGGCTATTTTGATTTGGAACTAAAGTACGCGTAAATTTAAGGTTGTTGCATGTACAATCTGAACATAGTGTCAATGCTCGAAAAAGCTATTTTATTAAAAAATGTAATGCTAATCTTTTCATGATTGAAAATTATATTTAAATATTTTATGTAAAATTAAAAATTAGCAATGGCAATATTCAAATAACATGGATTGAGTTGGGCAATATAAACCAGTTAGGACAAAGTGTCATGAAGGGAGGGGCACTGCTAGTGATGTGCTTATATGAACTATATATCAAAATTCATAAATGTATACAAAATTTTCCATTCCATCATGTTTAGAAAGTATTCAAGACCATGTTTATGTTTAATTGAACATAGGATTTTATTTTTATTCATAAATGTATACAAATTTTCCATTCCATCATGTTTAGAAAGTATTCAAGACCATGTTTATGATTAATTGAACATAGGATTTTATTTTTATTTTAATAATGTATATTTGATAGTATTAATTAGAATTAATAATATTTTTTTTATAATATTTTTTTTCAATTTAAATGCAATAGTATTTCTAGTAATATCATCATTTTAAAGGCTACATCCTTATTTATTATGTAATGATTCAAATAAGTCTTAACATTTTTATAATACATATAAATAATATATTATTATTTTTATATATTGAACTATTAATAATACAAATGATATTAACTAGAATAGATCCATCTTAAATCCGTATCTATCAAGCACCGAGAGGGATCCAATTTCTTGAGGTGTATTTTTTTTTAAAAAAATTAAACTCAAGAAATTTAAACGTTATTTTGTTACAAACATTTCACTCGGTGCAATTAATATGCTCATTCCTCCCGAGAAGGACTCACTAAACACAATTGACAATTATTTTATATATTTCTTATTTAATATATAACTTTGACATTAATCATATTATTTTTTTATTAATAATAATAATAAAAGTTGATTATCTTTAGCATTGATAATCATGTATTTAAATAACAATATATATTAATAAATAGATTATAATTCACTTTTGTTTAGTGTGAGTGGCTATGATGGATAATGATTAACTTTGGTTAATTATGGTGGACTATAAACATGACCTTATACAAAATGAAGACCATATCTAAGCTAAGGTGCAAACTCAAGGTATGTGCACAATTATCTTACCTAACAAATCTAGTGACTTGCACACATTCATCATTTGCTTTGGAGACTCCCCTCATAGGGCAATTATTGTGACATGTGCAATGATTCAACCTCACAATGTGATATTTTATTGAAGTCAACTTCTTAATGTCACAAGGTGAGCTAATATTGAAGTCAACCATTACAATGTGACAATTTATTATAGTCAACCACAATGTTGTAGTGTGATATTATATTCAAGCCAACTACCTAATGTCTTAATGAACTACATAATATTGAACTCAACTTCTTTCTGATGCAATGTTACAAAATAATAAAGTCAACCTCTTGGCTTGCATTGTGACATAATTTTGAATTCAATTATAATGTCACAATTTTAAAACATACTGAAGTCAGCCTCCAATGTTGTTATGCGACATAAACTTGAAGAAACATAATGGAGCATTTTGATATAACATTGAAGTCAAGATATTCAATTTTTTCTCTTAAAATGTGACAATGTTACATTGCATTGATGTCAACCATATTAAACTAATGTCAAGTATGGAGAGTGTTTGGTTAACAATTGTTACTTTCATATAAAACCAAAGCCAACCATACTCAACCATCAATTCGCTATGACTTTGGTTGATTATGGTTTACTTTTGTCAGTTATGGTTAAAGATAGGTGACCATTATTGACTATTGTTGTATATGATTGACAATTACTAATGATGATTGATTCGAGTTGATGATGGTTGATTGTTATTGATCGTAGTTGAATTGGTTAACAATGGTTTACTGTGACTAAGAAGGATTGACATTATTAAAAATGACTCTACAAATAACTTTCAATATTTTGGTGGTGATGTATATTTTCTCTCTATGTTTATTTTATTATATTTTTTGCATTCTCTTAGTATTTTTTGTTCTCAAACAATTCAAACATTTGGATTATATCTTTCTAAATATACACAAAACATCAAAAATATTGAGTAATCTTACTTATGTGTGTGTGTGTGTGTGTGTATGTGTGTGTGTGCCCAATGGGCAAATGAGTAGATTGGATTACACATAGAGCAAACTAACAAAAGGAAGCACAACAAAATAGATCTGAACGCTCAATGTATTTCTCATTAACCAAATGTATGTTTAAATACAAGGAGAAATGTCCCTTCAGTTTCATATTCCCAAGTGGACTCTTGGACTCCTAGGTGACTCTTAGTCTCCCTAAGGATTAGACTCCAACAAATCCCCCCTTAATCCTAAGGGTGTATATGCGTCCAAGAAAAAGAAGAGCTGAATAAGTGGAAGTGGATAGCTACCACCAGCTAAACATTTCCATCCTTTACTAAGAAGGTTAGCTAGAAGCTTGCACATGCTTCTGCTAAATAGAATGGCTCTCTGAAGGGATGGTTTTTAGGCTGACCATCAACTGAAATGGGATAGCAGAAGGATGGAATATTCTACTATGACTGTGGTTCAATGCTGACAACAAACTCTCGAACTTGGCGATAACAATCGCTCACAGGTTCTCTGGAACTTGGCTTGAAGGCTCAGAGGTTCTGTGGAATGGTTAGGATGGGCTGACACCAAACCAACTAGAGAGCTAAAAACAAGAAGTGAACAACTGCAACTTGTTGAACATAATTTCCATCTTGACAAATGTTTGCCAAGTTATCTAGAAGCTTGCACATGCTTCTGCAAAATGAAGGTGCTCTCGATACTGGTGGTTTAAGGTTGACCACCAAATATGGAGCTCAGTCGAACATAGATCTTCACAGGCTCGTGTGATATCCTCCTTGCATACCCTAATCTTTCGTAAATATAAAAGTTTATTGTAACTATGTATGTGGCCCTGGTGAGGAGCTCAACGCCAAGGCCCCACCAGTGGACCATGAAAGTGATGTTATGCTATTTCTTGAAGCTGTAAATGTCATTGTAAACCTAGGAGACTAAATGATGGTGACTCAACTAAAACGATTTGAAATTGAGCCACTAAGGGAAAGCCTCACGACAGATAGGCCATGAACCGACAACTGATGTCATCCTGGATGGTTAACCATGTCTTCAACTAATACTGGGAGCTTTTAGGGGGAATCCCCATGGATGTCCTCGAGTTCCTAGTATGGCATTTAAATACCAAATAAATAGGTTATGAGTGGAAAATAGCCTCAGAGGAGCTTCATAAGGTATCCTTGTGAAGTATATTATACAAAAATGATTAATTAAATATATATAGATCCATATATGTACATAAGGAGATGTATACCCTATTCCTAGGAAAGGTTGGGTGAGAACATTAGTAAAGCTAAAGGAGCTTAGCTTATTAATTGGAAATATATTACTTAGGAAGCTTAACTTATTAGAGTTAGTTGAAGAGTACGTCGTGTGGGTGGAACCACTACGAGAGATCGTAGGAGGGTGGTCTCCTTAATGGAACACCCAAATCCTACCTTTGCCATCTGCCACTAAAACCACACACTAATCTTACTTACACGCCATTTGTCACTTAAGGAGGAGCTCTAACTAGACGAGTTGCCATCTGCCCTCATGGGGTTGCGTTGAATCTTTGACGGAGGCTCTTTTCCATTCGGTGGTACCGAGTTGGGTGGGTGGTGGCACTTGATTTAGGGAGATTTTTACATTGATATCGGGGAGTTGGAAATAGATCTCGGCAGTGGGTGAATGTAGATGGCGGCGCAATCAGTAGAGGAATGCTCGACGAATTCCAACTAGCCTTAATTTTATTATGATCCCTCTTATGGTGGGATAACAATCTTACATCGTTGGAGATCTGGTTGGAGTATCGAGTTATGTTTTTAAAAATCTTACAAGTGGAGCCTTGAGCTTCCACGTGGGGGAAATGGAGACCCACCGTAACCAAGACAACTCGATTCGGCGAGAAGAGTCCAACTAGATTATTTTATGGTTGGATCTTGCTATTTGACTGGCGAATTGTTTTTATATATATTGTGTTGATCTAGACTCTGGGCGGGGGCACTCGGTGGGATAGGTGATCATTGATTGGATTGCAGTTTTGTTAAAAATCCTATAAGCGGACAGCGTTGAGTTGGTTTTCGGATGTCCGTTCTGATTTATTCTTTTCTTCGGTGATGAAACTTTTACCCATGTCAGCAACTTGCTAAATTCTGGAAATTGTTATGCTGCTAGGAGTTCATGCGGATCCCTGTTGAGGTCTCGACGGTATTCACAGTAAACCCGGTCAGGATTTTGGTTTTCATTCACCTTTTAGTTGTTTGGAAAGAATATGCTGCCATGAATATGCTCTTGTTTTAGGATTCTGCATATGTTTCCTTTATAGGTTGACAGAGTTCATGTCGTTGGGCAGATAGGCGATCTCTTTCCACATAGATCAAACCTGGTTTCACATTCCTTGTTGAAATGCGTTTAGCTCGGTAGTAATTATCCACCTTCGGCATAAAAGCGATCTAGTTTGATCACGAATTGTAGTTTTATGTTTCTGTATTTTGCCACAAAGGAAATGATGGATCTATATTTCAATATTTTCATGCCAAAAATCGATTTCATTAACCTTTGTTATCAGTAATATGATTTTTATCTAACCCTGACAACTCGCATGGGAACATGACGGCTAAGGTAGTCCGATTCCAAAACCCTTCTACCCTTAGCTTGAGAAATTATTATTTTTATATAGTCTGCTTTTTATATATTAAAGGTTTGCAAAAGTTGGGCTCAATCCCAAGCTCTGCGTGGTCTTCATTTCAGAAGCTAAGTCTGATCCCCAAACCGTACGTGGTAATCGTAACATGGATGTTACTGTCTGTTTGACAAAGTTGGGGATAAATCTCTGCTTTGGTCTGTAGCAAACGGCGTAAAACTCTATATTCTTCGGGCTATGAACGCGATCTCGCCGTAGAGAGAAATGATCTTCGTAGAGGCTAGTTCGCAGTATTATTTTATATTCTGCCTATGTTAAACAATAAAGAGAAGGGAGATTGCTCCACTGTAGAATATAAATATATAAATATACAGTCCGCACTCATCAGGAAGGCAGTTTGATTGATAAATATATGATTTATATATTGCCTTACAGAAGAAATGGGAAGGGACGGCTCTCCTAGAGCAGGATCTCGGGTATATTTTGGTCTATTCATTAGAGTATATCGATGCTGAGAGATTGGTGATCGCAGATTGACCCAAGCCTTTAACCCTTGAAGATTTCTGTCATGTCCTCTTACAGGAATAGCTACCCCTACATGCATTGATTGCTAGCATTGTTTTATTTAGTTAAAGGAAAAGAAAAGAAATGATTTCTGTATACTGATTAGTTTAATAAATGTTATCTGCCTGGAGTGATCTGCATGAGTAGTTAATAACCGATCCTAGTGTGAGAAATCAGATTGATCTCTGCGTATCTCATTACTGGAGTTTAAGCTGTGTGTATTGAGGTTCGATAGAGTTAGATTATATGATTTCTATATACTATTTATTTGATAAACGTGATCTACCTGGAGTGTTCTGCATCGGTATTTCATAGCCGATCCATGTGGAAAAATTCGGTTTGATCAATGCATATTTCATTGCTGGAGTTAATACCTGCATATTGCAGTGCAACAGAATTTTAATTTATGTGATTTTTGTGTACTAAGTGTTTGACAAGTATTATCTACCTATTATGAGCGGGGAGTGTTTACCATTCTGCATAAGTATGACTATGCAGGATTTTGTTGATTTGCAAGTCCTTGCATCGGAGTTTCTTGTATTGTTTTTTTTTGTGTATTGTAAGGATCAGGATGACTACTTCAAGTTCGATGCTTGCCCTCTGTCCTTTGAATGTGCTTTATGCAGCATGACGCATTTTATTACAATTCGTTAGCAATGCTTCTATATTATTTTCGATTGGTAATAGATATAAGAGATGAACCCTTGTGGATGCCCCGGTCGAATGGTGCAGTAGTACTGGGGTTTAATAATTATATATATATGTATGTTGTCAATTAGGCTACATGGTCGAGTTTAGTTTTGTTGTAGTATTGAATGTATTGGAAGAGCCCTCAGAGAGGGAGAGAGTCTTCGAGAAGGTGGAAATGAAAGATTACCACAATGATGTGGGAGATTGTAACCCTTGAATTGATGAATAATAATATGATATGACCCTCTGTTGGTGGACGTAGCCCCTCCTGGGCGAACCACGTGAAATATCGTCTCTCTCTTGTATGATCATGATGGTTATGGTTGTGTCAAATGCTTTTGTAAAATGTTGGTTATGTACTATTGTTTTTATTTTGGTTCCTTATATCATGTTTAAACCTACCATGAAGGTATCATGGTAGAGTAATCGATTTGTAGTCTCATGTGTTTTAAGGGTTTTCCTTTATCGTGTAGTTATGATAACCTCATTCGTCTCACATTAATATATATTACCTATGTAAAATGTTAGAAGGTCTCATAGGTAGAATTGATGATGCATGAGGAAGGTTTTTTTTTCATCTAGTTAATCGTTTTGTTTTATCTTCATGGAAGTATGGCAAGGATAAACTTAGTTATTTATCTCAAAATAATACTAACATATTCACGGAGATGTTACATATGGTATCAGAGCACAGGTTGCAAACACTCGGGCATAGTTGGGCTCAGTTGAGGAGATAATATAAGCTAGTAAAGGGAACTCCATCGATAAGACGCAAACAAAGGATTTATGTTCCAAAGAATCAGCAAGAGGTAATCGACAAGATGTCTTTTAAATCGCAAGTAAGTATACTGCACTTGTTGAAGCATTCTAAAGGAAAAGCATTGTCTATATGTGAGCATTTATATGTTTCCTCCCGAAGATTGAATGATCTTCTATATCTCCTCATGCTCTACAATTAGTTTCATTTAAGCATAAGAAAGTATT
The DNA here is from genome assembly GCA_027924585.1 of Larix kaempferi. Classification (NCBI taxonomy): domain Eukaryota; kingdom Viridiplantae; phylum Streptophyta; class Pinopsida; order Pinales; family Pinaceae; genus Larix; species Larix kaempferi. Next base: position 16,042,624 of record BSBM01000560.1, read on the forward strand.
CTTTAAAAATAGTTGGAATATGTTCCTATACTTACCTTGGTGATCTTGTTAATATTTTCATATACGTTGATCGCAACGATAGTAATGAGAATCATAGGAGCATTTGTATGTTAAAAAGTTCATAAACATATTTAGGGTTATGTATCTAATGAAAGATGTACATTCATATCTAGTCGATTGATGCCAGTGGTAGGGCTTTAGTACATATTAAGTCAAGTCATAGACATTCATCATAGGTACTTGATTGCTTCAATCATATTTATGAGGATAAGAAAATTTCTAGGCTTGGAAGGGTGACTATACAAAAGAAGACAGGATAGCAAACATATTGAATCATAAGGATTGAATGAATGATGGTTAGGTCATTATGAGAAGGATTGGAAAATTGTCAGGAATTACCTAGTTACTGATTTCACGCATTTATGTTGGGACGATTGTATTAAGTATGTGCACGAGATTGTAGGGTGCGGGGATCCTTATCATGTTAGAAAAATGCATAAATGGTACTAAGGAGTAACTCCTGAAATTCTTTTTATTGGCTAAATGTTATTGAGAGAAGGTGTAGAAGATGTTTTGTACATTATATTGAATATTACATGTGATGGCTTCGATATAGAATATTAGTTTTGTGTTCTTCCTTAATTGTTATGTGACATGGTAGAAAAGAATGATTAGTTGATTTTATAAATATATAATCTTCAAGGTTAATGTAAGTAATGTTACTATCCAAACCATAGATGGTTAGAAGAATTGTAAAACTTTTATGAATGATTAACAAAGGGTCATCCTCAAGGTAAAAGATTGAAAGGATTTAACTTCATTTGGTTTAAATGGACATTCTACTGTGAGAAATTTTCTAGGACTAGGAAATTGCCATCCTTGTGAATGATTTTCATGACCTTCGACTTAACTCTACTTCCACAAACGAGTATCCTTCGTCATTGTAACCTTATCTGAAGATTTCAAGGGATAAAAGAGAATAATTGTTAAGAATCCCCTTGTCTCTTTGCAGTATAGGATTGTATATAATAATGAAGTATAAATGTGTGACATGGGAACACGCTGGTAGCCTTGCTTGAAGGTTCAAAGGATGATGGTTATAATTACTCAAGAAGTATACATGTGTATTCAAAGTAGTTAAGAAGATGCTTATGATGAAATGTTATGATTTTCATTTTTGTATATTCTATTTTCAGGAATCCTTACTAGGAATGTTGGGATACTGGGAGTGGTTGACAGAAGGATTATACCTTCATGTGGTCAAAGCTTTGTGTTATATGTATGGATACTTGAAAATCCGTTAAAGAATGCATGAGTACCTTTTATATATACCTCTTACTTCAGTAATTTCTACTAAGATAGACGTGGGAAACAATGAGTAATAGTGATACTTTTATTTTTGCTCAATAATTATGCCGACTTACTATTCATGTACAGTTATATGTTTTCTCAAATTGATTATTTTGTTGAAAACGGATAGATTATTGGAAACCTAGAACCAACATGAAATAAAAACAGGTTAGTAGGATGCGGTAATCTTCTGACGTCCTTATGTTGCCACAAGGAATGACTGTTTTTTTTTTTTTTGTGTTAAGGAAACATTGCTGACATGGGATTTGCAGGGTAGATCGGAAGTGATCTTTGAGACAGTAATCGAGGTAAACTGGACCCTCGGCAGATGAAGGTGAGCTATGCGGTCTCCTTTGCAAAGGTATATGGTTATCATTATAAAGTATGCAAGTATGTTTTAGAAAATTGGTTATTCCTATGTGATATTAGTATATACAAAAGAGAAGTTGTATAACTAAAATAGGAAGTGTGTTTGAATGGTGAAGGATAACATTCGAGGTTAAGAAATCATAATGTCCACGGGTCATCATAGGAAGAATATTATTTTGTGTTCAAGAATTATGTAATCCTAATATTTACTTCAGATGATCAAGTATGGATATGGTAGTATGAAGAATGAATGATTTTCGTATTTACAAATATTTGATTTTGTTATAGAAAGTGTTACTAACAATTGAATTGGCAAATGGCCAAAACTCGGTGGACAAAAGCTTAATATATTATGCATGGTACAATAAAGGGGTGAGGATGAAAGATCCATATTGCAGCTTTTATTATTGTTAATTATTGTTGAATAAAGAACTAGACCAAATTGGTCAGCGAAATTGGATGGTTATAAATGTAATATAACGAAATAATTGATGAAGTTGCATGAGATTTTCCTAGACTCAAGCGAGGAGGCTTGAGGGGAATAGATTCTTGGACTCAAGCGAGAAGGCTTGAGGGGAATTATGTAAAAGTGCGTTAAGGGCACTAAAACACTCCCGAGAAAAATCAGGGAGTTGACAGCCGCTAGGATTCTTGAAGGAATCAGCAAGCTGTGAAGACCTAGGCAAACTATAAGAGAATGCATATGCGGGAGGCAGGACGCTGCTTAGTATGCATGAGAGAAAGTATTGCTGCGTGAGCACTGCGGTGTTAGGCAAGAAATCTGTGAAATAATTGCTGTGTGAGCACTGAAGTGTTAGGCAAGAATTTCGAAAGGATTGTCGTGTGAGCACTCGGGTGTTAGACAAGAATTTTCTGGATCAAGTGAATGTTGTTTGTTGATTTAGTCAACAGTATACAATCATGGAGCGTTAGATTTATTCCATATATTGCAAGTGATATGTACAATAAAGAACTCATGAATTATGATTCTGAGTTTGATTATGAAGTTGATGATAAAGTTTTTATTATTATTTTTCGTTTTCCTTGAACCCTGGTTTTGTAGTCGAAATACAGGTTATGAACACTAGCGACGTGCGAAAATCAGGAAAGTTTGGAAAAGGTCACAATAGAGAAGACGAAGCAAATAAAGGATAACTCAAGCGAGGAAGAAAATTGCTAAAGGGCATGAACACCGAGGACGGTGTTATTTTTAAGGGGGAGGGGATGTGATATCCTCCTTGCATACCCTAATCTTTCGTAAATATAAAAGTTTATTGTAACTATGTATGTGGCCCTGGTGAGGAGCTCAACGCCAAGGCCCCACCAGTGGACCATGAAAGTGATGTTATGCTATTTCTTGAAGCTGTAAATGTCATTGTAAACCTAGGAGACTAAATGATGGTGACTCAACTAAAACGATTTGAAATTGAGCCACTAAGGGAAAGCCTCACGACAGATAGGCCATGAACCGACAACTGATGTCATCCTGGATGGTTAACCATGTCTTCAACTAATACTGGGAGCTTTTAGGGGGAATCCCCATGGATGTCCTCGAGTTCCTAGTATGGCATTTAAATACCAAATAAATAGGTTATGAGTGGAAAATAGCCTCAGAGGAGCTTCATAAGGTATCCTTGTGAAGTATATTATACAAAAATGATTAATTAAATATATATAGATCCATATATGTACATAAGGAGATGTATACCCTATTCCTAGGAAAGGTTGGGTGAGAACATTAGTAAAGCTAAAGGAGCTTAGCTTATTAATTGGAAATATATTACTTAGGAAGCTTAACTTATTAGAGTTAGTTGAAGAGTACGTCGTGTGGGTGGAACCACTACGAGAGATCGTAGGAGGGTGGTCTCCTTAATGGAACACCCAAATCCTACCTTTGCCATCTGCCACTAAAACCACACACTAATCTTACTTACACGCCATTTGTCACTTAAGGAGGAGCTCTAACTAGACGAGTTGCCATCTGCCCTCATGGGGTTGCGTTGAATCTTTGACGGAGGCTCTTTTCCATTCGGTGGTACCGAGTTGGGTGGGTGGTGGCACTTGATTTAGGGAGATTTTTACATTGATATCGGGGAGTTGGAAATAGATCTCGGCAGTGGGTGAATGTAGATGGCGGCGCAATCAGTAGAGGAATGCTCGACGAATTCCAACTAGCCTTAATTTTATTATGATCCCTCTTATGGTGGGATAACAATCTTACATCGTTGGAGATCTGGTTGGAGTATCGAGTTATGTTTTTAAAAATCTTACAAGTGGAGCCTTGAGCTTCCACGTGGGGGAAATGGAGACCCACCGTAACCAAGACAACTCGATTCGGCGAGAAGAGTCCAACTAGATTATTTTATGGTTGGATCTTGCTATTTGACTGGCGAATTGTTTTTATATATATTGTGTTGATCTAGACTCTGGGCGGGGGCACTCGGTGGGATAGGTGATCATTGATTGGATTGCAGTTTTGTTAAAAATCCTATAAGCGGACAGCGTTGAGTTGGTTTTCGGATGTCCGTTCTGATTTATTCTTTTCTTCGGTGATGAAACTTTTACCCATGTCAGCAACTTGCTAAATTCTGGAAATTGTTATGCTGCTAGGAGTTCATGCGGATCCCTGTTGAGGTCTCGACGGTATTCACAGTAAACCCGGTCAGGATTTTGGTTTTCATTCACCTTTTAGTTGTTTGGAAAGAATATGCTGCCATGAATATGCTCTTGTTTTAGGATTCTGCATATGTTTCCTTTATAGGTTGACAGAGTTCATGTCGTTGGGCAGATAGGCGATCTCTTTCCACATAGATCAAACCTGGTTTCACATTCCTTGTTGAAATGCGTTTAGCTCGGTAGTAATTATCCACCTTCGGCATAAAAGCGATCTAGTTTGATCACGAATTGTAGTTTTATGTTTCTGTATTTTGCCACAAAGGAAATGATGGATCTATATTTCAATATTTTCATGCCAAAAATCGATTTCATTAACCTTTGTTATCAGTAATATGATTTTTATCTAACCCTGACAACTCGCATGGGAACATGACGGCTAAGGTAGTCCGATTCCAAAACCCTTCTACCCTTAGCTTGAGAAATTATTATTTTTATATAGTCTGCTTTTTATATATTAAAGGTTTGCAAAAGTTGGGCTCAATCCCAAGCTCTGCGTGGTCTTCATTTCAGAAGCTAAGTCTGATCCCCAAACCGTACGTGGTAATCGTAACATGGATGTTACTGTCTGTTTGACAAAGTTGGGGATAAATCTCTGCTTTGGTCTGTAGCAAACGGCGTAAAACTCTATATTCTTCGGGCTATGAACGCGATCTCGCCGTAGAGAGAAATGATCTTCGTAGAGGCTAGTTCGCAGTATTATTTTATATTCTGCCTATGTTAAACAATAAAGAGAAGGGAGATTGCTCCACTGTAGAATATAAATATATAAATATACAGTCCGCACTCATCAGGAAGGCAGTTTGATTGATAAATATATGATTTATATATTGCCTTACAGAAGAAATGGGAAGGGACGGCTCTCCTAGAGCAGGATCTCGGGTATATTTTGGTCTATTCATTAGAGTATATCGATGCTGAGAGATTGGTGATCGCAGATTGACCCAAGCCTTTAACCCTTGAAGATTTCTGTCATGTCCTCTTACAGGAATAGCTACCCCTACATGCATTGATTGCTAGCATTGTTTTATTTAGTTAAAGGAAAAGAAAAGAAATGATTTCTGTATACTGATTAGTTTAATAAATGTTATCTGCCTGGAGTGATCTGCATGAGTAGTTAATAACCGATCCTAGTGTGAGAAATCAGATTGATCTCTGCGTATCTCATTACTGGAGTTTAAGCTGTGTGTATTGAGGTTCGATAGAGTTAGATTATATGATTTCTATATACTATTTATTTGATAAACGTGATCTACCTGGAGTGTTCTGCATCGGTATTTCATAGCCGATCCATGTGGAAAAATTCGGTTTGATCAATGCATATTTCATTGCTGGAGTTAATACCTGCATATTGCAGTGCAACAGAATTTTAATTTATGTGATTTTTGTGTACTAAGTGTTTGACAAGTATTATCTACCTATTATGAGCGGGGAGTGTTTACCATTCTGCATAAGTATGACTATGCAGGATTTTGTTGATTTGCAAGTCCTTGCATCGGAGTTTCTTGTATTGTTTTTTTTTGTGTATTGTAAGGATCAGGATGACTACTTCAAGTTCGATGCTTGCCCTCTGTCCTTTGAATGTGCTTTATGCAGCATGACGCATTTTATTACAATTCGTTAGCAATGCTTCTATATTATTTTCGATTGGTAATAGATATAAGAGATGAACCCTTGTGGATGCCCCGGTCGAATGGTGCAGTAGTACTGGGGTTTAATAATTATATATATATGTATGTTGTCAATTAGGCTACATGGTCGAGTTTAGTTTTGTTGTAGTATTGAATGTATTGGAAGAGCCCTCAGAGAGGGAGAGAGTCTTCGAGAAGGTGGAAATGAAAGATTACCACAATGATGTGGGAGATTGTAACCCTTGAATTGATGAATAATAATATGATATGACCCTCTGTTGGTGGACGTAGCCCCTCCTGGGCGAACCACGTGAAATATCGTCTCTCTCTTGTATGATCATGATGGTTATGGTTGTGTCAAATGCTTTTGTAAAATGTTGGTTATGTACTATTGTTTTTATTTTGGTTCCTTATATCATGTTTAAACCTACCATGAAGGTATCATGGTAGAGTAATCGATTTGTAGTCTCATGTGTTTTAAGGGTTTTCCTTTATCGTGTAGTTATGATAACCTCATTCGTCTCACATTAATATATATTACCTATGTAAAATGTTAGAAGGTCTCATAGGTAGAATTGATGATGCATGAGGAAGGTTTTTTTTTCATCTAGTTAATCGTTTTGTTTTATCTTCATGGAAGTATGGCAAGGATAAACTTAGTTATTTATCTCAAAATAATACTAACATATTCACGGAGATGTTACATATGGTATCAGAGCACAGGTTGCAAACACTCGGGCATAGTTGGGCTCAGTTGAGGAGATAATATAAGCTAGTAAAGGGAACTCCATCGATAAGACGCAAACAAAGGATTTATGTTCCAAAGAATCAGCAAGAGGTAATCGACAAGATGTCTTTTAAATCGCAAGTAAGTATACTGCACTTGTTGAAGCATTCTAAAGGAAAAGCATTGTCTATATGTGAGCATTTATATGTTTCCTCCCGAAGATTGAATGATCTTCTATATCTCCTCATGCTCTACAATTAGTTTCATTTAAGCATAAGAAAGTATTCTTTAAAAATAGTTGGAATATGTTCCTATACTTACCTTGGTGATCTTGTTAATATTTTCATATACGTTGATCGCAACGATAGTAATGAGAATCATAGGAGCATTTGTATGTTAAAAAGTTCATAAACATATTTAGGGTTATGTATCTAATGAAAGATGTACATTCATATCTAGTCGATTGATGCCAGTGGTAGGGCTTTAGTACATATTAAGTCAAGTCATAGACATTCATCATAGGTACTTGATTGCTTCAATCATATTTATGAGGATAAGAAAATTTCTAGGCTTGGAAGGGTGACTATACAAAAGAAGACAGGATAGCAAACATATTGAATCATAAGGATTGAATGAATGATGGTTAGGTCATTATGAGAAGGATTGGAAAATTGTCAGGAATTACCTAGTTACTGATTTCACGCATTTATGTTGGGACGATTGTATTAAGTATGTGCACGAGATTGTAGGGTGCGGGGATCCTTATCATGTTAGAAAAATGCATAAATGGTACTAAGGAGTAACTCCTGAAATTCTTTTTATTGGCTAAATGTTATTGAGAGAAGGTGTAGAAGATGTTTTGTACATTATATTGAATATTACATGTGATGGCTTCGATATAGAATATTAGTTTTGTGTTCTTCCTTAATTGTTATGTGACATGGTAGAAAAGAATGATTAGTTGATTTTATAAATATATAATCTTCAAGGTTAATGTAAGTAATGTTACTATCCAAACCATAGATGGTTAGAAGAATTGTAAAACTTTTATGAATGATTAACAAAGGGTCATCCTCAAGGTAAAAGATTGAAAGGATTTAACTTCATTTGGTTTAAATGGACATTCTACTGTGAGAAATTTTCTAGGACTAGGAAATTGCCATCCTTGTGAATGATTTTCATGACCTTCGACTTAACTCTACTTCCACAAACGAGTATCCTTCGTCATTGTAACCTTATCTGAAGATTTCAAGGGATAAAAGAGAATAATTGTTAAGAATCCCCTTGTCTCTTTGCAGTATAGGATTGTATATAATAATGAAGTATAAATGTGTGACATGGGAACACGCTGGTAGCCTTGCTTGAAGGTTCAAAGGATGATGGTTATAATTACTCAAGAAGTATACATGTGTATTCAAAGTAGTTAAGAAGATGCTTATGATGAAATGTTATGATTTTCATTTTTGTATATTCTATTTTCAGGAATCCTTACTAGGAATGTTGGGATACTGGGAGTGGTTGACAGAAGGATTATACCTTCATGTGGTCAAAGCTTTGTGTTATATGTATGGATACTTGAAAATCCGTTAAAGAATGCATGAGTACCTTTTATATATACCTCTTACTTCAGTAATTTCTACTAAGATAGACGTGGGAAACAATGAGTAATAGTGATACTTTTATTTTTGCTCAATAATTATGCCGACTTACTATTCATGTACAGTTATATGTTTTCTCAAATTGATTATTTTGTTGAAAACGGATAGATTATTGGAAACCTAGAACCAACATGAAATAAAAACAGGTTAGTAGGATGCGGTAATCTTCTGACGTCCTTATGTTGCCACAAGGAATGACTGTTTTTTTTTTTTTTGTGTTAAGGAAACATTGCTGACATGGGATTTGCAGGGTAGATCGGAAGTGATCTTTGAGACAGTAATCGAGGTAAACTGGACCCTCGGCAGATGAAGGTGAGCTATGCGGTCTCCTTTGCAAAGGTATATGGTTATCATTATAAAGTATGCAAGTATGTTTTAGAAAATTGGTTATTCCTATGTGATATTAGTATATACAAAAGAGAAGTTGTATAACTAAAATAGGAAGTGTGTTTGAATGGTGAAGGATAACATTCGAGGTTAAGAAATCATAATGTCCACGGGTCATCATAGGAAGAATATTATTTTGTGTTCAAGAATTATGTAATCCTAATATTTACTTCAGATGATCAAGTATGGATATGGTAGTATGAAGAATGAATGATTTTCGTATTTACAAATATTTGATTTTGTTATAGAAAGTGTTACTAACAATTGAATTGGCAAATGGCCAAAACTCGGTGGACAAAAGCTTAATATATTATGCATGGTACAATAAAGGGGTGAGGATGAAAGATCCATATTGCAGCTTTTATTATTGTTAATTATTGTTGAATAAAGAACTAGACCAAATTGGTCAGCGAAATTGGATGGTTATAAATGTAATATAACGAAATAATTGATGAAGTTGCATGAGATTTTCCTAGACTCAAGCGAGGAGGCTTGAGGGGAATAGATTCTTGGACTCAAGCGAGAAGGCTTGAGGGGAATTATGTAAAAGTGCGTTAAGGGCACTAAAACACTCCCGAGAAAAATCAGGGAGTTGACAGCCGCTAGGATTCTTGAAGGAATCAGCAAGCTGTGAAGACCTAGGCAAACTATAAGAGAATGCATATGCGGGAGGCAGGACGCTGCTTAGTATGCATGAGAGAAAGTATTGCTGCGTGAGCACTGCGGTGTTAGGCAAGAAATCTGTGAAATAATTGCTGTGTGAGCACTGAAGTGTTAGGCAAGAATTTCGAAAGGATTGTCGTGTGAGCACTCGGGTGTTAGACAAGAATTTTCTGGATCAAGTGAATGTTGTTTGTTGATTTAGTCAACAGTATACAATCATGGAGCGTTAGATTTATTCCATATATTGCAAGTGATATGTACAATAAAGAACTCATGAATTATGATTCTGAGTTTGATTATGAAGTTGATGATAAAGTTTTTATTATTATTTTTCGTTTTCCTTGAACCCTGGTTTTGTAGTCGAAATACAGGTTATGAACACTAGCGACGTGCGAAAATCAGGAAAGTTTGGAAAAGGTCACAATAGAGAAGACGAAGCAAATAAAGGATAACTCAAGCGAGGAAGAAAATTGCTAAAGGGCATGAACACCGAGGACGGTGTTATTTTTAAGGGGGAGGGGATGTGATATCCTCCTTGCATACCCTAATCTTTCGTAAATATAAAAGTTTATTGTAACTATGTATGTGGCCCTGGTGAGGAGCTCAACGCCAAGGCCCCACCAGTGGACCATGAAAGTGATGTTATGCTATTTCTTGAAGCTGTAAATGTCATTGTAAACCTAGGAGACTAAATGATGGTGACTCAACTAAAACGATTTGAAATTGAGCCACTAAGGGAAAGCCTCACGACAGATAGGCCATGAACCGACAACTGATGTCATCCTGGATGGTTAACCATGTCTTCAACTAATACTGGGAGCTTTTAGGGGGAATCCCCATGGATGTCCTCGAGTTCCTAGTATGGCATTTAAATACCAAATAAATAGGTTATGAGTGGAAAATAGCCTCAGAGGAGCTTCATAAGGTATCCTTGTGAAGTATATTATACAAAAATGATTAATTAAATATATATAGATCCATATATGTACATAAGGAGATGTATACCCTATTCCTAGGAAAGGTTGGGTGAGAACATTAGTAAAGCTAAAGGAGCTTAGCTTATTAATTGGAAATATATTACTTAGGAAGCTTAACTTATTAGAGTTAGTTGAAGAGTACGTCGTGTGGGTGGAACCACTACGAGAGATCGTAGGAGGGTGGTCTCCTTAATGGAACACCCAAATCCTACCTTTGCCATCTGCCACTAAAACCACACACTAATCTTACTTACACGCCATTTGTCACTTAAGGAGGAGCTCTAACTAGACGAGTTGCCATCTGCCCTCATGGGGTTGCGTTGAATCTTTGACGGAGGCTCTTTTCCATTCGGTGGTACCGAGTTGGGTGGGTGGTGGCACTTGATTTAGGGAGATTTTTACATTGATATCGGGGAGTTGGAAATAGATCTCGGCAGTGGGTGAATGTAGATGGCGGCGCAATCAGTAGAGGAATGCTCGACGAATTCCAACTAGCCTTAATTTTATTATGATCCCTCTTATGGTGGGATAACAATCTTACATCGTTGGAGATCTGGTTGGAGTATCGAGTTATGTTTTTAAAAATCTTACAAGTGGAGCCTTGAGCTTCCACGTGGGGGAAATGGAGACCCACCGTAACCAAGACAACTCGATTCGGCGAGAAGAGTCCAACTAGATTATTTTATGGTTGGATCTTGCTATTTGACTGGCGAATTGTTTTTATATATATTGTGTTGATCTAGACTCTGGGCGGGGGCACTCGGTGGGATAGGTGATCATTGATTGGATTGCAGTTTTGTTAAAAATCCTATAAGCGGACAGCGTTGAGTTGGTTTTCGGATGTCCGTTCTGATTTATTCTTTTCTTCGGTGATGAAACTTTTACCCATGTCAGCAACTTGCTAAATTCTGGAAATTGTTATGCTGCTAGGAGTTCATGCGGATCCCTGTTGAGGTCTCGACGGTATTCACAGTAAACCCGGTCAGGATTTTGGTTTTCATTCACCTTTTAGTTGTTTGGAAAGAATATGCTGCCATGAATATGCTCTTGTTTTAGGATTCTGCATATGTTTCCTTTATAGGTTGACAGAGTTCATGTCGTTGGGCAGATAGGCGATCTCTTTCCACATAGATCAAACCTGGTTTCACATTCCTTGTTGAAATGCGTTTAGCTCGGTAGTAATTATCCACCTTCGGCATAAAAGCGATCTAGTTTGATCACGAATTGTAGTTTTATGTTTCTGTATTTTGCCACAAAGGAAATGATGGATCTATATTTCAATATTTTCATGCCAAAAATCGATTTCATTAACCTTTGTTATCAGTAATATGATTTTTATCTAACCCTGACAACTCGCATGGGAACATGACGGCTAAGGTAGTCCGATTCCAAAACCCTTCTACCCTTAGCTTGAGAAATTATTATTTTTATATAGTCTGCTTTTTATATATTAAAGGTTTGCAAAAGTTGGGCTCAATCCCAAGCTCTGCGTGGTCTTCATTTCAGAAGCTAAGTCTGATCCCCAAACCGTACGTGGTAATCGTAACATGGATGTTACTGTCTGTTTGACAAAGTTGGGGATAAATCTCTGCTTTGGTCTGTAGCAAACGGCGTAAAACTCTATATTCTTCGGGCTATGAACGCGATCTCGCCGTAGAGAGAAATGATCTTCGTAGAGGCTAGTTCGCAGTATTATTTTATATTCTGCCTATGTTAAACAATAAAGAGAAGGGAGATTGCTCCACTGTAGAATATAAATATATAAATATACAGTCCGCACTCATCAGGAAGGCAGTTTGATTGATAAATATATGATTTATATATTGCCTTACAGAAGAAATGGGAAGGGACGGCTCTCCTAGAGCAGGATCTCGGGTATATTTTGGTCTATTCATTAGAGTATATCGATGCTGAGAGATTGGTGATCGCAGATTGACCCAAGCCTTTAACCCTTGAAGATTTCTGTCATGTCCTCTTACAGGAATAGCTACCCCTACATGCATTGATTGCTAGCATTGTTTTATTTAGTTAAAGGAAAAGAAAAGAAATGATTTCTGTATACTGATTAGTTTAATAAATGTTATCTGCCTGGAGTGATCTGCATGAGTAGTTAATAACCGATCCTAGTGTGAGAAATCAGATTGATCTCTGCGTATCTCATTACTGGAGTTTAAGCTGTGTGTATTGAGGTTCGATAGAGTTAGATTATATGATTTCTATATACTATTTATTTGATAAACGTGATCTACCTGGAGTGTTCTGCATCGGTATTTCATAGCCGATCCATGTGGAAAAATTCGGTTTGATCAATGCATATTTCATTGCTGGAGTTAATACCTGCATATTGCAGTGCAACAGAATTTTAATTTATGTGATTTTTGTGTACTAAGTGTTTGACAAGTATTATCTACCTATTATGAGCGGAGAGTGTTTACCATTCTGCATAAGTATGACTATGCAGGCTTTTGTTGATTTGCAAGTCCTTGCATCGGAGTTTCTTGTATTGTTTTTTTTTGTGTATTGTAAGGATCAGGATGACTACTTCAAGTTCGATGCTTGCCCTCTGTCCTTTGAATGTGCTTTATGCAGCATGACGCATTTTATTACAATTCGTTAGCAATGCTTCTATATTATTTTCGATTGGTAATAGATATAAGAGATGAACCCTTGTGGATGCCCCGGTCGAATGGTGCAGTAGTACTGGGGTTTAATAATTATATATATATGTATGTTGTCAATTAGGCTACATGGTCGAGTTTAGTTTTGTTGTAGTATTGAATGTATTGGAAGAGCCCTCAGAGAGGGAGAGAGTCTTCGAGAAGGTGGAAATGAAAGATTACCACAATGATGTGGGAGATTGTAACCCTTGAATTGATGAATAATAATATGATATGACCCTCTGTTGGTGGACGTAGCCCCTCCTGGGCGAACCACGTGAAATATCGTCTCTCTCTTGTATGATCATGATGGTTATGGTTGTGTCAAATGCTTTTGTAAAATGTTGGTTATGTACTATTGTTTTTATTTTGGTTCCTTATATCATGTTTAAACCTACCATGAAGGTATCATGGTAGAGTAATCGATTTGTAGTCTCATGTGTTTTAAGGGTTTTCCTTTATCGTGTAGTTATGATAACCTCATTCGTCTCACATTAATATATATTACCTATGTAAAATGTTAGAAGGTCTCATAGGTAGAATTGATGATGCATGAGGAAGGTTTTTTTTTCATCTAGTTAATCGTTTTGTTTTATCTTCATGGAAGTATGGCAAGGATAAACTTAGTTATTTATCTCAAAATAATACTAACATATTCACGGAGATGTTACAGCTCGCTTGTTTCGGCTTGCTTGTACTTGCTCGCTTCTTACTGATAGCCTTCATCCCCCCTATGAGGAACAATGTCACATACCCAAATTCTGAATATTTTATTTCATGAGAAAAACATTATGTTATATGTTATTGTAATGCTTTATAATTATTGACCAAGTGGGGTCAAGGATGACTGTAATTAAATACTTTATATTTTATTGTTTATAAATAAAAGAGGAGACAAAGATCCCAAGGAGACTGTTGAAAGATTGCTCACTGACCAATCAGGAGGAATGAAATGGGGTGGAGAGCAAATTGACATGCGCATCTCTAGCTGTTGTAGGTGGCAACTTCCCTACATTAATGGTCACGTTCCCCAAGGAAGTGGAATGGAGCAGGTGGCTCAGTAATTGTAAAACTAACCAAAGACCTAGGCAATCTATTCATACCCATCAAATTGGAGGAGGAGGCTAATCACTTTTTACCTTATGATGAATTTGAAACTAGAGATAACAAGCGAATTCGATGAGGGGAAAGCTAGAGGGATTGATTGAGATAAGCCTGTTAATCTGAGTTAGTACTGCTTTATGCAGAACTCAATATTGCTGAAAAGAAGAAGTCTCATTATGGAGTATTGTCAACATCCATGCTGAGTTGCAGAGGTAACATTTGCATCCATCCAGCATCTTCACCCTAGTGGTTCAGTGAGTAGGCTCGGTGGTCCTAAGGAAAGTAATTTGGCTACCTTCAGGAGTTGGTTGGGAGGAACGGTCTCCCTTGGGTGTTTGTTTCACTCTTCAGTTTTCAAGTTCTTATCTTCTTATGCATTTGTTTTTACTATATATCTATTCCTGGAAACGTTTTAGAATTTTAGAAAAATATGCAGAGTTATTCCAGTTAGTTTTAAGAGCTAGTTATGAATGTGAATCTATACTATTATTAAAGAAATAAAATTAGAAATGCAGAATGACTAATTAAATTACTTTTCTGTATTTTTCCACACACATTACGTGCCGTACTCTAGTACAAAAAATTTAGATTAATGATAGATTCGAATGATTGATCATCATAGATTAAAATCTATTTTATTTCAGTATAAACTCTATATCTTTATTTCAGTAAATACTTCTTTTACTAAATGTAGAAAACATAGTATTCATCTAAGTAAGTAGCATTTAAATAGAAGCTCTCTACATAGCATCATATTCCATTTTATAGCAATATTAGCATTCAAATAATTTTCATATTCAAACAGAATCTAGCTTAAAAGCCTAGTCTTTATGTTCATCAGTAACAATAATCAAATAAACAATTAAATGACAAAAGAAACCTAATTCAAAACCTAATCCTTTGATTTATAAAACATTACAAACACAAAATCTAGTAGCATACCCTCGTTATTAATGCAAGATAGATTAAAAAGAAAAACCTTCTTCGAAAACAGAACTCTGGAGTACTGTCACAACCTTAATAATTGCATTAACAAAAATAGTCATTATCTTCTGTACTAATTACAATTTTCTTAGGATAGTATTACACACGAGAATAATTATTTTCCCAACACAATAGTAAGTAATGCATAGGCCAAGCCTTTGATAGGCATCGCCAGGGTTTAAGAAGTTTATTCTCATTAATACATTCTTTATATACGAAAAGAACAAACACAGAGCAGGGTTCGAGACCGTAGAGGCTCACCCTACATGGTCTTTTCTTTATGAAATTTTATAAACGAATGTTACAGCATGATATAAACACAAATATACAGGGTCGAGTTTCGACTCCCCTTAATTCCTCAAACTATTAAAAAATATGAAGTACGAGTTCAAAACCCTTAACCAACAAATCACTAAACCAACAGCATGATAAATAATTAAGTTAGGGTTTCGACCCTGTTTCCATTCATTGAAACGATGGCTACCATTTTTCTTTTAAAACAACATAAAAACTGAAATTGTTAACATGTTTGAAAGACGGGCATAGCCCTAGCAATTGTAATTTGCAGCTTAAGTAGTTCATTTAATAAAATAACAAAAATGCCGATAGCATACTTTGGGATGAGATTTAAACAATACATGGATTTCCCATAAAATATTTTCTTTATTGAAAATCCTTAAACAAGGTTCTTTATAGCGCCATATAAAACGAAAGACATTGAGAATCCAATGCAAACTAGGCTTATGGGTCCAGCCTTCGGGTCATAAATTCCTTTCGAATTTCAAATAATAAAAATGAACTATATAAGCTTCAACATCGGAGGAAAACCTCATCTCAGTACAACACCATTTGATATCATCGACTGTCATCACCTTTCTTAACAAAAGTTCGATCCAAGGTTTGTAAAGAAACATCTAGGCTTACCAATGTAGATTATTGGAAGCCACGATGGATTAGATGCCTGGAAGTGGTATCAACACAGCATTTATGGAACCCTGTCACTCCACGACCCAAACAACAGAAAATAAGTTTTAGTAACAAATTATTTTGAGAAAGGATGAATTAAAACGACAAATGTTTGGCACCGTGAGTATGGTCTTACCTTTCTTACAAGATTCCTTCAACCAAGATTCCATATGTTAGATGCAAACTGCCATGGAAGACCCTGAAACATCGTAAATCTTGCAAAACCTACCATTTCGGCAGCCTGTCGGCCTCCACAACCTTCTTCGCATAATGGACAAGTGAAATGAACCTTCGAAGGGTTTGTTAGTCACTCGAAACCTCGGTTAGGGTTTTTTCCAAAGCCCAATGTGTGTCACGTGAAATGGTTGCCACGAAAGTGCCAGTTAGACTTTCCACTTCAACCACATTCAAGATTGTATTGAAGTCTCACCTGCTAGCCAGCAAAGGATCCACTACGAGGTTATTACATAAATATTATACATCGTATAGTTCACAAGGTTTACAGACATGTGTTCATATAACCAAAGTCTTGTATGCTCGTGTTTTAATAATTTGCATCGTGGCCAAGGTTAACGCCCTGCTACATGCAAGCTTATACATATAAGCGCCATATACTGTATGAGATGTGACTATATGTTAATAATCTTGAAACACAATGATATTAACAAGGGGTCAACGATATGTTAAGTCATCATCGTGAAAACCATAAGAACTATCTCATGTCAAAATATATATTAAAGTTTATTACAAAAGAAAATTAGTTTAATATTATAGGACTAAAGTTTTAGATGCAAGTCTTTAAAAGGAATTAGCATTTTAAGCTAGGGTAGGACTTACCCTAGGTCTTTTAGGGTTTACCATTAATTGTCGATAATGCCAAGCATAAAGTAGTTGCAAATGTATAGTAATTGGATTTGGAACCGATAATAATAACCTCACCTACGATATCTGTACAAATAGGAGTAAGAGCATTAGCTATGGAAATAGCTAAGTAAGCCTCGGGGATTCAATAGGACCCCTTCATCAAGAAAATAAAAAGATTAGTAGCTTAAAAATTATATTTTCGTTATGTCGCTAATGTAGAATTAATACTGATCCAAAAATAAAATTCGACACATTAATGTTGTAAATCTCTGAGACAAAAAAAGTGACATTTATTTATGAGATAAAATATGCTAAGTCTTAACATCTACTTTCTGACAATAATAATTATAAACATTTATGACATGTCAAACATTTTGAAATGAATTAAGACGATGCATTAATGAATACAAACACAACATCATAATTAGGAAAGAATAGTCCTTTCTGAGACAATTGTCAATAAGAATGTATTCCGCATAATAATTAATTGACATAAATGCTAGCAAGAAAGAATTTTAAAATTTTTCGTAAAAACTGGGGGTTGTTACATGTGGTATGACAGCGCAAGTTCAAACTCTAGGCCTGAAAGTGGCCCAACTCGCGTAAGCAAAATTCAAAATAGAAAATACATATACTAATTTTGTTTAATTTTGTTTTCCAGTTTCAACATTTATTTAAGTTTGCAGGTATGGAAGGACCAGAAGAGTCAGCTAAAGACAGGTCCCACCTTAATGGTCAAAATAATAATGAACAAGAACACATTAATGCAGGAAATATATTTGTTGAATTAAATGAAAACTCATTTGAATTATTGAGAACTGTAAGACATTTAAAAACTGAAATAAATATTGTAAAAGAGGAGATCGAATGAATTTTAAAAGTTCAAGAGGAGTTGAATCAAATCCTAATGGATAAATTCCATAGTAATGATAAAAATGAAAGAACGGAAATTAACCTTGAATCTGAAATCATGCCTTACCAACGAAAAAGTAAAAAGTTAAAACTTATTGATTATGGAACTAGTTCATCTTCTGAAAATAATATTAAATTGCATAGGAAGAAACATCAATATTCTAGTGATAGTAGCAAAAGTGACTGTTACACTAAAAAGAAGAAATACAAACCATATGAAGAAATTTCTGGAGAATTTAAGAAGATTAAACCCCCAACTTTTAATGGAAAAACAGAAAAGAGTGAGGAAGATGAAGCATGGTTGTCCAACATGAATAAATATTTTAGAATTTATAACTACTCAAGTCAGCTAAAAACAAGGATGGCAATTTATAATATCACGGGTAAAGCTGATATTTGGTGGCAAGACTTGAAGCAGGTAAAAGGATTGAAAGAGAGAAATGTAAACTGGAGTAGTTTTAAAAAGTATTTTAAAAGAAAATTTCTGTCAGAACAATATTACGAAGAACGAGCTAAAGAATTTTATGAAGTAAAGCTAGGTTCCATAGATATGAAGGAATTGAGCAGCAAGTTTTTGAATTTATTAAGGTATGTGTCTTACATTACGGAAGAAAATCCTAAGTTACAGAGGTTCTTGAGCTATCTACCCTCTCATATAAAGGATAAAATTGAGTATGACGATCCTAGAAGTCTTGAAGAGACCATGAGGAAGGCAAATTTTAGTTATGAACATAACAGGAAGAGGGAAGGCATGACAAGATGGAAGGCCAAGAAGCCTAATAATTTTGAGCAAGAAAGAATCATTACTCATTTAATCGAAATTTCAGAAATAATAATTCACATAATTTCCCTAACAGAAAATTTCAAGGAAATAATTCAAGAAGTAATGCACAGCCAAATATTATAGCTGCAAGAAACAGAGATCCACCGAATAATTATCTTAAAAGAAATGAACAAAAGAAAACTGTAAAATGTTGGGACTGTCAGGGACCTCACTATGCATCAAACTGCCCACTCAGAAAGAGGACCGTCAACAACATACACACGGTACAGGAGGAGGCTACTATTGGTGATCTAGCAAGGGAAATGCCCAGGATTAATGTAGCTTTGGAAAACAAACAAGCTGATCATCAAACTTCCATGGTTGAAGTAGAAGGTACGCTGAAAAATAAACCTATATCTATTTTGATTGATCCAGGGGCAAGCCTAAGTTATGTATCTCCAAGTATAGTAGAAAAATGTAAACTGCATGTAGAAAAGTTTGACAAATCTTGGTTGGTTCAACTAGATACAGGTACAAAAAGAAAGGTAATTGATTTTGTTAATAATTATGAATTGCTTATGAATAAGTTTAGAACTCAAGTAAAGTTAAATGTATTACCTTTAGGATCATATGATGTATTGATTGGAATGGATTGGCTGGAAAAGCATAGGGTAGTATTAAATTGTTTTGAAAAATCTTTTAGTTGCTCGAATGATGAATCTGAAATAGTAACAGTACAAGGAATTCCAAGAAAGACTTCTATTAGACAAATCTCTGCTTTACATGTTAAAAAGGCTATTCGTAAAGGGTGTAAGTTGTTTGTTGTAAATGTAATTAATGACGAACAATCAACTAAAGAAGTTAAAGATTCATGAGAAGAACTATGCAACTTATGACTTAGAGTTGGTGGTCATAATACATACGTTAAAGATGTGGCGTCCTCACTTAATCGGAAGAAAATTTACACTAATGACATATAATAAAGGTTTAAAATATTTGTTGGATCAACCAAATCTGAACACAAGGCAAGCTAGGTGGCTAGCTTTCCTTAGCGAATATGATTTAGAGATTCAACACATTAAAGGTAAAGAAAATAAAGTTGTTGATGCCTTAAGCAGGAATGCTAGGATAAATTTTTTTTCAACAATCAGTACTTATAAAACTGATTTAAAAAATTAGATTAAGGAAGGGATCAGAATGGATGAAAAATATCAAAAATTAATTGAGAAAGTTGCTAAAGATAATGCTGAAAATTTAATAACAGATTTCAAAATTAATGAAAGAGGATTAATGCTGTATAAAAACAGACTTTATGTGCCTAATGTTGTTGAAATTAAGTTGTTGATTTTAAATGAATTGCATAAAAGTCCATACTCAGGGCATCCTAGTTACCAAAAGATTATAACAATGCCGAGAAAGGATTACTTTTGGCCTTGTATGAAAAGTGAGGTAGCTGAATATATTGCTAGGTGTTTGGAGTGTCAGCAAATAAAGGGTGAACATCAACATCCAGCTGGACTGTTGCAGCCACTACCCATACCAGAT
This sequence comes from Larix kaempferi, assembly GCA_027924585.1. Taxonomy (NCBI): domain Eukaryota; kingdom Viridiplantae; phylum Streptophyta; class Pinopsida; order Pinales; family Pinaceae; genus Larix; species Larix kaempferi. The sequence continues at coordinate 16,062,854 of BSBM01000560.1, forward strand.
TGGAAGTGCGAAATAATTAGTATTGATTTTATAACTAGTTTACCTAAAAATCAGAAGCAGAATGATTCTATAATGGTAGTTGTGGGAAAGCTTAGTGAAGCAACCCATTTCATACCTATTAAAACAACTTACAAGGTTGCTAACATTGCTGAAATTTTTATGAAACAAATTTTTCATCTACATGGGATTCCAAAAGTTATAATTTCTAACAAAGACTCAAAGTTTAAAGGAAATTTCTGGAAATCTTTATTTAAGGGTTTAGACACTACCTTAAATTTCAGTACAGCATTTCATCCACAAACGGATTGGGAAACAGAAAGGGTCAATCAGATTCTTGAAGATATGCTAAGAATGTATGTTAGAGATCAGCCAGGTAAATGAGAGGAATATTTGCATCTTGTTGAGTTTGCTTATAATAATCATTACCAAGCTTCATCAAAACTCAGTCCATTTGAAATTTTATATGGCAGAATGTAATACTCCTATTTCATGGAGTAGTCCGGTTGACATGTTAATGTTACGTCCTTAGTTATTGAAAGAAATGGAACAAACAATGAAACATGTACAAAGCAATTTAAAAATTGCACAAAATTGACAGAAAAGTCATGCAGATTTAAAAAGAACTCAGAAAGAGTTTCAGGTTGGTGAGCATGTTTTCATCAAGGTAAAACCCAAAAAGAGTTCCTTAAAATTAGGGAGTTGTACTAAACTAGCAGCAAAGTATTGTGGACCTTTTGAAATACTGTCCAGGGTTGGACCAGTGGCATATCAGATAGCTTTGCCACCAAACCCTAAAGTACATAATGTATTCCACATTTCTATTTTGAAAAGGTATGTGCACGATACTACTCATGTGATTAATTGGAATGATGTACAGGTGGAACCAGAAGGAGATTTTCTGGTCGAACCAGATTGTATCCTCGACATGAGGGAAATTTCACTTTGCAATAGTTCCATTGGACAGGTAAAGGTTCCATGGAAGCACCTTAGTCCTGACGAAGAAACCTGGGATTTTTAAATAAATATGCGGGTGGCATATCTAACTCTGTTCCAGGAAGATTCAGAGGATGATGAATGAAGCAACATCGAGGACGATGTTAAATTTAAGAGCGGGTCTTTGTCACATATCCAAATTCTGAATATTTTATTTCATGAGAAAAGAATTATGTTATATGTTATTGTAATGCTTTATGATTATTGACCAAGTGGGGTCACGGATGACTCTAATTAAATACTTTAATATTTTATTATTTATAAATAAAAGAGGAGACAAATATCCCAAGGAGACTGTTGAAAGAGTGTTCACTGACCCACTAGGAGGAATGAACTGGGGTGGAGAGAAAATTGACACTTGGCAGCATCGTTAATGCACCTCTAGCTGTTGCAGGTGACAACTTCCCTGCACTAATGGTCATGTTCCCCAAGAAAATGGAACAGAGCAGGTGGCTCAATAATTGTAAAACTGATCAAATACATAGGCAATCTATTCATACCCATCAAATTGGAGCAGGAGGCTAATCACTTTTTACCTTATGATGAATTTGAAACTAGAGAGAATAAGTGAATTCGGTGAGGGGAAAGCTAGAGGGATTGATTGAGATAAGACTATTAATGTGAGTTAGTACTGCTTTATGCAAAACTCAATATTGCTGAAAAGCAGAAGTCTCATTCTAGATTATTTTCAACATCCCTGCTGAGTTGCAGAGCATAACATTTGCATCCACCCAGCATCTTCACCCTAGTGGTTCAGTGAGTAGGCTCAGGGGTCCTAAAGCAAGTAATTTGGCTTTCTTCAGGAGTTGGTTGGGAGGAATGGGCTCCCTTGGGTGTTTGTTTCACTCTTAAGTTTTCAGGTTCTTATCTTCTTATGTATTTGTTTTTACTGTATATCTATTTCTGGAAATGTTTTAGAATTTTAGAAAAATATGCAGAGTTATTCTAGTTAGTTTTAAGAGCTAGTTATGAATGTGAACCTGTATTGTTATTAAAGAAATAAAATAAGAAATGTAGAATGATTGATTAAATTACTTTTATGTATTTTTCCACACACATTACATGTCAAACTCTAGTACATAAAAGTTAGATTAATGAAACTCTGTTTTATTTCAGTATAAACTCTCTATCTTTATTTTAGTAAATACTTCTTTTACTAAATGCAGAAAACATAGTATTCATCTAAGTAAATAGCATTTAAATAGAAGCTCTCTACATTGCATCATATTCCATTTTATAGCAATATTAGCATTCAAATAATTTTCATATTCAAACAAAATCTAGATTAAGAGCCTATTCTTTATGTTCATCAGTAACAATAATCAAATAAAAAATTAAATGACAAAAGAAACCTAATTCAAAACTTAATCCTTTGATTTATAAAACATTACAAACGCAAAATATAGTAGCATACCCTTGTTATTAATGCAAGAGAGATTGAAAAGAAAAACCTCCTTCGAAAACAAAACTCTGGATTCCTATCACAACCTTAATAATTGCATTAACAAAAATAGTCATTATCTTCTGTACTAATTACATATTTTTTAGGATAATATTACACACGAGAATAATTCTTTTCCCAACGCACTAGCAAGTAACGCACATGCCGAGCCTTTTGATAGGCATCGGCAGGGTTTCAGAAGCTTATTCTCGTTAACACATTCTTTATATACCAAAAGAACAAACACAGACCAGGGTTCGAGACCGTAGAGGCTCACCCTACATGGTATTTTCTTTATCAAATTTTATAAATGAATGTTACAACATTATATAAACACAAATATGCAAGGTCGAGTTTCGACTCCCCTTAACTCCTCAAACTATTAAAAAATATGAAGTATGGGTTCAAAACCCTTAACCATCAAATCACTAAACCAACAACATGATAAATAATTAAGTTAGGGTTTCAACCTTGTTTCCATTCATTGAAATGACGGCTACCATTTTTATTTTAAAACCACATAAAAAATAAAAATTTTAACATGTTTGAAAGACAGGGTGTAGCCCTAGCAATTGTAATTTGCAGCTTAAGTGGTTCATTTAATAAAATAACAAAAATGCCAATAGCATCCTTCGGGATGAGATTTAAACAATACATGGATTTCCCATAAAATATTTTCTTTATTAAAAATCCTTAAACAAGGTTCTTTACTGCTCTTTATAAAACGAAACACATTGAGAATCCAACGTATACCAGGCTCATGGGTCCAGCCTTCGGGTCATAAATGCCTTTCGGCTTTCAAATAATTAAAACGAACTGTATAAACTTCAACACCGGAGGAAAACCTCATCTCAGTACAACACCATTCAATATCATCGACTGTCATCACCTTTCTTAACAAAAGTTCGATTCAAGGTTTGTAAAGAAATGTCGAGGCTTACAAGTGCAAATTGTTGGAAGCCACGATGGATTAGATGCCTAGAAGTGGTAGCAATGCAACATTTATGGAACCCGGTCACTCCATGACCCACACAACAGAAAATAAGTTTTAGTAACAAATTATTTTTAGAAAGGATGAATTAAAATGACAAATGTTTGGCACCGTGAGTATGGTCTTACCTTTCTTACAAGATTCCTTCAACCAAGCTTCCACCTGTCAGATACAAACCGCCATGTAAGACCCCGAAAAATCGTAAAGGTTGCACACCCTACCATTTCGGCAGCTTGTCGTCCTCCACTACCTTGTTCGCATAATGGACAAGCGGAATCAACCTTCGAAGGGTTTGTTAGTCACTCAAAACCTCGGTTAGGGTTTTTCCCAAAGCCCAATGTGTGTCACATGAAATGGATGCCACGGAAGTGCTAGTTAGAATTTCCACTTCGACCGCATTCAAGATTGTATTAACGTCTCACCTACCAGCTAACAAAGGATCCACTACGAGGTTATTACGTAAAGACTATACATCATATAGTTCACAAGGTTTACGAACATGTCTTCATATAACCAAAGTCTTGTATGATCGATTTTTAATAATTTGCATCGTGGCCAAGGTTAATGCCCTGCTACATGCAAGTTTAGACATATAAGCGCCATATACTATATGAGTTGTGACTATATGTTAATAATCTTGAAACACAATAATATTAACAAGGGGTCAACGATATGTTAATTCATCATCATGAAAACCATAAGAACTATCCCATGTCAAAATATATATTGAAGTTTATTACAAAAGAAAATTAGTTTAATATTACAGGCTTAAAGTTTTAGATGCAAGTCTTTAAAAGGAATTAGCATTTTAAGCTAAGGTAGGACTTACCCTAGGTATTTTAGGATTTACCCTTAATTGTCGATAATGCTAAGCATAAAGTAGTTTCAAATGCTATGTTTAAATGTACAGTAATTGGATTTGGAACCGATAATAATAACCTCACCTGCAATATCTGTACAAATAGGAGTAAGAGCATTAGCTATGGAAATAGTTAAGTAAGCCTCGGGGATTCAATAGGACCCCTTCATCGAGAAAATAAAAAGATTAGTCGCATAAAAATTACATTTCCGTTACGTCGCTAATGTAGACTTAAATACTGATCCAAAAATAAAATTCGACACATTAATGCTGTAAATCTCTGAGACAAAAGAAGCGACATTTATTTATGAGATAAAATCTGCTAAGTCTTAACATCTACTTTTCGACAGTAATAATTATAAACATTTATGACATGTCAAACATTTTGAAATGAATTAAGAAAATGCATTAATGAATACAAACACAACATCATAATTAGGACAGAATAGTCCTTTCTAAGACAACTATCAATAAGAATGTATTTCGCATAACAATTAATTGACATAAATGCTAGTAAGAAAAAATTTTAAATTTTTCGTAAAAATTGTGGGATGTTACAAACAATGTGAGGAGAGGAGAGTCTCATGGTGTCACAACTAGACACAAAACACATGTGTACTCTATGTCATGGTTCTCTTTTGTATAAGTGTATATATCATTGAATCTGGCCTCTGAAATGGGATGTGGATCATGCTTGTTTGATCTCACTTACTTGTAGAGGGCCATGGTTGCTTATTGTTATATGGAGGCTTCGAAACTTGATGCATGCCATCATGTTCCCCCCTGTCAAGTACAAAGTGAGGAGAAGAGGATGTCTCAACTGCAATGTGTCAATACTTGTGAATGAAATCTCCGGTATGACTTATAAATCTTCTTAGTCATATCATTTCCAAGGAAGGAATCTCAATAGATCAAGGGAAATCTTCTCAGTCATATCATTTCCAAGGAAGGAATCTCAATAGATCAAGAAATGCTTCAGGTTATCAGTAAGATTCCCATCCCTAATAGCAAGAAGTCTATGCAATCATTCATGGGCACCATAAATTTTGTTCGAAGGTTCATACTAGACTTCGCCCAAATCGTTAAACCTTTGCAACAAATGGTTAAGCAGAATGTACAATTTAAGAGGACAGACTTGGAGAAGGTTGCATTCAAAGAAATCAAAGCCTCTATAGCCAAGGCACCCTCTTTAAGAAGTCCAACTTTGGATAAATAATTTATAATGTATACATTTGCTTTTGATGACTCTCTCACAGCTATGCTTACTCAGAAGATGGAATCAGGAGATGAATACCCAATTTCTTTTATGAGCATTGGTCTACAAGATACTGAACTGAACTATCCTATGGTAGATAAACAAGCATATGCAGTTTTCAAAGCAGTAAAGCAGTTCAAGCCGTATATTCTAAAAAATAGGACTAAAGTCATAGTCCCTCATCCCGCTGTCAGATCTCTTTTCGTCCAAAAGGAATTGGGAGAAAGGAGAGGGAATTGGGTCACTACTCTCTAGGAGTACGACTTAGAATTCAAGCCATCTAGCATCATTAAAGGTCAATGCCTCTGCAAGCTACTCACTCAAAGCCAAACTAACGAAGAGCTAGATTGGAGGAATGAAGCCGAGCTGAATGTGATAGATGTATGTCCAATTTTTATGGCCCCATGGTCTTGGTACAGAGACCTAGTACATTACTTACAGTCAAGTTACTTACTAGAACAATGGAGTTCGAAGCAAAGGAGAGCCCTCCGTCTTAAATTAGTGGCTTATCAGATCATTGAAGGAGTACTCTTCAGGAAGAATTATGATGGCATCTATCTCAAGTGTTTAGAAAAGGAAGATGCTATTAACATGTTCAAAGAACTACACAATGGACCTGCTCTAGGACATTATTCTGGGGACACTACAACCCACAAAATCCTAAGAGCAGGTTATTATTGGCCTACTCTCTTCAGGGATGCCCATGCCTATGTCAAAAATTGTGATGTATGCCAAAGGAGCACTAGAAAGCTACCTAAAGCAGCAGGTCCCTTGCAGCCAGTTATCATCACTGAACCTTTTGAGCAATGGGGTATAGATATAATTGGAGAAATAAACCCTAACTCTTCACTGCAGCATCGGTACATTATGACTGCTACAGATTATTTCACAAGATGGGCCGAAGCTATTCCCCTTTGGAAAGCTAACGAAGACATGGTCATCAACTTTTTGGAAGAGAACATCATAACCAGGTTTGGGGTTCCAATTTCTCTAGTTTTTGATAATGCACCTTATTTTTTGTCAATAAATATTAATGAATTCATATATGAAAGAGGAATTAAGTTACATTACTCAGCCAATTACTACCCTCAGGGAAATGGTTTAGCTGAATCAAACAATAAAAACCTCATCTGAATCCTGAAAAATATCGTGATCGAAAACCAAAGAAGCTGGCACACAACCTTCCCTCACGCCCTATGGGCAAACAGGGTAATGCCCAAAAACGCCTTAGGAGCTTCCCCTTTCAACCTAGTCTATGGCAAAGAAGCCATTCTCCCTCCGAATATATTACTCCCATCCTTGAAGTTCGCCCAATCCTCCCGAGGTTCTAGCAGTCAAGCCCTATAGTCCAGGATTGATACCCTGCTGAAACTAAAAGAATCACGGGAAAAGGCCAAGGAACGGTTTCATCATCATCAAGACATAGTCAAACGATGGTTTGATAAAAGAAAATCTGGGAAGAGAACTTTCGAAGTAGGAGACTTAGTCCTCAAATGGGACCACCAACACGACGATAAGGGAATGCACACAAATTTTCAGCACCTGTGGCTTGGGCCTTATCAAATTTCTGAAAAACTTGGCCCATCAACCTATAAAGTGAAAGATTTACAAGGAGAGAAACTAAACCTCCCTCTCAATGGCATTTCCCTAAAACAATACTTTGCGTAATTCCTGAAAGTTTTTCTTGTACATAAATAAAACTATGTTTCTCTGTTTGTGTTTTGTCTTTTCTTTTCTTTTGATTTGATTGCGTTTGGTTTGCTTGTCAGTCTGATCTTTTTCTTTTACTTGTTTCGTTTTCCCTTTTGATTTGGTTCTGTACCTGAAATAAAGCCAAACTCAATTCATGGTGTAGCTAAAGGAGTGAGACTCCAGAAAACTTAGAAGGATGGTCATGAGAAGCCCACTAATAGAGGAAATACATATTTGTAACTTCGCCTTCACTTATTGGTTTCCTCTAATGCAGTGATCCTCTTTCCTGTTGGTCAAAATAACCCCTGTCAAATAGCAGAGATCCAGCATTTCCTTTTAACTATCTTAGGGCCCATTCACCCTAACATTAGTAGCTGTCTCAAGAAGTTGGCTATGGAAGGACCCATTGAGAGGAAGCAAGTCTCACAGATACATGGCATTTAAAATGATCCCATGCTGCAAGTAAAGCCAAAAGGCATATGTCAAAGAGTATGGTTTCTATAAATTCTTGCCTCAATTAAAGCATGGTGGAGAAAATAAAAGAAACTCAAGGAAGTTGTCTAACAAACTAGCCCAACAAGATTTTTCTCTGTCCGTGAATCATGAAATCAAATCTTCTGTTCACACAAAAGGACATTTTGGATTGAAGAACTTACATCGAAACTATGAAAGCAGGAGAAACTTATTTCTGGAAGACTCAAAGCGACTAAAAGTTAGAAATTAAGGAAACATCTAAAATGATGTAAAAGCATGGGAATGAGGAACAAACGAATGTCCCTGTGAGATTTTGTCACGATCCTATGGATTCCTATACTATTTAACTTCTAAAAGACAGTTTTCTTTTAAAAATACCACAATTCGGCCCTTAGAGAGTTTCAAAGAAATCTGAGTCAAAGCTGCCTTCTCCTTTTGTCGCCATCACCATAACAATGATCAATCCATTCTTCAAAACTGAACTGCAGAGACATCTGGTTGCACATGTAATCAGCACTTTGAAAATTTCCTCACTTCCGGCTGAGTTTGTTTCAAAGATCTGTGTTCGCCAGCGAATCGCCATATGTTGTTGGTACAACATCCCCCCCCTTAGATTTAAAAAAAAAAATATTGGGGCCCCTCCTCTTTTTCTTTTTTTTAACAAAAGGAGAATCTCCCCAAGGTTATCCGGACATCATAAATCTTTCCTTAGCTCAACTTGCCTTAAAATTTTTGAGTTGTGTTTTTTGCCTAAGTAAAACTCAAGATTTCGGGCCGCAACGGCGGAAGCTTTGAGCTAATTTTGCCACCACGATGGAAGAGTTAGTTCAAGCCTTCCAAAATGCGGAGATAAAAGGCTAAGTCAAAACCCATAGTGGAAAAGTTACCTTAAAGTCTCCGAAAGGGCGAAACTTCTGATCAAGTCGACCTGCGGTGGAACAAATTCATCAAGTCTCTCCGCAACGGTGGAAGCTTTCATCTAACTCTTCCGCAAACATCGGAAACACATCAACAAGTTTTTGCAGAAAGGCTCGTGTATCTCTTTCACATCGACAAACGTTGGCACATTTTTTGAAGAACTTGGCTAACTTTCCCATGAAAGCAGACGAGCTCACATAAGTTTGTCGCAGCACACTATTCCTCTGCAGAAACATTCAGACAATTCTCCCGCAACGGCGGGAAAAACTTGACTCTTCTTTCCGCTGAGGCGGAAGCCTTAACCTAATCTATCTGATGTTGACGGTCGTACTTATTGAAAAGGGGATTGATTTGACCCATCCATACACACCTTAAATCCTGTTTTGATGACTTACAACCATCATACTAAATGCTCGCATGTACCGTTTTGAATTTATAGGGTATAAACCCCGTTAACATCCCATTGTCACTCGTTACCCCGGAGTTTCTTCTCGTTCCTGTTGAAAGTTACTCCCAAAATCCCAGACCTGCAAAATTTAGATATGGGTTCCCCCATAAGAGATTTCACCATTGTCCCTTTTACACCCTACAAAGGCAGTACAGTTTCTAATTGGGAAAATTTCTCTTATAACAAGAAAAGGAAAACCATTGTCAAAGAGACAGGTTCTAAATTGAAAAGACCTTTTCGGCTAGACATCATCACTACACACGAGACTATGGTCATGCGGAACACAGAAGAGGCTGCTAAACTCCAGGAATCTATCTTCGTAGCCACGGTTACGACAACTGCAGACAATGTCAGCCTACTAGGGGATAAATTGAGTGAAGAAAAGGAGAAAGCACGTCAGCTGCAGGAAGCTTTAGTCAAAGAGCAGAACTATACAAATTTGATGATCGAGAGGAATGATGCTCTCACATCTCAGAAGGAAGAGTTAAAAGAAATTCTCCAACAATTGGAAGCTGATAGGAGGGCCCTGACAATACAAGTAAGGATGTTAGAGGAAGAAAAGGGAGAGCTTGAAGGAAAAAATCTGAGGCTTGAATCAAAGAAGTTTGACAACATTCAAGAGATCATCGATCTGAAATAACACATTGAAAAGTTACAAGGCAACGAATTGTTAGAACAACAACTAAAGCTCGCAAACAGCAAAATGGGAGACATTAGCCCCTTCCACGAGCAAGCCTGTGAAATACTAAGAGAGACCTATGGCATACAAGAACTTTTATCAGAGGAAATATACAAGCTAAAAGCAATAATGGCCCAAGTTAAGGAAATCAATGTCGAAGCCACTCGGATCAGGAAGAAGCACACACGCATCAGGGAGAGATTAAAAAACACATTGAATGGAGGGAAGGGAGGTCAGAGTTCTCGGCAAATCTTCCCCTTAAGTTTGTTGTTGAGTATAGGGCAGATATATGCGTGCTAGATTATTCTAAGGATTGCGGAGTAAAGTTGGCCACTGTGACCTTAGCTACTTATGAGCGGTGCAAGAATTTGTATTCCCAAATACGAGCCACACAAGAAAGTTGTCAAATAGCCATGCATCAAAATTTAGAAGAATTCCTGGATAAAGCACTATGTTTATCTAAGCTAAGTGAAGAACTCAAGGCAGAAAATGAATATGTGCAGAAGCTAGATGTCTTGAATTAAGAAGACCTGCACCAATTTATCAGCAAAGCAGCTATTCATAAGCACCGCCTAGAAGAAAGTCTCAGGGCCATAATGGCAGAAATAATTGTTTTAGCAGAAGAACTCACCAAGCAGAGAGTGTCCCTCAGATTTATGATTCCCCTGGTTCAAATAAATATAGTAAAAGAAACAAATCAGTGGGGAAAATATATTGCAGAAGTATATAGGGCATTGGCAGCTAGTCAAGTTCCCACATCAAAAAGTGGCCCAGCTATTGCAGTAGTGATGGAAGAAACCCTAGCGGTCCCAGAAGCACCTAATTATCCCAAAGCGCCAGCTCAGGGATAGCTTACATTCGCCAACGTGTCTCTTGGGTTGATAGTTTATGCATATACCTTTGTAATATTAAAATGACTTGTGCTCCCGTTTTTTGTAAAGTTATTTGAGATATTCCTATTTTTGTAATGTCAACACTACAAGACAAATTAGAGGAATAGAAACGGTTAGGGTATAGGTGGCAACTCTTGGCACATTTTGTAAAGCTATATAAAGCTGATTAGAGGAAGGTAGAAGGGACTTTTGGCAGGTGAAAGGATTTATGTCTGTAAATGAACTATTTCTACTACATGAATTAGAAAAATCGATTTGGCCTGTGGAAGCTAGCAAAGCACTTTGCTTGGAGTCTTGTTGGATAATTGTTGAACTATTTTTGCGTTTTCATACATTTCTTGTGATATCTTTCCTGGCTCTTGTGAATTAATTCTTTGCTATGAATGGTTTCACTTTCTATGCAAAATTTCTGTGTTAAATGGGTGATTGAATGCTGGTATTTATCTGGGCTATCTTGGATAATCTTTATTTCTGCTGTAAATGCTCCTTCCAATTTAACAACTATCTATGGAATTATTGGGTGTGTTTTTCAGTTTATTACCCATTCTTTAAATATGCTCCTTATAAGGATAGGATAATTTAGATTTAAATTAGAGTAGCATAGATTTGTTTACCACATACATTTAATTTATGGCACATGCATATCATAATAAATACAAAAAATACATAACCGGTGGATCAGGCCGCAACCGGTAAAACAAACAAATATTTAAAACTCATGATAGCCGAAACTGTTAACCGGACGGATTCCCCACACCAAATGGTGGGCGATCTAGTTGGGATTGCTTACTGGGGAGAATCCCTTGTTGATTGATGCAATGATATTCGAGGCATCAACAAATCTAATCCCCAATAATCCTACTCAAATGAGGGATTCAAACAGGACAATATTAACATGTTAAATGAAACCTAATTGCATAATTATAAACGTGTGCTAAACTTAAAACCTAATCACATATCCTTAAACTTGTGTTAAACTTATAAGCCCTCATTAGGGTTCTCAATGACTGAAATTGAACAACATTTTCAAGCCATTTAAAGATCCACAAGGCCTGGAAGAGGCAGAAACCATTGCAACAAAGACAATACAATTATTTTTAACAATACACATTCTTACAGATTGCCGCATGCACCTGATTCAGATTCAGTATTGCAAGGCATGCAGATTCAACAACAAAAAAATTAAACTTACAGATTGCGGTAGTTTCAAGAGAGATTGTACCAATTCAAATCTGTGCCTCCAAAATATGTAATTAGCTCTCTGTAAGGTGTAATTAACTTGAGATTTGAATACTCGTCCGCCCAAGAGTTTGCAGGTGAGTTGGAGCAATTTTCTTAGTCAATAATTGCTTGAATGCCACATCCACGTTGTCCATCTCCAAATGGAGAATCACTAAAGTACCCTTCAGAGATACTGGCGATTTCACCTTACCATTCGAAGAGATATCGAATATTAGTACAAAAACCCTAACATCAAACAAAAAAAGAGCCCTACCACAGCACATCCTACACAGCGATATGAAGGTAGACTCAAACATTTCATTGGAAACTACTTTCTTTTTAAAAAATGCTTTGAACTCCATAAAGGCCTGGTATAAAATTAAAGATTATAGAATTGACTACCCAAACATAACAATCAATTTTGGAAGTCAAATTTAAAGGTACGACCAGAAAGAAACCGATATTTTACAAATGTTTGGTGTCTTTAAGTATAAAAATCTTAGCATGCAACAGAAAGAGAAAAAAAAGTACAAATATGTGCCTTACAATCCCGATATAAACCCAAATTACACACTCTACAGTCGAGAGCGTGTAGAGCCGATACAATCTCGATATAATAACCTATAAACATTATCTCGATTCTATGGAATAAATTAGTGAAAAGAAGTGCAATATATACACAAAGACTACATAAGACCGTGAAACAAAGCAAACCCGGAAAACACGTTTAACCACTCCAGATAAACCCAAAACACAAGCTTCAAAATAAAAATGGAACTACAAGAAAATAAAGAACCCTAAGAACAACAAACTACACGTATAAAATAAGCATTGGTGAAAAGAACCTCAAATTTCACTTGTTAAAATTACGGTCTACAATTTAAACAAGGTTTTTTATCACTAAGACTTGCCTCAAGTTAGTAAATGGACAAAGAAAACCAACAAATAGACAGAGCAAATGGTAAAGACACACTTACCTTGAAAGTCTCTTCGTTGAAACCCTCTCCGCCAGAAGTCTCGCGATTTCGCTGTAGGACCGATGCAACAAGAAATGCAGCCACCGTAGCAACTGGAACTGGAAAACCACAAGACTTTTCGAAGAGCAAAAAAAAACATATCGCACTAATAAACTGCTTCTCTGACTTTGCATTTCCATCCAATAAATGCAGTGGAACAACCGAAACCTCAAAAACGCACAGAAAATCAGTCAGAATATCACAGGCTGCTCACAAAAAGCAGTTTGATTTGCTGCAGTAAGGACTCCCACAAACAATCGATTATGCATTAACTATACTCTGACTGATTCACACAGAATTACCTCTACCCAATACTCAGCTCATTAGGGGCAGAGCTACTCAGCTTTGGCTCATGGCTACCTCAATCTTTAGAATAGAGGATCTGCAGGTGGCTTGGCTTCTCTCTAGGGATTGGAGAAACTTGTTAAATGACGATATGCATTCAATGGAGGGCAATACAACCGGAATTAATAATCAGGGGACTGCCATAAAGGACAGGAAATGCAATTAATATTTCTGGACTCCATAAACCAACAGGCTATAAAGCCTTAGCCACGCCTATGGTTTGAACTTCGAACTTCGAGACAATATTTCAGAACATCTCCCCGAATGATGGTATGATAAAAATTAAAGTTTGCAACAAAGGTTGTGAGTATTTTTTTTATATTTATAATTTCTAGTAATAGTCGACGATGAGAAAAATAGTCAAATCACGCTCTCTAATCTCAAACACATCTAAAAATAAAAAATAACAAATGACTGTTTTTCTGAAACATTAGCCAACTATATAACCATTTTATGTTATCTTACAAATTGTTACAGCCAGACCGAACATATAATCTCCTACCTACTTCAGGGACTAATAATGAATCACATCATTAGTCAAATTTTATTCCACATCTTTCTTTGAATAACATTAATAATCCAAAAAAAAATACACAATTACATTTCCAACACTTATGGAAAAGCCATTTATAACCAAAACCCATGTTTGATACATCAATGGATATGAATCACTAAGTGTCGATATTGACATTAATTGAAAAATGATATCGATTAGTTTAACTTTCTACTTTGAAAAGTAAGACTTTTCTATATGGAATTTCGTGGTAGCCCCATCATAGACGGAAGTCGTCATGGAAAAGGAAATCCTTTGGCTTTGCATTGAACTTTTGAATTGGAATTGGAATTTTTATTTGGTTCTTTGCCAAAATAGAATATGGAATTAAGAAAACCCAGAACAAAACCGAGTAGAACATGGAATTAGCAAAACCTAGAACAAACTTTTCAAGCTTAGTGGTCAGTCGCCACAGTTGCGTCCGCCGCCCAAAGATACTGACACGAGACATATCATGTATTAGCCAAGAGACTGAACAAAGTACATGCACATGCGGGTCAATGCGAATAATTCCCGCTTCACTACCCCCTTGTTGTCGTCATCGGACTTTATTCAAAGTCGGTGAACAATTCAAGGGGCGCATGACTGACCTGCCCATCCGGTCCCCTCTCGTCGCGCACCGGCGCCACCGTTCGTTTACCTCTCGACAGTGTATTCGTGAAGTTGATTCCCTCCCACTGCCCATCCGACAAAACATAAAATCTTAACGCTCAGTATTTCTGGTCCTGATTTTACATTTGCGTTTTGCGTTATAAGGCGGTCACGTCGGAGAAGGCAGCGAGGAAGTTCACACTTGCTATTTCTGCCCTTATAAGTATTCTCATTACGCTGCATATCTCCCAGTTTAAGTGTGTCAACTATCTGAGTTCTCGTTTTCAGATCCATAGATATCATATTCTTCGCTCTCATATCATACCTTTGTATGTTAAAGCAGAGCTTTATGATGAAGAGCTGTATAATGGCACTCCTGCTTCTGATCTCTATCGGTTGTAGTAGCGCCAGGTTTATTGCCCCCGACAATCTATCGTCCAATTCCATTGGCGACGATGACTTTAGATTGCAAACTGCCGACGGTCACATGGACAAGGATACGGTGGAGCGCGTTCAAGAGATCGTAAGCCCCATGAGCAGCTCGGCCGCAAAGACTGCGACCAACGATAACACATTATCGTTCAGGCTTAGCCCGATTGTTCATAAGACCGAGAAATTTGAACCGTCTGCATGCAACAAAGCTGAGGGCGTATTCAATTTACTACCTAAAGGCGCAACATCGTCCGTACCGGCCTGTCGCAGTGTAAATTCCATGGAGACCGAACAACGGCTCTCCACATCCAGTAATAGGCCCGGGGTCGTTCACATGCAGATGATTCGGCCTAAATCTCAAGAAAGATACGTCGACATCCTCAAATCCCATCACAGCCATGCCGATAATCACGTGCAGCAGAAAAAGAACAATAAGCGCAAGCTGGGTTCTACTCCAAGCCCCCCCGGAGACGGTCATTGATAGTTTGTCACGTCAAGCAGAATATTAGGGTAGAGCGAATTCACGAGCTGCATATTTGCAAAAATAACCGTTTTGTTACGGATCGAGGTGTCTAATTGATGTATAATATATTAATATCTTTTCAAAATTTTAGTTTTAGAAATGTCTCTGCATCAGATGAAAATATGAATTTTATTTTAAATATTTAAAACTTGTAATACAAAATAATAATAGTGTATTTTTAGTGTTTTATCAATAACAACTTAATTAATATTTATAAGTATTTTTAGAATTGTGTTTAATAATTTTGAGGTTTTTGAGTTTTTTTGGAATTATCTGTAATCGGTACATATAAAATTATAAAAAATATTTAAAAGTATATGACCGTATCTATTTGTAATGAAAATTTGTAAAAGACCAATTTATAGGGAGATAAATATGATAATCTTATTAGAATGATTTGAAATCAGTAAAAATACATTTTGAATGTACGGTACTGTTACTTAATTACATATTCTGACAATGTTGTTAGTTAAGTAACAGAAGCTTATTCACACAAATTATAATCCGTATATTTCTTAGTGTGTTTACCAACCAAAAAAACACAACATACACAAGTTAGGTAAGATTAAAACATAGTAATGTAATTATTCAAATAAAAGGGTTTGCTTATATATTCTACTATGATGTGGTTGGTTTAAATTGATTTGTTTTGTTAATTAAATTTTTAATACAGATATTCAGACGGAAGTTAATGCATTTCCAAAACAAGAGTTATGCAGTGGCAGAGTTCGTGTGTTCTTAGTTTGAAAAGACAAGAGAGAATTAGGAGAATATAAATTCATAGTAATTTTTTTTTATGTTTACAATTTGGTATAGGCTAAATATATTTTAAAATTTTATCATAAGGGGTTGTTATCCAACAGAGCATTTAATAATAATAATAATATTAGTATTACATAGTTAATATAAAATATATTAAAAATAATTATCTTATGAGGAGCAATAACTCATTTACACTTTTTGGATGGCTGTAAATTTATACTTAACTTATAAAGTTTAGAATTATATCAAATTTGCGCTTCTAATTTGCTATCTGAAAACAAGAGGGCCGAATGGAAGGACGACTTCTTCAAGCTAATGGCAATGAGAACTATGCTAGCAAGTTAAAGGAGTTTAGATCCCAAAATGTTGGAGTCATGTGCTTGTGTAAGGATCACCAAGAAGGACCTACAATACTTGCTATTAAGATGTTTAACAATTTGATTTTAGTTTTCATGCAACCACTAACCTTTTTCAAAATGATAATAAGGAAAAACATAAACATAAGAAGTGATTTTTCACTTATTTGGGTATCCAATTTTTGATCAAGTTAGTTAATTTTATGCACAAGGGCATGTGCAAGTTAATGAGGGTTACTTTTGGCGCGTTAGATGCAATAAAAATGGAAAATCAGGAATCCCTCAACTTACTTGGTTTGTTTTATAGTCTCACACAAGATATCTTGCATCGAGTAAAAAAGATGAAATGTAGGAAATTGAGTCAAGTTTCCGAATATATAAGTTTTAAGTATTGAAAATTTACATAACTATGTCAAATTTCATGTTTTCTAATAGTCACTTTTTTGGGGGGTGCAAATGATAAGGTATATGTTTTTGTGGGTGCAGCCTTTCAATGCCTAAATGACGGTTTTGGACTACAAAAATTGATAGACATGTATAGAACCCGTGGCATTTTTCCAAAATTAAATGTTTAATTTTTTTTTTTAATTATGTAAGTGATCAAACCTCAAGAATGATAAGTCAAATGTGGGTGCAGCCTTTGAAGGTCTTATTTCGACTTGGATTTTTTATAGTATGTAGAGGTCGGTGTCTTCTAGTGCAGCATACAATTTGTTTTGTAAATGGTTGTGAAATGAAAAAGTTACGGAATAAACACTAATAGTATGTTTTTTGATCAACGGAGTGATAAAAAAGGAAAATTAGGAAATAAATAGAAAATCTCAATTTTTTTTTTAAATTACATATTTGGAATTTGCATAAAAAATTCTATCTATGCCTAAAATTTCATCAATAATGGGCATGTATGTGATGGTGTAGAGAGGGTGAAAAACATGCATATTTAGGTGCATAATTGCACCTAAAGGGTCCCTCAACTTCGTGCACAAACCCACTGTAAGTGCAAGGCAAAGAAAACTAAGACAATTGAAGACTTTTTTAGGGTTTAAAAACTATTTTATTGTATATCTGATGTAATTAATTAGATCTTAAACTGTTTTAAGAAAAGTTGTTGAATTTTCTTTGTTGAAAAGTGTTTCCCAAAATAAATCTCTATATCTTTTTGTTCTTCTACATAGTTTTTTTTTTATATACAATTAAATTATATGTACTGTTAGATCTTAAACTGTTTTAAGAAAAGTTGTTGAATTTTCTTTGTTGAAAAGTGTTTCCCAAAATAAATCTCTATATCTTTTTGTTCTTCTACATAGAGTTTTTTTTATATACAATTAAATTATATGTACTGTTATTATCAAAATCTAACATGATATCATAGATGGGACAATCCTGACTCTCGTGACTCTCTCACGAGAGGGGATGTAATCCTGCTAAATAAGTTTATACATCAATGTGATTTTTGGGTGTGTTCTACTAGTTGCTTTTGGCATTTTACATCTAGTTCGAATTCTGTTGATCCTAAGTTCCTTGGATGGTTCTTTTCCTTCTATTGTGGAGAGGTATCTCAGATATGTGCAGATTTGTGATTTTCAGTATTATTTTGCGTGCTTCTTCCCCAACAGCTCTCCATATCTGTATCCGATCTTTACAACCGGCTCTCATATGCAATTGGCTATCAAACTGTTGGTTCTCATACAACAAGATGGCTATTTGACTCTAGGCTCTCACGCAACAATCTTGCTTCAGCGATCTAGCTATACGGCTCTGGCGTTTGAGTCGTTCTTTATCCTAAGCAATATATTAGAGTTGTAGAAGGAACAACCAAAATGCGTTTGCCAAAAGACAGTAGAAAAACAATTACTCAAATCGCAATTTCAACCATTATATTTAATCTAGATCACAGTTTTCTGATTACTAAAATTACATATTTGTAAATCTTGCAATTTCCAAGTAAGTTTTTGGTTCTAAAACCCCCTGAAAAATGGGGCGTTTTAGTCGTTCTTTATCCTACGCGCTAGTGATATGGTTGTTCTGAATGTTGGGGGTCGAGGACGATATCTATTTGATCACGTGGGTGATTGAGACGTGCAATATTTTTTTCTTCCTGTTCAGATTTGAATTTGGATTCGTTGCCAGGTGGTAGTGGTAGCGTGGATTTTCCCTCATCCCAATCAGATCGTGGTCAGTGGGATATTTTACTCCATCAGGTTATACCAATTCCATTTGGTCAGATCGTGGTCCTGCTCTATCCCAATGGGGATTATCCAAATTTTTGTTGTAGCCCAGAATCTTTAAGTTGTGCGTGTTTTTCTTAATCTGGAGATCCGAGGGTATGATCGTGGGCGTTCTTATGCAAGGTTTCCTGGATGTTTTCCACTTATCCAGTTTCTCTGAGCCATTATTAGAAGGAACGCCCAATCGCACAAGTTCATGGCTCTCTGGGAGGACTCTGATTTGTGGTTTCGATCGCATGTTGCTTCTAATATCATCAATGGTGTCTACAATCCAATTCTTTGACTTTTGTTCTTTGCATGTTGGCAACTATTCAATTTTAATTGACATCTAAATATCCTTATCAATTCCTAGCCAATAGTATTTCTCCTCAACTAGTGCTTTTGGTCTTGTCAACACCAAAATCTCCACTTAAGCCTACATTATGCATGTCTTGGATCAAATTTTCTCTCATAGATCCTCTTGGAATACACAATTGATTATTTTTAAAAAGAAACCTTGATTTTGATCTTCATTTCTTATAGAGTATTAAAGACATTCACATAATCTTCCATGGTCTCACCATTCTCAATCCTAAGATGAAACAACTCCTTTCAAAGGAATAACTTGTTTACTAGATACTTTGACTTATACATATTCCCCAACTTATCCCACATTTTTTTGCATTCTCTTGTTCGGAAACATTTAATAACAGTGAATTTGAGAGGAAGAGACAAATTATGCTTCTAACTTTTCTCTCCAACTTTTCCCAATATTCTTTCAACATACTAGTGAGATTTGTACTTGGATCCACATCAATCCATTGATCTATGCCTAAAAGAAGATATTCCATCTCTAGTTTCCAAAACTCTAAAGTTTGGCTATTAAAATTCTTGATTTCTATTCTTAGACAACTCACCTTTTCCTTGAACAAGTTATTGTGTAAAGCTCCCACTACAACATAGGTTTATCACAAACCAATGTCCCAAACATCTTATAGAATGAATACCCTAAAATTATTGGAGCTTAAAATGCAATTACAAGGGTCACTAGCAGGCAAAATACATTAGGCCATGTGTGTCTTCATAGGGAGTACTAATGTTATTTACAAAGAATAAACATGGAACCTTAATGTTGGGTATGGATTACATACAATAAATAAGATTACCATAAAGAACAAGTATTATTTACCTTGAATTGATGACCTCTTTGAACAAATGAGAGAGAAAAGGTATTTTCAAATATTGATTAAGGCCTAGTTTCCATAAGTCAAAATCAAGGTAGAAGGCATCCACAAAACAACCTTTAGAACAAGTTTTGGCCACTATGAGTTTGTGATGGTGCCATTTGGTCTCACTAATGCACCATATACATTAATGTGTCTTATGGCATGTACTCGATAGCCTCAATTCCCCTTTGCAGATCATGGGGTATGCTTAAGCCAGCTTAAACCCAACAAATTCATGCTTCTATTACCAATACTTGGAAAAATACTATATGTTTATAATAAAGCCATAGCAATAGCGAAAAAAAAATGCATAGAAAGCAATAAAACTACATATTCCATGCTAATTATGAAATTTAGTCATGCCATAATCAAGCAAACATGCTCAGGTTTATGATGCGCAAATATATACTTAATTAATAAAATGTAATAGCTTGAATAAACATGGCATTTCAAAATAAACACTTATCTTTGAAAATATCCTTCAACCCAACTATGGGCAAAGGAAGTTATGCCTAGCCTTAGGCTCTTTGTTAATCATTTAATATCTTTGATAGAGTCAACCCTCTAGCTAGGGCTATACTTCCAAAAGGGGTGGAATTCCACCTCTTTTCTTCTTAGCTTAACCACAATAATCTAGAGCACTACCTCACCCAAGGTCACCTATCCTCTACCCAAGTGGTGAAGAAAATCTGCAGTTGAACCCAACATTTCACTCATTCCCCATTAGCCTGCACACTATCAAATATGGTCCCCCCTTCTCTACTCTCTATTCCCTCAATTTTTCCCCATCACCTTATGTTGCTCTAGCATATGCCACCCAAGAATTTTCCCTAATAAGGCTCCAGGGATGTCACACTGCTTGTTAGGTTTCCTAGCTTCCAGGAACCAATCATCAACCACCATTTTATCATGGCAACTATGATGTTGTTTATTAGGGTGGAATCAAGTGAGCTACAGAATGGATTCCATGATATAAGAAGCACCTCCAATGCTCTTAGCATAATTTCTCAATCAGACAAAATGATACTGAATGGTACAAAAATACCCCTAAGCAGAGTCGTTAGATGATCAAATGAAGATAATAGGATTGATCAAATTATGTGAATCCCAATAAGAAATATGATCTACATGATCTTAGCAAGTGGTGCTCATTGAAAGTCCACTTAAAACCCCCCCTTAAACCTAATTAGGATAAGCATTATATAAATATTAATGGATAATGACCTATAACTAAGACAATTAAGTGATCAGGGTCTTTCCCTAGACCTCCCCTTTAATTTCCTCCTCTCATGGAATCATAGACGGTCCCCATTCTCATTTTTCCCTTCCTTCCCATGACAACTAGTATGAGATTTATATTAATATCACCAACGTGAATATTTACAATATATTTGGTCATATAGACCATTTCATGAGGATTCTAGCCTCATCATCATGTACAAATTACATATTTACATTTTGGGGTCAAAACAAGGTGTTACATTCCACTCCCCCTTCATTTGTGCACCCTCCTTGGTGCATATGATCACTTTGTATAATATTTACACCGAAAAAATTTAAACAAGAATGGGTATGCCTCCCATATAGCATCCCCCATCTCCAACATTGCTTCCTCGTCGATATAATGTGTCCATTGGACCTTTATTTACCACATCTCTCTATTCTTTACCAAAATAGTTTAATGTTAAAGGATGTGCACAGTCTATACTAGAACATCTTGTTTGGGTTCTACCTCGATCACAGACCAGTCAATGATGTGGTTAGGATATAAAGTGCATGCTTTTTCAAGAACAGACACATGAAAAAATTCCTCAAATGAATGTAACCATGCAATGCATTTGCATATGAAACAAGTCCTATCCTAGCCAGTATCTCAAAAGGACTAGAGAATCTAGGTGCTATCTTAGGATAGATTACGAGCTTTAATGAGTTATTCATAGGAATGAATTTTAGATACATATGATCCCCCACTTGGAATTATTTGTATATTGTTCCCTTGTCTAGATAATTTTTCTTCCTATCATGTGTTGCCTTCAAATTTTGCATGGCGTTTACCATGTCTTGTTCCATTTTTTTAAGTATGTCTAGCCCAACTACTACTTTGTTTGTTGGAATATCCAAATCAATTGGAGTATTACACTTCCCTCCACTTCAAAGGGACTCATCTTAAGGGAAGCATGATATCCCTTATTGTAGGCAACCTCCACTATGTGTAGATGGATTTCCTACTTAGATGGTTGATCCATCACATCAAACATGGGTTTTCCATTGCTACACAAAGTTGGAGTAATACATGATACACACATTTCAACTTAGGGTTTAGAGAGTGTTTGTATTGACAACTAGATAACGAAATTGCCAAATCATGGATCATTGATGGCAGATTAGGTACATGAATACCTTTGATAGAATATTAGTAGGAAAAGGTAATAATAAGACTCTTAGACTAAGCTCTAGGGAATTTACAATAGGTAGAAGTAGAAAACTGAACATGAATGGGGATAATCTAGAGTAGTCCAAAAGAGAATTTTTCCTAGTAATTTCAATCATGCTATGGATAACTACCATCTATTCATTTAGGCCCTAAGAACTAGATAGAGCTTCCATACCACTATTAGAATCACCAAAATGAAGAAAAGAATGAATGCCCATTGCATTGATATGATACACATATAAATACATTAGATGCGACCCTTAGTTTGATATTCCAAGAGGTCTCTTGGAATTTTGATGACTCTTCATATTCGCCATATGACTCCACAAGGATTACATTACCAACATTCTTAAAATGATAGCCATAAAATGTTTAGCCATATTTTTTTACAAATATTCAAACTTTTATGGATTTTTTATACCTTATAGAAAATTTTAGTGATTTTTTGTGTAAAATTCTTTT
Source organism: Larix kaempferi (assembly GCA_027924585.1). Lineage (NCBI taxonomy): Eukaryota > Viridiplantae > Streptophyta > Pinopsida > Pinales > Pinaceae > Larix > Larix kaempferi. The sequence continues at coordinate 16,085,625 of BSBM01000560.1, forward strand.
ATACTATACAAAAATTTAACTGAGCCATTTTAAGAAAAATGGAAATTGGCAATTTTTTTTTATGATTGGGCAAAATTTAGCCCCATAAATTTTCCATGTTTCTCAACAATTGAGCTATGCACATTTTGTTTGGATGCATTGTAGTCCTTTATAAAGGCCATTGGATGGCATAATAAGCAAGTTATCTTACATTCATATTTGATATGTTAGTAATTTTTTATTATTTGTTTTTGAGTTATTCTTAGCTCTAGGTGATGAGCTTCCCTTTACATCTGCATCAATATTCCAATGATTTAGGAAAGAAACTACATCACCAATACAACCACTTTTGATCTTATAATGTTAAAGTGAATTTTATTATAACTATAAACTTCACATCCATATATAATCACTATGCTAACAAAGAAGTCAAAGAGATTTTTTTTCTTTTCTAAAATTAAAATTCGATAATATTTTCAATTAATTGTATTTTCAACGCTAATTCAAATTTAACTAGTAATAAAATTCAATTTCAAAATACTTATAAAAATGAACCTCTTCCAAATACTTGATATTATAAACAAAACCATAATATGCAATTTATTTGTATTTAATGATCATTACCTTTGTTGTAGGGTACCTTACTAAATTAAAAACATCATCCCTAGCTTTTAAATGATTAAGAGAAGTGTTATTTTCCTCTAAATACATCAAAATCATCTTTAATTATAATTATAAGAGTAATTAGGTGGTATAAAATTTCATTATAAGAATAAATAGGTAGTATAAAATCTCATGATAACCCTGGAAACCAAATTTTTCCTAAACTTCTTATCCTAAATTGGTTAAAATTCTTCTCCATTTAATCTATACAACTTAATAATATAACTTACTAACATTGTCTTATAATTTAAAGTATTGTATTTAATTACAAAACTTAGGAAACTCCATTTAATCTATACAACTTAGTAATAATATAACTTATTAACATTGTCTTATAATTTAAAGTATTGTATTATTACAAAATTTGGAAAACTCTTCTTTCAATATTAATTTTAAAAAGTTATAAATATATAAATAAAAATATAACTTTTATGTTACCTTTAAGGATTTTAATATCTTTAATATATTTAAAAGTGTAAATTGTAAATCTGTTTTTCAAAATTATACTATAACGATGTTTTCTTGCACATTATTAATATATCTCATTAGTGAAATTTTATTTCACATCATTCCTCTATTCCATATATCTCATTAATGATATTTTATTCACATCATTCCTCTCATAACATGAATATTTCACAATATATAGACACTTCTATTTCCAATACTATCGAAAACTAGTTATAGCTAAAAATCCGTATTTGATAAATTAAAGGATATGAATAACTATGTTTTCATATTAGTTTTGAATAATGATTTTGAATTAAACTGGGATAGATTCATCTTAAAAGGGGATCTACCAAAGGTTCAAAGAGATCAAATCTCTTAAAGTGTAAACCCATTTTTAAAGTGTAATTATTGAAGAAGCATTTTAATTTGTTTAATTTTATATATATGTCATCTTAAATGTTTTAAATTACACAGAAAAAATTACACATCTCTTACTACTGCGATGTAGAATACAACTTCTTAAACACAAAAATGATCTTGAGTATCAATTTGGCCACGAAAATAGTCTTAACTTTTTACTTTGAAAAGCACATGATATCCTAGGGACGTTTCTCGATGGGGTTGCATGGGAGCCCCATCGTAGATGAAAGTCGTGCTTGAAGAGGAAATCCTCTGGATTTGCGTTCAACTTTTGAATTGGAATTGGAATTTTTTATTTGGCTCTTTGCCAAAATAGAATATTGAATTAACAAAACCCATATCATTTGGATTTTTTTATTTGGTTCTTTGCCAAAAGGGAATATGGAATTTGACAACCCAGAACACACTTTCCAAGTAGAATAGAGAATTACCGAAAAGCCAGAACAAACATTTCCAAGCTAAGCCTCCACAATTTGGTCCGCCGCCCGGAGATAGCCACATCGGGCTTGTGATATATTACTGAACAGAGTCGAGGCGGGTCAATGCGAACCTTTCCCGCGTATTGTCGCCATCTGACTTTATTCAAAGTCAGTAAGGGGTGCATGACTGACCTGCCCATCCAGTCCCCTCCGGTCCCGCTCTGAATAGTATAACAGACCAATTAAAGGGCTTCTAGCGTAATAGTAATAGTATCTATCTTTTAGTACGTTTATTCTTTTTGTTTTTAACCAACCAGTCATTTAGAAATGCTATTTCGATTTGAAGGTAGTGTGCATGTAAATTTAAAGCATAGAAACACAATTCGAACGATAGGATTCGAATATGACTTGGCATGGAAAAATACTTATAGAAAGTATGTTATGGTTATTAATATACCGAAAAAGCTAAAAGTTAAAGCACAGGAATCAAAATTCAAGAGATTATGATACTGTTTTGGCTTTAAGGAAAGTATTATAGACTCAGGAATTGGTTTATCTCTTTTCTCTTATGATTTAGGTCAGGATTACATGTTCTTGAACATATATAGTTCGTATATTGATAGAATCAAATACTGGGATTTTCTTTTTTCAAAGCCTTGTATAAACATTTCGAACTTAATTTTGGGAGGAGACCTAAATTTTTCATTAAGCCTTTCATAGGTTTGGGGACCTAGCTCTCGGGAGGACAGTCTTTCAGATTTATTTAAAAAGAATTTGCTAGAGGCAAGACTAGTCGATATTGCTCCTGAAAAATTGCAACCATCCTGGACAAATAAAAGGACTGGTCTAGAATGTGTTGCCAAATGTTTAGACCGTTTTCTAGTCTCTCTCAAGGTATGCTAGAGTCCCCTATAATATCGCCGATACTTTTCAATTATTTTGATTTAAGTATTTTTGAAATACTTTCCAAATAATTATTATTTGTAAAAGAGTTATAAAACTCTATACTCACATTCATGTGGGTGAATATTATATTATTATTAATAAAAAAAAGATATTTGGAGTAACCAGTTGAAAGAGGAGGGGCCACCATCATAAGACAATGAACAAGTGGATAGCAAGCAAGATATTTTGTAGCAATCAAATCCAAGTCAAAATCTCAGCAAGCCGACCAGATCCACAATTAAATACGGATCAAGATATTTGCTAGAGATTTGATTGAGATGGCATAAGACCTTGGCAAAAACTATATAATGGTGCACTAAGAAGACACACGACACTGTGTAGTGCATGGAGAGATGGTTGCTATGTTGAGGGAAAGTCACTGAGTATTTTTCTCTCTTTGTTGAAAGTCCATCACTTGATCTGCTACAAACTCTATGGAAGAGTGTTGCGTTCATATTTTCTTAGCTAGTTCATTGGTCCATGGTGGTGATCCAACTCGGGGGTGAGGTTGAACAAGTAGAGTGGTTGTCCTAGTCTATGGTTGGGAGGAACTGAAAGACTCCAAGTGTTTTTCCCATTTGTTTTCAAGTAAGTAAATTTTATTTTGTGTGTGTGTGCTCAATAATTTTATGAATGAAGTATTTTGCTCAAATTTTTACTACGTATCCGTAGTGAGTGGCAGGTTGTATTTTCATGGTTTTTTTATTATGGAATAAAGCAATGAGTGATAAGCTAAGATCTATAGACTAGATTACCGTAGCATAGTTTGTTTATGTCAGATTTAAGGTATGTTACAATGTGGTATCAAAGCCTAGCCCGGATCTAAGGGCTAGTCATTTGTTTTCTGCTATCGCTCGTGATAAGAGTTACTTTACTATCGAAGTTCTCAAAATATCAGTAATTGCACCAAGTATTTTGAATTGAATGTTTAATCAAGGATCAATTGTTCGTGGCTTAACTCTCATGAATTGAATGTTTAATCAAGGATCAGCTGTTCGTGGCTTAGTGCTATCCTTAGTTTTAGCGAGTATATGACTTGGATTTACTGAAAATTTTATAGTATTGTTTTGGTTCTTACATCGAGACTATGCAGTGTGCAATACTATGGTCATGTGCTTTTAAAGCAATCTACAACATTACAGGGGTAGTTTGTATTGTTTATATATCATATTTTCTTTTTAGTTGGATTTCCTATAGAGGAACAATTGCTGCTATATGTCGATCACGGTAAGGTTAGTTCACTACTACATAGAGGGGGGTTTTAAGACAATATTTAAGACATTTATTGGCTAAATTGTCTTAAACTGAGACAAAAAAAAACTTGTGTATTGTCTTAAGTATTGTCTTTAAGCGAGTGTCTCAAATTATTGTCTTAAAATATTGTCTCTATAAATATGATATAGAAGACAAATATTATTATCTCTCCAGAGACATTTCGTTTTTGTCTCTTTTGAGACAGTAGCTGATATTGTTTCTATAGAGACTATATATCCCTAATTCCAACTATTGTCTCTCTAAAGAAAATATAAAAAAAAAATTATTAAAAAAAATAAAATAAAAAAATAATTTAAATATTATTTGATAGGTTCAGTAGAAGTCGCATCTCTCCACAGTAGAAGGCCGCATCTCCTTGACGTAGCTTCTTGACGTACTAAAGGGATCCCACGGGAATTCACATTTGACACAATGTGGAAGTTGTTACTATTGCACACTCAACAATAGAATTCCAACAATATCAATACCAGCAACATAATTCCACCAATATCAATACCAACGGAGTAACATGCTTGATGCTCCAAGTTATATAAATAGATTGTATTCATCAATGAGGAAGGCGACCCCTTCTATCCAATATATGTAGTCCAGTCCATCCTAAACCGGCCAGCATACAATATTCTAGTCTCTTAACTGCATTACCAAAGAACAACTTAACCTGGCCATAGAACCCAAGAAAATGTTACCTTAAAATATTTGATAGGTAACAACAATGAACAGAAAAAGTAACCCAAGCTCCTGGAATCTTTTGATACCAAGAATTTTTAATGATATCATCTTGACAATTAAAATGAAAATAAAAAGAAAATTCAAAGGTCATTGCAAAGTGTGTCACTGAAAATTATTAGGGTTAATCTTTGCTGACAGACTGTAAATATGATCTAAAAAGCACACCGAAATAAACTCAGAATTGAAAAGAAGAGTGCAGCTGATCTAATCATGATCCATCGACGACGAGTTATTTAATCACGTAATCTCAAATTGTGAAGTGCATTGTACTAATGCAACTTTGGATTCCAGCGAGATAAAACGATTATAAAAACACTCTGAAACCATAAAATATTACTTTCCACCATAAGGAGAGAAAGATCACTTTGTCCTTTTAGATATTCTTTATTGACCAACACCTGCCTTACCCCACACGATGCACGCTATACAGTACGTAACATCAGAGGAATAATACTACACTGTAACACTAGTGCTAATACTATTGTTAACCTTTTCAACAAGCATTGTTGTTTTCCTATTTCATAACTAATATTTGCTGAGTGCAAAAATTGGAGACATAATATCTTATTTATTGACGTGATTATATTTCACATGTACTGTGCAAACAACAAGTGAATAGCAATTAACTTATCATCCTATTCTGATTGTTATTCAGGGAAAGCAAACAATAGAATTCAGTCTTACCTTCTCTTTTTCCAAGACATTTAAAATAGGGTTCCATAACATCGAACCCCACACATCAAAACTTAATTTTCCTAATTGAAAATCAATCCCCTTAGCGATAGATTATAAAATTCTAGCTCCATATAACATAAATTTATGTATAAATGGCATACATACACAAACCGTAAATTTATTGATTCTATAGGATAGAGACTCAACTACACTAAAGAGACATAGAAATTCCAGATAATTGTTGTGTACGTTAACTCAGTCATCTGATAACAAAAGGGAACAATTATCTCCATATCAAACCCAGCTTGTCATTAAACACCGAAGAATTTCCCAGCTCCACCTGTAATAATTTCCCATCCATTAATCTTGGTATAATGTTGAAACTGTTGAGTAGCATGCTTGGATGCTACTTCACACTTTGACATGAGAAGCTAACGAATAGTGATAAATGCACCTGTTGACACCATATTTCAAATATCCAAAGAAAGCCTAAAGTTTGTCTAAAATACCTAAAAGAAATAGATCTACAGAGGATGTGTTAAATGAGGAGTTATAATAAAAATCAACAAGCAAAAACCCACAAGCGCAATAGTTCGAAAGAAATTATTGAGAAGGTTAACTTTCGGCGAAGTTCCAACGGCGGAGATGATGAAGGAAAAGATCGACGATTGTCATGGATCCCCACACCGCCAAAAAGCTCGTTTGCAAAATATGGTGAGCGGTTGCAGGCAAAATACCACCAGAATACATGGCACACTATTATTGCCCCGCATCTACGCGATAGTGGTATCACAAACCACTAAAGCACCATGCAGAACCACCAAAGGGTAATATGGGGAAACATGGGCCATGGCACGTGGTAGATGCAGAAATACACAGGAAATGCGCCATTTGTTGATGATAATCTGATGGACGATATGCATTGGGAAAAAATCAAGGGATGAGATCCATCCACATCATGGGACGTGCGCACTTGACAAAGGAAAGGGTGGTTGTGGTAAACAAACCACCTTAACAGGTGTCAGACGATGGCTGATCCGCATGCAGTCGAAACCAGGAGGGAAAAACACTGTCTGGGATCGTGGATACCGCCATGGGGAATAAGAGGCACAAGATCTGACGGCTCAAATCACAAATAAATGCGATCGATGGTTGGAAATAAGGTACATTCGGAAATCTGTAAGAAAGATAAGAAAAGGAGCCTATATAAAATAAAAGGGTTTTCGAAAAACGGCATTTTGTCTATGTGTCGCTGTTCTCGGGATCTTTGAAGATGGGTGGAGATTGGCAGTTGCATTAGAAGGATAAAGGACGTGTCTGCACAGGTAGGGTCTGCTGACCTGGCTCACATATTTTAAAGGAAATCTGTTTTTAGAAACAATTTAAATGGAAACTATGCATGATATAAATGTTTTTAAAGCCAAAGAAGCCCTATAAGACAGAGATGGGGACATTTACAATACCCTAATTAGGTTACCAGTCGCTGAGATCAAGCTTAAATTGTCTAGGTTATTAGAAGAAGGTATAGACATACACAGAGTCCACTAGTCATCCTTGTTAGCCTTCTGCCCGGACCAAACCCCGTCTTTTCCAGAATTAGTGTCGTGGTGTCGATAATTATTCCAGAGAAGAAAGGACTGTTTTAGAAGGTCGAAAGACCAGAGTCGTATGTAAAATAGAGCCTTTTGTTATAATCGAAGCCCTAGAAATAAAATTTTCCCAAACCCTTGAGTCTGAAAGTTTTTCTGAAATCTCTGCTATTGAGTTTTATCATTAAACCCTTCAAGATAGTAGAGAAAAGTTCCTGTCCACGTGTCTTAAACCAGAAACAAGCATTTCAGATATCCCTTACCCTATAGATGTCACTTTATTTGATGAAAATACCCAGCTGGTTTTGACATTGTTGGCTTTAGTCCTAGGGTTAGACACAGACATGCACGTAACTGAGTTTCAGTTAAGCCTGTTACCCAACAAAATATTTTTAACTTAACACTTCTCAAAAGCAACCTTGAAAATGATTGGTGAAAATACAGTCATATCATTGAAAATATAAGTAATCATCCATTCTCGATCCAAGGCAGCAAATGCTGAAGAAACATGAATATTGATTTAACAAGTATGATGATATATAAATTAGGCTTAAATAATAGAAACAAAAACTGAACAGCGGCATAGGAAGTACCTTGAACAGAGGCACTCAACAAGTATGATGTTTATTGGTTTATATCCATCATCTTCCTTTGTGTCCTCTTTCTACGAGGTACTATTCTAATTGTAGGTCTGGATTCCTCATCACATTGAAGATCCTCTTGGTTATTCTTGTCTCTTATTTGTTGGAATTCAACGATGGTTTCTCGCTCGGGTTCAGTAATTAGAATCAAATCATTGTGTGCAACAAATGATCCATTATGTGCATGTAGCTCCTCGTGATCACCACGCTCCTCATGATCACTACCATATGCTTCACCTAATGAGTTTGATTGTTGGGATTCCTATACACGACATAATTTAACTTATTGAGATAACATAATACCTCCAATTAAATGATTGCATAATTCATAAAATATTATAAAGAACTTACCTCAGATTCATGACCAGTGATTAATATCTCCCCTCGATCTAGCATATGTTGTCGAAGGCCTTAGGAACCATGTAGTAAAGCATATTTTAGGTCCTCCTCTGAAGCTTCCTTTTGAAATTGGTGAACCTACATAAATGAAGATAACCAAATTTATAAGGTATAATGACTAAGATACAACTAAATCGTGCATCTTTCTCATGATTTTTCTTTTGAAACAAAAAATATAGTAGATTAAAATTTTCACTTATCAAGCCACCATGAATGCTATTGTACCCACCAGATTCTAATTTATGGGATCCAATACTTGACACCCTAGCCTGGGTTGCTTTTGTTGTATCTCGAAGGCGTCTTTTAGCTCCTCCTCGTGAAGATGGCCTATAGTTTGGATTATTGCGGGACTTCCTCTTAAACTTGGCATCTTTCATAAGTTCATCCCATGTCACTTGGTTTGTGATCCAAGCTTTGACCTTATATTGTCTCGTTTAGAGTGAATGTATTTCTGTGCAATATCTAGAATAATTTCCTTATTAAAACCAGGATTTCCAAATGTTGTAATGACACCTTTAAAGAGTTCTTCTTTATTAGCATTGGCTTACTTCTTCCAATCCATTTGGATGGTATTTCCAAACAATTGTTCTACATGGCGAAAAATAAAGTGAAAGAATTTTAACCCCATTTCATCCTTCAAGACATTTCCTTCTGAGGTGAGCAAAATTGTTACTTCTTGTGATCCTTTTGTAGTGACTGAGGATATTGTTGTAGTCCTAGGGGTTGAGGTAGATTCACCTATAGGTACATCAGTCACTTTGTCATTTATTTCTTGTATTTTCAATAAGATTGTGAAATTGTTAGAATCCCAACAAAAATATGAAACTATTTTCAACTCTAAAATAATTATCATAAACACCATCAAGGCATAAAAAATTACATGAAAATGATTACAAATTTGACTAGTTTTAGCACATCATTGCATAGCAAATCTATTCATGAGAAGGGTTGTAACATGACAGTTCTAAAATCTGGGTTAATCCAGTGCATTCATGAAAATTTTTAGGACTAATGAATGATTTTTTGTTGTAGCAAAAGACCCCTTTACTTAATAGGTTTGTGGAGGCAATTATACCTTGTCAAGAGGTGTAGTGTTGGGCCCCCTTTGATACTCTTAAACAGTTACTGTAAAACAACCTTTATTTTTTAGTGTAGCTCATTACAATTTTTAATATTTTCTAACATTTGTTGCTGAAATCCCTAAAACTCTATGTGCCGAAACCTGGTGTCTCTCCAAAATTGTGGTAATTTTATGCATGGAAAAGGTTACAACAAGCCTATATTTGTTGATGAGAAACTGTGCCTTGAGGTCTGATTTTTATGACATTTGGATGTCATTACCCTGAAGACTAATAACTATGTGTTTGTAGCAGAAGTGCATATCCATTTTGTCTTTTCTGAAGGAGGACTCTTGTCACCTGCCCAATTTTGAGAATAATTATTTTCTACTGTTATTCTTTTTGCAAAAAATACTTTGTGTTAAATTATAATTAAAAGTTTGTAATTATGACCAAGTAGGTCAAAATTGAATGTAATGACTCACTATTATTATTTAATAAATGAAAATGGGAGACAAGCACTCAAGAAAGCTGTTACAAGAGTATCCACTAGCCCACTAGGAGGAATGGAAGCTGCTGGAAGGATTGGGACAGATTGCAGCATTTGCACTCTACCAGCATTTGCACTCTACCATTAGCTATTGGTATGGGCCAAATCCCCCTAAGTTTGTGGCATTTCCCTCTCCAGGTGGAGAGAGGTGAGCAGGAAGCTCACTAATGACCAGTTAATTACCAAAGACCTAGGTAGCCTATAAAAGGCAATTCGAATTGAGCAAGTACCTCTTACAATGTTTTCTGCAGAAACATTCCTCATGCTCATCAGGTGATGGCTGAGATATTCGAATAGGGGAGGCTATGGAGAGTGCAAGTATAAGTCTGCAAATGTTATGAGAAGGATAGACTAGAGGTGCTGGTGCTGATCCCATGGAATTACTAAGCCTGTAAGGCTGGATATATAAATTTTCTTGCTGCTGCAAGTGGAAGTCCTAAGTTGTAGAACCTTCTTCTTCCTGTGGATTAGTGGATAGGATCGGGGGTCCTAAGGCAGACATCTTGGCTGTTTGGGAGCAGGTTGGGTGGAACAGGTTTCTTGAGTGGTTTGTTCCTCCCATTACCCTCAAGTTCTATTCTGTTGTGTTTTCTTTTTCAAATCACATGAATGCTCTCAGAAAATGGCTTAGTATTTTTATTTAAAGATCAATAGTAGAAAATGTCAGATCCTAATTAATTTAGATTTGCTGAACTAATAAAATGACTCCTCTGCATTTTTCCCCATGCGTGGAGCTGCATTGTACTCCAGTACAGAGAGGTAGCATTAAATATTCCCAGCTAAAAGTAAAACCTAGCATGCATCTAAATATCTAAACCAAAGACCATCCATGCACAGACCTATGTTTATCATGCATCTTATATTTTAGCAGCTGTAGATTAGATCTATGCATGTATTGTTTTCCAATTCTGTGTATTGAAACAACTTAACAGAAACTAAGTATAGCAGTAGGTTCTTTTCGTATTCCTGAAGGTGATCATTATGACTTACTGATCTTTATTAATTATTTCAAAGTAAACAATAGTATGCATTCTGTTTAACCATATTCCCATTTTTCTATCTTCTTATTGCTTTAGAATCTGATTGTTCTTATATGCATATTGTCTTCACTGTATTATATTGTACAGACAGAAAGAATGCTACTGTGTATTTTATCCTTTCATCAGTGGTCCAAAACGAACGAATACAGGAATAAATAGCTAGGATAGAAAAACTGCATATTCATAAGCAATCAAATTATCTGACAATTGCACTGTTATTGTCTTTGTTTTCCTGAACTATCAATTGCATGTGATAAAAACTTACATCACAGAATACCAAGTTATTAACAGCTAGGGCAAACATAGTTTTATTAAATTAACAGATTAAATTGTAATATCACTATACCCTAGCTGGGATCAACAGGTTTTCAATATATTATCATTTATAAGCATTTAAATAGTTGCCAAATCGAAGGTTTCATTACCTTAGACAATTAAATTGTAGAATCAAGGGTTGTTATTCTTATTCCTTTAAAACATCAATTTAGACGTGTAGATTTCATTCACATCGATAAGCTAAGGTTTAATGTATCACTTATGCCTTCGAAACAAAACCACTTCCTTTATATTTCTCGGCGTATAGCCACATTTTATTTAAACAATTGAAAACATGCCTTTCAATCCTTGGATCTGAGTTCAATAATGAGAAGATCGAAAAACATTACACGCAGACATAAAACCCAAAATATCTTAACCAGCTATTAGATACAGATACAAAAACGAGAAGACCAAATTTACTAAACATAGCCATTAAACCCTGAATATTATCGTTTCCATTTAAAATAATAGTAATTACACCCTACGGTCGCCACTATCTTTTGCTGGAGGTTCCTTTCGAAACCCCACACCATTTATACACACAGCAAGTACTGAAAACAAAGTTACTGTCAACATATCTCCTCATGCATCAACCCATAAGTAGTCAAACGATAAAACATAAAACAAAACGATGCAAGATGGTTTGCAAACATAAGGGTTCAACCCTGCTAAACTCGCCAATGCCTGGAATGGCCGGCCACATATTTTAAACATTTACATCACCTACTCTATCAACAAAAATCAAAAACTGAAGGTTGCCCAAATGCTGCAGGCGAGACAAAGCCACTGCCACGAAGGCATGCTACCAGCACTTGCTCATCAAGTCCGATTCTAGGAGAACCACTAAGGAGGGATACCACCGAAGCTTACCAGTGGGTTTGCTTAAAATCTCTTCCTCTTCAACTATTCTGGCACCCTGTGGATTCGACGAGGGTCACCTGCCAACATCCATACAACAAGTTAAGTATCGGATCATGAGGTAGAAATGCATGCAACAAAGAATAGTGGGAAAACCTTTGCAACGAATACACCACCTGAGTTGTGACAAAGTTTTAGACGTAGCCAACACCAATCCACTATGAAGGAGATGCACCCAGTTCGAAGACCACGGTGAGGGATACCTCCCAAAAAATTCCAACTCAATTGAAAACCTAGACTTGCAAGCTATGGCAATGCCGGCATAGATACACGCATCCCACCTATAGGTTACCACACCATCGTTCCAGACTTTGCTTCCATGGATAACTTTCAATCGCAGACCCAGGGTTGCTACGGGTCTCAGGATCGAGCCCGAGGGAGGCTAGAAAAACCAGCAAACCCTAAGTGCCTCTCGGTCGGTTGGCCTCACCTCCCAAACCCTACCACCGAGCAAATTACCAAGAAACATTACAAAGAATCCATAAGTTACGCGAGGGTTCGGCTTATCCCAATACACAACGATCAATGGCGGAGATTCACCCACATCAAGCCACGTTGGAAGGTGGTAGGTGCAGCATTAAATGGATCATCTACCTCCCAAGCCATGGAGTTGCCATATTGGTTGATAGTAGGGCAGGAGGCCGCTACAACTCAACAATTGCCAAACCTTATCACGCCGAAAACATCCACATAGACGTGCACGTAACACTATCCCTAACACGATGGCCAAGCACATTAATTGCAAACCAAACCATTTATTACACCCTTGATTCGTATACAAGCTTTTTGTAGGGCCATCATCCCACCTGCCAACCCATACGAATCAACGTTAAAAGTTTCAACATGAAAACTTTAGCAATGTATAACGAGCAACCGATAACATATAACCAAGGTCTCATACAATCCATATAACCAAATTCGAAACATAATCATAGCATATGAATATCCACTACGGTCGCAAGGAACCATAGGGCATGGTTTGACTCTGCCCTTCACATAAAGTCTTTTGTATAGTTCACTATAGGGATCATTGTAGAGCTCATAAAGCTCGTCCACACCTTAATTTATATAAACACACCGCTAGGGTATGGTTTCCACCCAAGGACCCATTGCACACATTGCATGGTAGGGTATTAATACTTAAAGCGTCACCATTTTAATTGCCCAGGCAATAGAGTTTAGAACCATGTTGTCAATCTCTCCATAGTATGACTTAAGACCACGTGTCCTTGTCATCAACCTGTCACCGTCATTATTATAAAAAGAATTACTTAACAGCCGCAAGGCATTCATGGAATGACCTTACGTAAACTCATCAACACTTATTGGAAACATTCACAACAAACACACCCTAAAATAGACATTATCTACAGTCTTGAGAGAGACAGGTTCATCTTACAGAATTGGAAGGAGACCATACCTGTGGCATCGAAATTCATAAGTTGTTTCGATTTATATCGCTATCTCTTACCTACGAACCTACGCATGGAGGACAAGTGCAGTGCTTTAGCGGAATAGCTAAGTAAGCCTTGGGGCACCTCGTGGGACCCCTTTCATCATCATCCAGAAAAGTTAAACTATCAGTACTTGTCAAAAGAATTATGTTTTCCAATGCATCATAAATTTTCAATCATTCTAGCATACGAATAAAGTAATTCATTTTCATGATGTCATTAAAAGACAAAAGAAACAAGCATTAAATTGGTACTACCAAGTGACACTTTTATTAATTTCTTAATATTGATTTTTATTATTTCCGCATTTTACAATATTAGCTCCTTTTATAGCGATTTAAATTTTTTTAAATTTTATGAAAATATTGGGATGTTACAACTATTTTGGTGTGTTCATAAGAAGACTGATATGCTTTAACATGTCATTGCTATGATTTTCAAAATCTGAGAATTGCTATCAGTTGTGAAGAATAGATCATTTCAAGCACTACTTTTGTACTATTACTATTTACAAAGGTGCATAAAGTAAGGTTTGTGTCTTAACATTGGTTTCTAAAGATTTATTATGAAATCTTCTCTAGCATTCTCCCTAAACATTCCATCAAAAGCATAAGAAGCTCCCAAGTGGTTTCAACAAAGGTAAGACCTAGCCATATCTCTGTTTTGAACTACAATAAAGTTTCCAAAATTCAAAAGACGCTATGCACTAAAACTTCTAAATTATGAAAATTTAAATCTATAATGCTCAACAAAATTATGAATTGGACAAGAATAATAATATAAATAATTTAACCTGTTCATCTGAAGTAAGTCCTGCACTCTCCAACAATGCCCTCTCCCATAACTGAATTTGTTTAAGTATTTCTTTCCTAATTTCAGCATTTTCAAGAGTATCTGGTAGGAGCCTTAGTGTTCTTGATTGTGATTCTATGAGACTCCTCAAGGAAGCTTATTCAGGTGTTGATGGGAGAATTCTGACTGAACCCAAACTTGATGGATTATTCATTAATTTGGATGTACTCCTAACATGGGCATGCATGTCCATTTCAATAGGGATACTAGGAACAACCATGTTTGATGTAGAGGGCATGCTATGATTTTTTGCGCTTGATGCCACCCTTGTGACATGTGTTTCTGGTCTAGATGTAGAGGGCATCACATGACCCTCTATACCAATGGATTGCATGCTTGTTGGAGTAATTCTTGAAACCTCCTACAAGGCACAAATATAAATATTAAAATGGTAAATGGTGAAATAAGTCAATTAAATGCACAAGAATCTAGATCAAATCTTACTGCTGGCATAATACTAGATGTATTAAAGGGTGTGATAGGGGTTGGAATGACTTTAGAGATGGCTTGCAATCCACAAACATAAATTAATATAACGTAATAGGGGAAATAATATAATTGAACCTATACAAGAGAATTTGAAGCTTACCTCATGCACCATCGTAGCAATGTTTTGCCCTTGCACATTTCTTAGCATTTCAATTAAAGCATTTAAGATCAGTGGATCCCCCATAGTAGAATCAGAAGCACCCATAGACATATTCTTAATGAAACACATAATGACATAAAATGAGAAAATATTGATTAGAGAACATATGCAAGTGATATTAGTAACATAAATAAAATTCACTAGCACATAAACAATAACATACACAATTTTCATTATGTTTCAATACATAAGAAAAACGTAAACAATGCTCAACTTTCAAAGGTTTTTTAATCTTTATGATATTGTGTTTCTCTTACCTAGGTTTTGATTGCATAAAGTGCCTAGGTGTTGATTGTGTATTTAAGCTTCTCAACATTTCAATTAAGGAATTGGGGTGTGGTGGATCCCCTACCTCCACGAAACACAAAAATGTCTTTCAAGTAACTTGTTAAAGAAATAAAAACATAAAATGAAATAGAAAAAATTGGAAAAAAAATTATTTTAACAAGCATCAACACTTAAAGGTATAAAACAGACTTTCTAGGTAACTACTATAACCAAGAGTGTATGCTTGTTGTACATAAGAACACATCCTTCTATAATATTCTTTTATGTATCATTCTTGTTTAAACACAAAGAGCTCCTCTTTCTTACATTATTTACTTTAGCTTAGTAATGCATTTATTATAAACTTGGGTTTAACCATCTAAATTAAATGTCATGAAAGGAATATCTATTATCCACATCATATAGAGAGACAGTTATAACATCCTGCGATGAAGACTTCTGTCCAGATGTGTTGATGACTATATCAAGACAATACCTTCCTGATTAAGAGGGAGTGTTAATGTAATTGTAACTTTGGAAGATATTCACTTGTATTTTATATTGTATTTATTATTGATTTTATTTGTACCTCCGACGGAGATGTTTATTCCACCGGTCAGAGATGTCATTATTACATTTGGTCATGTAAAGTCATTGAGGTAAATCCTCCTTTGTAAGTCGGGGCAATAGATCCCCTAGAGTCAAATGTAATAGGGTTATTGAGTCTCCCTAGAGGAGTTGCCCTAGTCAGTTTTAGTTCAGGCCGACCTAGCAAGTGAAAAAGTTAAAGTGAAAGATAAAGTATAAATAAAGAGTGGAGCTCTCTCATTTACACACACACTCACTCACTCAACTTCACATAAGTGAGAGAGAGGACAAGTTCTCACAAGTGGAGAAGAGAGAAGCTGCAGAAGACCATCTTTGTTTTGGGGTTTCACTTTTGTGACATTGTATTGGTGATCATTCTATCTCTGAGGAAGTTGCGGGGTTTTCTCCTTTATGGTTTCCCCAAGGAAAATCTTTGTGTCTCTTGTGTTATATTGTGCATATTATTCTTTCATTAAGATCCTAGACAATATTGATTAAAATTAGAAAATCTAACAATGACAACTATTGTGACTGCAACTTCGCTAGTTGCTCCAAGAATACAAGTAGGAAGTTGGTTCAAATAGTAGAGAAGAAGTAATGGCTACCTATTTTCCAAGTTCCAATATTCAATTCGATAATATGTAAACCCTCTACTTAATGAACCTGATTTATGTCAGTTATACATATGCAACAACTTCAAGGAACATGGACCTCCTAAACCACTCAAAGCATTTTATTGGAATCCCACTTCCAAATGCTCTTCTCTTGGGATGATGGGAAATTCTCCTACAACTCAACATGACATCAACTCAAATTTACTTTCATTATGAATTGGAGGCCATCCTTCCAACGTTTGGTGAAATGGAGGAAATGAATTGACATTTATACATACAACAAATACAATTGGTAGTAGTCAATCCTTGTCTAGCCACTTAGACGACTCAGGGAAAATGGTCCTCCTAAACCACTTGGTAGGAAATACACTACCAACAAATAATTTGGCTAGTGGGAAACCTTCACAGTAGTTTATTGCAATTCCACTTCCACAATGGTCTTCTCTTGGGATGATGGGAAAATCTCCTACAGCTCAACAAGACATCAAATCAAATTTACTTGCATTGCGAATTGGAGCCCATCCTTACAATGTTTGGCAAAATGGAGGAAATGAGTTGACATTTATGTAGACAACATATGCAACTGGTAGTAGTCAGTCCCTATCTGGACATTTGAATAATTTTGGTAGTATGAGCAATCATCCAATTGCCGAGATATCCCAATTAGGGTTGAGTGAGCACTCATGTCTTTCATTCAAGAACAACACTTCAAATATTGAAAATGCATTTGACCCATTATAAAAACACACATTTTAAAAATGTATTTGACTCATTTTTTAAAATATATTGGCCCATTTTTTTTCACACAAAATTTCACTAACATTTAGCTTACCATATTCACAAATACATTTACATGTTACTTTTTCACTAACATTCAGCTTACAAAAAATAAAAACGTAATGAGCAAAGTATTTCTAATATCATGAGTTTTATGTATTGCGAGGATTAAAACTATTTTAAATTTGTATTTTTTAAATGATTGAAAATGATAAATCAACTATGTAATGTAATGACTTTGAAATAGAGAATATTGTTTTTTTTAATGAATACAAGTTGACTTATTGATTCTAAAAGAAATAACGCAGAGAAAATTGTTTATTTTAAAGATTTGAAATTTAAAAAGAAAAAAAATGATTATTTTTTATTATTATAAATAATAGTTTTGGATGATTGAAAATAGTAATATTGCAATAAAAAAATAAATGACAATTACAAAAGTGTTTCATTTTATCAATTAATCTAAATTAAATATGATAAATATAAGTTGGTAAAATTATTTTGAATGATGAAAATATAATATAACAAGTGGGAAAGATGCAATGCAATTAATTTTCTGCCAATGTTAAAAGACTTAACGGCGGCTAGAGGCTTAATGCGCTACATCAGAAGCTTAAGATTTAATGCACCAGAGGATTAAGACATAGAAATAGAGGCTTGAGATGAATGAATGTGCAGATACATAGCAGCAGAGGCTTAAGTCTTAATGCATCGGAGGCTTAAGACGTTAATGCACTCATACATAGAAGCATAAACAATGTGCTCGTCCGTTGCATAACAACTCACTGTGTATGGTGTTGTGTATCGGCGAATTAAGCCTTAAGCTACCGATGTGGACGTATTTAAGTAAGTGAAAAGTTATCGATGTGTTCTTTCAATGAGTAAAGCTTGGAAAGACCTTATCTCATTTCCGATAAGGTAAGGTTGGATCCACTAGTATTTTTTATTGATCCGCGGACGAGTTGAATTTAAGTAACGAGACCACTAATTAATAATTTTTTACTGATCCAAGCTTTCCATTTGGAAAAACAATGTATCTCGTCACATAGTCGTTGTTACTGTATCTCATCGCAGGATACCCAATTCCCATCAAGCTAGCCGAGCAGGCATTGAGGCTCCTCGAAATGCTGGAAAACACCAAAGGACTGACAAGTGAGCTCGTTGCCAAGGAAAAAAACCGCAGGCCCAACAAAGTGATCTCATTGCCTACAAACTGGACCAAGGGAAAATTTTTAGGGAAGGGTTCTTTTGGAATTGATTAAATATTTGAGTCATTGTACCATTATACAATGGATCATTCAAAAGTTAATTCATACTAGTTGAATGTCTTATGATATTTTGATGATATATGGCAATTAGTGGATTTCAATAGTGGCAATGGATTTTAATTTTGTTAATCCCAATTCACTTTTGCACACACACAAAATATAGTTTATGATTCTAAAAGATGACAGTATGAAACTTAATACCAGTGCTTTGAGAACATCTTCACTATGTCTTAAACTTGAGGACAAGCGCTTTGATAACATGTTCATTGTGTCTGCCAAAGACATAGATGCATGCCTCCCTCTCCTACTATGATGCCTACCATGTAATCAATGATTCATTTTCATCCTTCATCCAATGGAAGAAATTGTTTAACTGTGAGGCTGCCATGTTTAGATTTTGAAAGTCCCTAAGCTAAGTGCTTTGTATGACCTTCATAATTTTCTTAACAGAAGCAACCATTCATCATTGTGGAGAGGAAGCCTTTGGACTATGTTCTTACCAGATATGTAGATACAAAGGATGTAGGAATCCAATGCTTCTATTCTTTTTTTTTTAACATGTGGGAATTCCATCATATGACATGCATGGGTCATATAAAATGTGGATGGAGGAGCGTTATTAGACAATGTTATAGATCTAACTTAATGAATTAGGGAATTTTTTATTTACGTGTTTAGTGCAAAATTTAATTGCATGAGATTTTTTTGTCATGATAATGTTTAGTCTATATTTTTGCACTTATTAATGTTAAATTGTGATTAGGATATTTAGACATTTAGTGGTTAGGTAAGATCGATTTTCTATAATTTTAGGTAAAGTGTGTTTCTTTAATATACATTAGTATTTAGGTAATGTGATATATTCTAAACATAAAGTAATATACTATTTTGACATCTCCTCAATTTCAATTGCTACATTGAGCCATAGCTTAACACATGATTGGTCCATAATCTCTATTTAAAGAGCTTGGAGGGTCATAGTTGTAAGACTCTTATGTAAATATTTTTCTTGTGTATTAATATATTGCCTCAGGTAGTTGTTTGGGTGAGGCTATGGATTGTTTTCCTCTTTGGACACATAAACATATGTGTCAATTTGTGATCTATTTGTGTGAGCAATTACTTAAGATAATTGACATATATAGAAATATGAAAACAACACTAATATTTGCTATAAAAAATAATCTTATAAAATTATAACCTTATCCTTACATCTCTCAAACCCTTACCACTCATATACATATCTTTAAGATCTTTAATATAAATAAATATTGTATAATGATCCCCATATCAATGAATAGGGTGCACCAAACATCATATAAAATTAATGGTGAACACTAAAATTTCAAGAGGATTGTTCCTACGGACCTATTATGGAGTTTCCCAACAACCCTGGTGTATAAAGTTTAAATGTTAGGACAGTTCGACCATCGAAGCAAGCAAAGTTAAAGGTTCGAGGAACCTTCCTGAAATGTTTGCATAAAATTAGCATTTCTATCCGCCGGACATTTCTTGACGTTTTAGGAAAAATAAAGGATTACACTCTAAAGGTATATTGTAAGGCACAGCAGCGGTATTTCGTAGCTATCTAATGACAAATTATGGCACTTATGTGAAAAGTATGCAAAGACTAACAATATGTGCAATCCTTTGAAGTATTCAAGGATTAGTAGGCATCAAAATATTACAGATTACGCACTTTAAAAGCAGCGTATAGGCAAAAGATGGCTAAACTATCTGACAAGCCACACCGAGTTTTACAATATGAGGCATCTTACCAACAGACAACTTTTAATGGTGAATCGCATATCTATTTCTGCAGAAAACATTGACAAACGTCTCGTGCTTCAGAGGCATTGCAGCTATTCAAAAAGGTGTATCATTAACTTATATAGGAGAATGTTTTAAAGCCTGATGAAATTATCAAGTATGCAGAAAACCGATGACAATGAACATATTAAACGCTCCAAAAGCAACTGTTAAAAAGCCAGATAAAACGTAAAAATTCCCAAGAGTCTCAGCATCAAATCAGATCAGAAAAATAGACAAAAACGCTTCAAAAAGACATAAAAATCAGTTCGCTGAAGCACAGGTAAGAAATTTTCCAAAATTAAGCGTTCGATCGAGCTTCGCTACAGTGATTGCCAGCCATTAAAGAATTAAGAAGACAACAGAGTCAAGGATCAAAAGTGCTGCCAAAATTTCACAGTCAAATCAATTTAGAGAGATATTACCGATATAAAGCCAGGAAAATCCTTATAAACCATGGCGTAAGAGTCTGCTAGCATAACATCGGTCCATCATTTACCTGAATTAAAACCCGTCGGCGAGACAACCGACCTGGGCCGAACTCAACCTCACCGAGTGGAAATGACGGACGTCATAGTAGTTACAGTCGCAGTGATAGCAAAAACCAGAAGAGATGCAAAAGAATGTTGTGTGGAGGAGGAAAAGTCTTTCTCTACACAATCCCAGTGATAACAGGATCATTCGAACTGTGGTTCGCGGCCCATCTCTTGGAACAAGATGAATTGAACCATGGTTGAATGGCATGGAGGCACAGTTCATAAGCATTGAGGTGACAAGACAATAGAGGTACCAAGCATTTTACTATTAGGTGGACGTGGCAATGTTATAGAATTTTAATTAAAAACGTAATTTAATTTATTTTTAAATTTTGATAAATAAAAGCACTCTTCCATGGATTTATGTCCCATCAGAAGTGCTTTAAACCAATAATAAAATCAGAATATTGTATTTAAAAAATTCATAAATTTATTTTAATTTTCAAAATATTATGTTTAATATGATAATTTTGCAAAACATTATAAAATATTGCAAAAATTTATGTGTGAAAAAGGCAAATAATATTAGTCAATGCTGTTTGACTTTCCAATGGAAAGTATATATCCTGCCTTGGTAGGAAATAATAATAAATTTTACTTTTATCAAGATAATTTGAACTATTTTTTTATTGTTATTGTCAAAGTTCCTTCCACATATCAGAATACATTTTCTTTATTTGTATGATGTCAATGTCAACTCAACAAGACATAGTTGTACAATCTATATCTCTGAGTGACCTACTTGAATATGGTATGATGGTTTCTAATGATTTAGGTTTTATGTTCATTTTTTTTTCGGTAGAAACAAAAGAAAAAAGAAAAAAACGACGTATTATTGCTATTCATTGAATCAAATAGCACAAAGATAGTTCAAAAACCATAGTTCCAGGTCTTATCACCATATTTGAGACTAAAAGCCATTACAATCTATACATAAGAGGAGACCAGCTTTCCAGGATCAACTAGTAACAAAAACTACCCTCCAACAAAAAAAATATGAAAGATCATCATAAACTTATCCAAAAAAATAATAGACCAGGTTTTATGGTCATTATATGATGATATCGCGTGTCAACTATTAAATATAATACAACAAATTTACAAAATTATGATGGCGGTTGCTCATAAACTCCCAACAATTCTATGGCCACATGAAATTGGATGTAGTGGAGTACATAACCTCTTTGAGGCAAAACAATAGATGAAGGAAAAACATTTTAACTCCTAGAGCATTCAAGTGTCCACTTGAGCATCCACAAGTACTTGCAAAGCTACAAATTAGGTGGCCCATCTACCAACGTACCAATACGTTTAAACGATCCCAAAAAACACTAGTCATCACTTTGCATAACATTGCGTAGAAAATCATGATGGATTGAATCCCAACCTATACCAATAATAATTCAGAAAAAAATACTACTCCCTTTTCCTCTTCATCATATAAAATTTCCTTCCTTCTTTTTCCTTTGGACCTTTTCGCTAGTCTTATTCTTGTGTAAGCAGCGCACTTTACTCACTCAATTAAAAAACGACTAGGACCGCGGCCCGCAGGCTTAAACTCCTCTTCTGCCGCATGGCGTGCACTTACTGGCCGGCTGCCGTGTTATATTCTACATTCTAATTTATGCTTTGAGGCCCCGGCGGGTCAGCTTGGTCTGGTTCTGTACCATCCCTGGTCCCGGCAACGGCCACTTCTCCTCTTATTCTTATGTACTCAGCGCAATCTACTCAGTTAAGTAAAACGATTAGGGCCACGGCCGGCCAACTTACACTCCTCTTCTGACGCATGGCGTGCACTTACTGGCCGGCTCCCGTGTTACATTCTACATTCTAATTTATGCTTTGAGGCCCTGGCGGGTCACCTCGGTCTGGTTTTGTACCATTCCTGGTCCCGGCAACGGTTCATCGTCCACTTCTACTCTTATTCTTGTGTAGCCAGCGCAATTTTCTCAGTTAAGTAAAACGATTAGGGCCACGGCCGGCCGGCTTACACTCCTCTTCTGCCGCATGGCGTCCACTCACTGGCCAGTTCCCGTGTTACATTCTACTAATTTATAGTTACGCCCCGGCGGGTCCGCCCGGTCTGGTTCCGTACCGTCCCTCGTCCCGGCTCCGTGGCCAGTGCTCGTGTTAAATTTATTTTCCAATTTATTGTTGTATGTTTTGACTGTCCGATCCCCTTCCATTGGGCGCCCTCCGAGTCTCCGACCAAAAGTGAGTTTACACTCGGGAATCGGGATTTCCTCCGCGTTTTTCGTCGTGCGAATAATTCGATGGACCATTCGGCGTTTGTTGTGATCAGCATGACCACACACGAGAAAGAAGGCGGTGAATGAGCTTTAGTATTCACTGCTTATAAGTACTCGCACTCATACGTATATTTCCCCCGTCGAAGCTCTGAAAACTCTCCTAGTAAAAATTATCTTCCCTGCAAATCCATGAGTTAGATATCACAGTGTGTATCTTATCAGCTAACAGTAAGCTTCGAAACGGTATCATATCGTTCATCTATTTACAGCGATCAGATATTATATTGTTTACCTACTCCTCCTAACTGATATCATATTGTTTATCTGCTAACACTCAGCTTCGAGATGAAGAGCCGTGTAATGCTGTTGCTGGTTATGATCTGGTTCTTGCTCGTCGCAGGCCGTAGCAGAGCTCGGTTGCTGGAGAACGACCTCTTTATCTTCCCCGAAAGTCCGTCGGCCTTCGATCCCGTTATCGACGATGGTTCCCGCTTACATACTGCCGAAGGTCATGAGGAGGAAGATGCGGTGCAATGTGATGAAGAGATAAGAAGCCCCAGGAGCAGCTCGTCGGCAAATAGCGCCACCAACAAGAACACGTTATCTTTCAGATTTCAGTTGAATGTTCAAAAGACCACGAAGCCGCAATCGCCCGTATCGCCCGACAAAACCGATGGTGGATTGAATTTACTTCCCAAAGGCACAGGAACAGCGTGTGGACCCATTCCTAAAGTAAATTCAATGCAGATAACTGAACAGCGGCTTTCCAAATCCGTGCGTAGCCCCGGTGTTGGTCACATACAGATTGAGATGATCCATCATAAATCTCAAACAATAAAGGTCGGCATCCTCAAATCCCATCAAAGCAATGGAGATGATAAAAGCAATAAAAGGAAGCTGGGTTCTACCCCCAGCCCAGGGGCCGGCCATTGATGGCAGTCAGCTGTAGTTGTATACTGCACATTTACAGAACAGAGCCGGCCATTGATGGCAGTCAGCTGTAGCTGTATACTGCACATTGACAGAACAGAGCCGGCCATTGATATGCCGCCCGCCAGCGTCCATCTATTTTGATGGTTTCCTTTTTGGACATTAATTACGTTTTCAATTTATTTATTTAAATTGTTATTTAAATATTAAATTATATTGGGTTGCATCATCCATACACAGCACATTTACAGAACAGATCCGGCCATTGATATGGCTTTCGATGTCCATCTATTTGATGGTTTCGCATATGTAATTCATTTGCCTAGAGAAATTTAAAGTCGTTAATGTTTAATTGTATATTAATTTTTTTTGGGTTAGAATCTCGTTAAGTCTCAGAAAGTTGGATTTTGGGTATCTTGTTTCAATTAGCTCACCATTAATGGAATTGAATTCGAGTTGTTTCATTACGAAGACTCACACTTTAATCAAATGAATTAGTAAAAATTGACATTAAAATTATATTTTGTTAAACTTGTGTTTCTTTGAAAAAAAATTTAGATTAAAGTCTAGATTATGATTTAAATTTTTATAACATGTAGATCACTTACGAAAGTCTTTAATGGAAACATCCAATCTCTTCATATAAGAGATTGCACAAAAATATTATCTAAACCTTTCTAGGTATTTATCGAGTGTCATAATCAATAAAAGG
This sequence comes from Larix kaempferi, assembly GCA_027924585.1. Lineage (NCBI taxonomy): Eukaryota > Viridiplantae > Streptophyta > Pinopsida > Pinales > Pinaceae > Larix > Larix kaempferi. Next base: position 16,110,398 of record BSBM01000560.1, read on the forward strand.
ATATTGACTGACAACTACCACATGTTGGTAATGTTCAAATAGATACTTTCATGTGTTACGAATTTCAAATTGCGGAGCAAGTCAATGTTATTAACTAATGAGCTAATGTCATCTATAATAACAACTATTGATCAACATAGTTCGATTTGGACATATCGACAAGATAATGTGGCATTCATTTCAAAGGAAGATACATGATTAAATTGATATTCAAACAAGGGAAGCTACATAATAGTAGGTCTTGTCACAAAAATGTGGATTAGCATTGGTTTGTTGTCAAAGAAATTAACGCAATTTTCACCACTTGGAAAGCATTTTTCACTACTCCAAGCAATCTCTTAGAAATATGCACATAGAAGGAAATAATAACCTCCCTTAAATATTTATGCTATAATAATATAGCAATAACAATCATAAAGAAATTGAATTTAGTTATATACTAATCTTAACTTTAATCTATCAAGAAACTAAATCCACCACCAAATAAGTATTCAAGTGTGAAGCAATTAATTATTTCACAACCATATTTCATGTGGGGGAGGGGGTATAGATCTCCATATTTATTAATAATGAACATCAAATACAATTACACTCAACAATTTTGTTGTTGACACCTTCTTCAACAAGATTTGGTATTCCTCCTATATAGACCACTTATCACTTCAAACTCCACTTCAAGAACTCTTACTATTTGGGAATGGATAAACCATGAAAGATTTAGGTCCCACCTCTTAGCAATATGATCATATATAGAAACAAGGGCTTCCATAAAATGATAAAAATAAAAGATGAATCTCTACAAACCTCTAACATAAGGGTGCACAATTTGTCTCTTACATCTTCTCCAACATTTAAATCATTTGTATACTTTCAGATGTCAACTAACATCATTGGAAATGGGAGTTAGGGTTGGAATATCCCATAACTCCACTCAAGGTCACATGTTAAATCCACATTTATTGTATGTTTTTCCCTTTTTCGAATGCATATGTGCCTTTCATGAATGTAAAGTGTGTATGTACACTTTCCTCCTTAAGATAGCATGCATAGCACACTCCTTTATTGAACAAAACACATGTCTTCAAGGAAAAACATGAAATTTGTAAGGTATACCTTCAATGGAATAGATTCATCTAGGTAGTGATGGCATGTCCAAGCATTCATTAATGATTAGAAGGGCCAAAAAAAGCTATAATAAATGCCCCCTAATTTATGAGGTTGGAAGGAAAGATGATGATCGAAATACATTATAATATGTTTGGAATCTAATAATTGGAACCAAGTGGAGTGCACTCAAATCATGATAAAAAAAGGTACTTGCAAACAAACCATGGCATTAGATTACTCTCTTCCCTGAGGTGAGCATACCCATGCTTGAGTAGAAAAAGAAGCATGGACACCAAAACAAGTGCACTATAGATCCATGAAGTATATATAGAATTTAGGATCATGGCCATAAAAAGATACACGGTGGATCTGAGCCAAATACAAATCATATCCACAAGAAAATATAAAGTAGATCTATGTCTCAGTGCACATCGGAAGAACAACCGAAAAATGAGTGATAGTACACATCGGTTCTCCAATATGATACCAATGTCATATAGGTAGATGATACTATATATTCAACTTGGAAATAAAAGTAGGAATGAGAGGTTATTATGTCCCAGGTTATTTAATTCAAATCCACCGATTGTGCAAATCTACACCATGTGAATAAATGACTTGATGTCGAACATGGGAGAAAATATTTTAGAAGTGATCATTGGTGTACAGCATTAACAAATGTGAGACAAACTACTAATGTTGATAATGGGTTTCAAGGTACATCGTACATTCTAATAAGTGTGAATAGATGTGTTGTCATCAAACACTCAATGAATCTATCAAGTAGGAGACATCACTACATTCCCAATGTTAATGGTGAGAGAACATGGAACTAATCACTCCAAGCCCTAAGGTACTATAAAGGTCTCTAAATTTCACTCCCATGGAATATAAGTCAATGTATATAGAATGAGTTTTGTTGGAAGGAGGGAATTAGGGCATATACCTTCAACCAACATGAGCAAGTAAAATGAACATGATTTGATTTAAGTTTCTTGGGAAAACTTGATATAAGACACAATTAAGTACATATGTCGCATGCACCAAGTGAAAACAGTGCATGAAAAATACCTCTAAGCAACAACTGATAATGAAATTTGCTAATAGATGCAAGGAGTTCCACCAATGAAGAATATGGAAACCAAAATACAACATGAGTCCAACTATGTGAATAGATGTCTTGGAGTTAGCCATAATGAAAACCACTTGATTAATGATCGATGATGATATGTCATCTGATGAGTCCAAGGTAACTTAACAATAATGAAAGTAAGCCCCCTTGTGTTACCAACTCTAAGTCTATCTCTTAGAGAAATGTGTAGTAGTTGATGGGAGAAAACTCACCAATAAGAGGGGGATGGGGGCTACTTCCGTATTAGCATGAGTGAAAATTGATTATGATGATGAATTGAAAGCAATATGAAAATAGGGAAGATTGACATGAAAAGTTAAGAAATTTTTGGATGGCCAACATAGGTTTGAAACATCCTTTTAACATAAACATGACACGGAGTGACTTGAGTAGCAATTGAGACCAAAAGGAAACTAATGATGTAAACCAACAATATAGGAGGCATTGAGCTCATATCCATAGTGATTGGAAGAGTAACCAACTAGAGAATAACCATATCAATCCCATCATGGTTCAACTCCTAAGGCCAATATAAGACCCAATTTTTGAACGAAGACATGAAAAAAGTGCTTTGTTCAAAAGTGACATGACTTAGCTTCTTCAAAAAGCATATCAAATACCTAAATTATTCCCCTGTCTCTCTATATTTATAAATATTTGATTTTGTGTGTCTTTTTCATATTAGAAAATCCTAAAAAGGAATAAAAGAATGTTATAATATAATGGAGGAGACAAGTGATACAAGGTGAGCAAATACATTCCAAGAGCATGGAATAGTCCCATGTGCAAAGAAATAAAAAGGAGATGTGTTGGATGTGGGAACTCATAAGCGTTTCTCCTCTAGGGTAGGGAAAGTCTAAAATCTAGAAGAAAGTAATGCAAAGGAAAGTGGTAAATAACAATGCAAAGGAGGTAAGAATAATGTGGAAAACTGAAACAAGGAATTAGGAAAAATATTTAGCTTTCAATGAATAAGCAGATAAAACTTAAAAAATGTTATAAAGGTGGAAACCCCCATGGGAATGGTTAGGAGTATATGAGAAATAAATTGATGAGGTCCATAATGCACTCTCAAACTATGAGGGTTCTCAATCCTACCATAAAACCATGGGATGTGTTCCAAATGGAAAAAATATGCTACATTAGGGGAACCCATCATAGGAAATCTCTTACATCAAACTAGTGAAAACTACAAATAGAAAAGACTTATGCACCAACATTCAACAAGGTCAACCTTACCTAAAATTGCAGGCCTGGGGAGGTTTAAATACATAATAAAAAAAGGAAATCCCAAAGCTATATGTAAGATTCAAAATATACTTTTTTAGATTGAAAAATTCACAAAACCTTATCCCTAAGCAACCAAGAATCTAGCTTAAAATCATGTAGCCAGGAAACAACAAGAACATGATCATATCTAAATCATCCAAAAAGAAATATTTGATAAGATTCACTTGGATATGGAACAATATTCATTACAATGGAAAAGTATACCAATGAACACACAAGAATTCCAAGGAGGAAGGACATATAAACAATGATATTAGGCTCAAAAGGGAGATCAAAGCTTAAATCAATGATAGATTATGTAGGAATACACTCATCATCACATGGGTCTAAATATCTACTAAAGAAATTAGATTTATAATGAAAGTCAACTTGCATCGACTCAATGATAGAATCTAAAGTCTAAAAAATGCCAAATTAATTTGAGGACCAACAAACTGTAAGAGAATACTCAAAATGTAAATCAAGGATAGATTTAATTTCAAATGAGTCCAATATAGGGAGATGATCTTTGGAAAGGACCAAAATATACAAAGGAATGTAAAAAATGATTATATGCTATGGGAGAGATTCATATGAGGGAAGAATATCATCCCATAGTGAACATATTTTAGAACATTCACTTGAATTAATATGGGGAGGCTCCAAAGTCCCCTCTAAAGAAATTGCCAGGGAAACTATTGGAAAAAAGTCCAAATATGGAAATCATGAATGTGGAGGCTTTTCTGTATTAGAAATTTAATGCATGATATGAGTCCACACAATTCACCCATGGTGGGGTAGTATCTACTAAAACACTAAAACAAAATGAGGATCACCAAATCTTAGTTTATTAATAGTCACAATGTTTTCATTGTGAGGAAAATGCATCACATTCATAACATATACGTAATCATTCCTAAAGGGCATATTTAATTCCACTTGGCCTTCCGTAACTATAAAATCAACTAAAATAGTCTTCCCACCAAACAAAATAGGAAATTGCGAAAGAAACCCCAAGGATTTACTAGGTCTTCTATTAGATGCTAGTAGTAGACTGGTAGCTGACACAAGATTGGAAGAACCTAGAAATTTCCAAGCATACGTAGATAAGATACTAATAGAGGCTCCTTCATCTACAATGCATTAATAAAACATGTGTGAATTAAATTCAACCCTTATTTGGAATGGTGTAGATGAAGGAAGTTCAGGCCTAGTTAGATTACTCCAATCAAAGGAAATGATCCTAGAGATTGGAGTGATCCAACTTGAAGTGAACAAAGTGACCCCTTATTCAGAAGGTTCTAAATAGTTAGTAACGAAAACTTGATCAATAGTCACATCACTCTTCAATGTAAAAGTGGTATTAACTAAATATCGCATCAACTCAACTGCTTCAATATCAACATTCTCTAAGGAGAGACTGGGATTAGATGAAAATTGCACCAACTTGGTCACTTCATTAACCATTGGTTGAATGGGTTGTTGGGAAACTATAAAATATCCTCGAGACATGGACCATATGCTTTGTACCTTTGGAATAACAGGACACATACTATGAGTAAGGTGATCTCCCTTACAATGATTATAGGGAAACTTAGGATTGACTCCTATTTATTTAGATTTCTCAACAATATGAATACTCCAAGCATGAATTGCATTAACTACTTTTTACCCCCCAACATGACTTGTAGTGGTTGGTTTTCTTCCCCCAACATGACTTATAGTGGTTGGTTTATATCTCCTAGCATGACTTGCATTGGTTGTTGTATTTCCTCTAGAATAAGTCAAATTGATTGGGCGATTAAACCCAACATAACTCTCATTGGCTATTGAATTTTATCCATTATGACTTGCAGTGATCGATGACATGCCTCCAACATGAATTTCATTGGCTAGTGACTTTCCCTTAGAATTACTTGAAATGGTTAGGGAATTTTTCCCATGATGACTTGGATTGGTTGGTGTCTTACCTCCAAGTTGATTTGTGTTGGTTGGTGTCTTTCCCCCTTCTCTTCACTTCTTTAAATCCTTTTTTTTCCTATTCCTATTTGACTTCCAGTACTGGCCAAACTAGGTGGAACACTTTCACTAGATAAGGTAAAAGAAGAAGGAATTGATTTAAATTGTAATGAAAGAAAGGGTTTTTTATGTTTATTACATGCAATGTTTACATGTGAATTTTTGGGAGCATTCAATACATTCGGAGTAGAAAACAACCAAATCATTAATCCCACACTAAATCTAGGAATATTCAAGGTGGTCATTAAGGGAGGGCAGTGACATTTCAAAACAAAGGAAGACTATAAGGGCCCTCTTGTAGTGGGGTATCTTAGTCAGTTTCCTTAGGATATTGATCCATAACTCCTATTTTAGGAAAAATAAAATTATAAGGCCTTCTATGGGTCAAAAAAATACAATAAACACATTCCTATAAAAGACTCTTTAATATTTAGCTAAGAAAACACACCCTTCTAAAATCCATCCCAAGTTGATTAAATATTGAGTCCAAAAACTAAAGGGTTAAGAAGAATGCCTTCCAAAAACTAACTTAGGATGATGAGGGCCCAAGTTATAATAGTGAATGTGCGAGAAACAAATACAATAATCCTCACACAAAAATCACCCAAGGTGCAACTACCCTCAAGAAGAATATCATCGTATAAGGAATCTAAAATGGATGTTAGGTGTTTGTCTTAGGTACCACAAGTATTTCCCACTTCGCAACTTTTAGTTGAGTGTAAAATTCATGGGTCAAGTTTCACATATGGGCATGGAGCATAGGACCAATTCCTATACCCAAACATTTGGACAAAAGTTGTTGCCTTGAGGAATTGCTAATTCTACCAAAGATCCCATAAAAAGAAAAAGGGGATAATATCTATACTCTCTTAAATTGACCTCTTGTTCGATACACATGTTTTCCATGCTTCCCCAACAAGTGTCATCACTACTATTGGATTTATTACACTCTCTAGTGACTCTAGTTTCATTTTTCATGTCCTTGGACTTTCCAAACTTATTCCTAGGCCATGCAACCTAGACCATTGTAATTTTTGTATTAAAGAAGAACAAGTCTATTCCATTTTATTAAGTGTTGATTTTAATGGATATTTTCAATCAAAGGGATGGGAAAGCGACAAAATAATGATGTTCTCAATTGAAAATATAGAAAAAGAGAAAACTTGCAAATGTAAAACATTGCTTTAAATTTTGAAAGAGATGTTTCAAAATAACAAAAATTTTGAAAAGCATAAGAACCAGGAATAACCTTTTCAAGTCCTAAATGCAATGCAATTTTTTTAGGAGACTATTGTAAACCAAAGCAAGTAATTCTTTATGATTTTCATGAGAGAATCCTAGTGGAATAATGTGATATTTTCCTTTAAATGAAATCACTTCCAAGTGCATCTAACTACCTAAGAGATTCTTACATGGACCCAAATAAATAAATAAATTTCAAAAATTTTAATTCTTCAATATACCATGAAAAACATATTAAAAAGGTCCTTTTTTGAAGGTCTCTACTCATAATATATAGCCTCTAAGTCCCTAGAACAATATCCACAACTCAAATCATAATATATAGCCTCTAAGTCCCTAGAACAAGATCCACAACTCAAATTTGCAAAATTTGGCATTTTTCACTTTTTAGGGTTACAAATGAGCATTTTGCTTGCATACACACATTTACTTAAGGAAATTATTGTACATAAAATTTCATATGAACTATATAATAGGAACAACAAGAATATTGACACTATTTTGTTGAATCAAACAAGCATCTACACCCCAAAAATTAGAAAAACACAAAACAAAACTACAATTTTTAGAACTAGTTTTCTACTCAAAACTACTAGAAGAGGAATAAAGGTATTAGACACCAGTAAAGAAGAAAAATACCCAATTAAAAACTATCAAATCCCTTACAACTAAATATCACACCCTTCCAAACTTATAGAAGAACAATCTTGGAAAGATAGAAGTCGAAGCAAATTGCCAATTTTTCACCTATATGATGTATACACTCTTTTTCTAAAGGAAAGGAGTGTTTCACACACCATGCTCTTAAGAAAGGAATGTATATACATGAATTTTATGAAATAAAATTTAATATCCAAGCTACCTTCATTGAATACAAGCATGTAGGCATGATATTATCATTGAAGATAGGTGTGTATGAAGCCTAGAAAGTGGGAGAAAATGATAAAAACAATGATGGAAAACTTATAGAATTTAATCCTATAGTAATCATTGTAGAGAACTAACAAGGCTAACAAACCAAACAAAATCATAAGGCTAGAGAACAAAGAGATATAACCTTAAAGGAAAAAACTCATGGAGTTCTCCCTAGTATGGTTGCTAGTTCAGTTAGAGGAAATAATTCCCAATGGGTTAAGGTATACCACCGACAAAGAGAACATAATATAATATTCTAGCTCCCAAGATAATTAAGTTACGTTCTGAAATAACAATTATTAACATCTACCTAAAAAATGAGAACATATAAATACATGTAATAATCCAAGTGGTTGCCCTCAAGAGATTCTTTGTATATGAACTCCATTGCACTTTTCACCATCCAAGGAATCTCCTAGAAATATACACACAAGGAAACAAAAATATCCCTCAAGTATTTATAGTTATAATAATAACAATCATAAATCAATTGAATTTAGTTTATACTGATCTTAACTAGTAAATCAAGCAACTAATTCTACCACCAAGGAAGTATTCAAGTGTAAAGCAATTAAACATTTGATAATTATATTTTCGAGGCTGAAAGGATAGAAATCTCCATATGTATTAATAATGAACATCAAATACAATTATACCTAATAATTCTTTTGTCAACACCTTCTTCAACAAGATCTAGATTCCTCCTACCTAAACCACTTTTCACTTTGAACTCCACTTCAATAACTCTTACTATTTGGGAATGGGAAAACTATGAGAGATTTAGGTCCTGCGCTTAGCATGATGATCATGTATAGGAACAAGGGTTCTTGTAGAAGAAGATTTTGATAAAATACAAGATGAACCTTTGAAAACCTCTAGCATAAGGGTGCTCAATTGGTCTCTTTACCCTTCTCCAATGTTTACATATTTTTTATACTTTCATAAGTCAATTAAGTTCATTGGAAATGGGAGTTAGGGTTGGAATATCCCATAACTCTACTTAAGGGTGCATGTTAAATGCACATTTATTATATTTTTTGTCTTCTTAGAATGGATGCACATCTTTTGTGAAGGTTAAGTTATGTATATATGTACAATTGTTTCCTTAGGACAACATACATGGAACACTACTTTCTTGAAGAAAAGGTGTGTATCCAAGGAAAAAGAATGTTTTTCTAACACCTTCAATGAAACAAACTAATCCAAGTAATGATTCCATCGTTAAGAAGTTTTTAATGATCAGGAAGATCAAATAATTCTACAACACTTAAGATGTACATGCTTTGTAAATATTTTCTTGTTAAATAAGTTAAAGTGTCTGCAAATAAAGTGACAAGTTGTGTCATAATCTTCAATTTGTATGTGTGGATCCTTATTGTATGTTGCATTAACTACTTATGAAAACTTATAACTCTTCAATGAAATGATAAAAGTTGTTTCTATTTCGACTAATATTTAACGATGTATGTCATAGCGATTTGTATATATATACGCAAATAATATTTTCTAAATTAATATAGAGATTTGATATGGACACTTTCAGAATCAAAATTCACACTTCCAAAATTGAAATTGATAAGTTTGAAATCAAAATTTACACTTTTTAATAAAAAGTTACACATTTAGAATCAAAATTTACACTTTTTAATAAAAAGTTACACATTTAGAATCAAAATTTACACTTTTTAACACTCTATCTTATTTTCACACTTTCAAATCCAATAATCAAATTTTTTATTCCCATATTCACAACTTCAAATCCAATTTTGACACTTTAGAAACTTGATATTCACACTTTTGATTCTCTATTAACACTTCCATACTCTAGAATATTAGTGATAAGACCAAATTTAGAAAACTTGATATTCACACTTTTGGATTCTCTATTGACACTTCCATAGTCTAGAATATTAGTGATAAGACCAAATTTAGAGAAATGAGTCTTAATAAAAGAAAACAAAATAATATCACATTCTAAGATTTAATACATGGAATGAGTACATGATTCCGTAATAGACAAATGACACATTATGTGATGAAAGTGATACTATTATGTTTTGACATCCAACTTGTTATGGAACAACTTGTTAAATGAGGGGCCAAGCTTGCTAGAGAATATGGCTTAAGAGAATAAATAAAACTTAACAACAGAAACTAAAGTTAAGTTTGAGAAAATAATGAATTATGAATTAAAATAAATATGAGAAACTGAAATGTTAACCCTAACAACATTTTCCAAACAAGAAAAAGATAAAAGAAGAGAAAAAAAAGGAGGTTGCTCATTACTTTTCTAAGAATTCCTAATTCTGCAATAGAGAAACTTAACCAATAGAGAATGGAGACATTCCATATAATCTATAAAGAAGTAATGAATGAGCAGCAGATAAGGGAGATTGCAAGAGGCAAGCCTACCCATTTCCATAGTATAGGTCAAGCCTGACTTTCCTATTGAGCACTCAGTTTTTCCCAAACTGTATTTGTTTGTGGCCAACCCAAATTTGTTTTGAGGCTTGGATGTGATATTATGGATATGGTGAAAGAATATTATATAGGAGCCATAGAGCTAATTAAAGAGGTCATGTTGTTAAGTCTACTTAAGCAAGATTCACACATTTATGCATTTCCCTAAGTTATTATCTACTAACATGCTTGGCTTGGCTCAGAGTGATTTCTACCCGGACTAAGAGATTTATGAGTTCTTATTGAATCTAAGGTTGGGTGGAATGGGATTGTTTGATAACAAGTAGGTTTGTCAACCAGATAAGTATTTTATTATTGTTGTTATTTCATTATGTTTATTAAATTAACTATGGTTATTTTTTCTATAATGTTAATATGAATATCATTGTGTTGTTTTGTACAATATTTTTTATAGGAAAGATTAGCAAGACTTTTAATTTGGGGTATTTACTAGTCATGGTAAAAGTATTCTAATTATGTAACTATTATTATTAAATATTTTGTTGTAAGTTAATGTCTTCATGTGATCTATAAATATGTAGGTTGTTCATAGAATTATCAATAGCAATAATGTGATCTATTGTTCATTATTCTTTCATGTGTAACTAAAATTGAATGATTTATTTATTTTAACTTCTTTTATTATATTTTTCCATTAATATAAATATAGGTTATCTCTTACTATTTAATTAAAAAGTAGATATATATTTTTTTCTAAATGTATTCTAATTTCTAAACATAGATTAGTATTTTATCTTGGCATTGGAATAAAAATATTGATGAAATAATAAATATAGAATAATAATATTACTGCTATCAATACTATAATTATTTATTTATTTATTTATAATAGGTTAAAACCTTATGTGAGAAATCTCACATTATAATAGCATAAATATGATGGATAGCGTAAACACGATGGAGAAGGGATTTGCTCCCAGCAAATCCCTTAACTGCATTTTCATACAAAAATATTAAATAAAGACATTGCATATATTATAATATCATATACTATGTTATTATCTAGTATAATAAGGCTGAGCCCTTTGGGATTCAAACCATCTATATTGTACATTGTTAAAAATCGAAAGTCATACTATACATTCACATATGTATGGTATTCAATGGTTGAGCCCTATGGGATGCTCTCTCTCTATATATAACGATTTTAATAGGGTAATAGAATTAGAATTTAGGTCGAACTTGTAGGGTTGCTCCCAAACTTCATTAATACTATGCAACTATAAGGTATAAGTAGTAACAACTACATTTTTAAATGTAGTTGATATTCGCCGATTGACATATATCAACTATGACCACACATTTAAAAGTGGTTGATATTCGCCGATCGACAAATATCAACCACATTTAAAAATGTGGTTGTTGCTAGTGGACAACCGACAAACCAAGAAATAACTAAATTAAAATATTAATAAAAATAAAAATGAAAATAAATACATACTAAATTATATATATATATATATATATATATATATATATAAACTAAATTAAATTAAACAAAAAAAATAATATAAAATTAAATATAAGTAAGAAAAATTAAATTAAATTAAATTAAATAAATGTAAAATAATTAAAAGAAATACATACTAAATAAAATATTTATAAAAATATATATTAAAACATATTAAAATAAACTAAATTAAATTAAACGAAAAGTAAATTAATTAATATTAAATTAAATAAAGTAATATTAAAAGTAAATAAAATAATATTAAAAATAAAATAACTGTTATTAATTTTAGTAATACCTTAATATTATATTAATATTAGTAATTAAATTTACTTATAATAAATTTTTTTAAATAAAATAAAATAAAATTTATATTTTTAAAAAAAATTATATTTGAAAATTGCATTTATATTTACATTTATATTCCAAATTTTACTTATTAGAAAAAGTAAAATAAATGTAAATTAAATAAATCTGGAAAAGAAAATAATTATAATCATGAAATAATTAATAATAAAAAACAATAATATTTATGGAAAATATGGGTAAGTTAACTATGTTGACTTTGCATGACTTTGGTTTAGTAATTGAATTTGGTTGACTTTGGTTTGCTGCAATTGACAATAGATAACTTTCTTTTTTGTTAAACTATCGTTGAGTTTGCTTGGCTAATTGACTATGATTGAGTATTGTTTACCATGGTTGACTTAGTAGACCATGGCTGACTTTGGGTGACTTTGGTTGATCATGGAAGAGTATGGGTAACCACGTTTGACTATGGATGACTTTAGTTGACTTTAGTTAAATTTGGTTGCCTTTGGTTGGCCAAAATTGACTTTGGTTTACCACGGTTAACTGTGGTTGGCTATTGGTTGACCTTGTTTGACTCTTCCCTATGGTTGATAATGGTTGACCAAGGTTGGCTACAAGTATTTATGGTTCTCCATGGTTGACCATATTCAACTATGGTCAACTATAGTTTACCATGTCCAATTATGGTTGACTGTGCATAGACATAACTGACTTTGGTTTACGTTGGTTGACCATGGCTCACCATGTTCGACAATGGTTAACTTTAGTCGACCATAATTGACTTTGGTTTACTATGGTTGAGCGTGATTCAGTATGGTTAACTTTTTTTTACAATGGTTGACTTTGAAGGTGGTTGTTGACTATGTTTGAATATTATTGACCATGGTTGACCTAGTTGACCATGGTTGACTCCGTGAAACCATGGTTGACCATATTTGACTTTTGTTTACTAAAGTTGACTTTCGTAGAACATGGTTCATAATCTTGACTTTCATTGTCTAAGTTTGAATTTGGTTGATCATGGTTAAGTATGGCTAACCACAATTTACTGTGGTTGACTATGGAAAAAAAATTTCTTCCATAATTGACTATTGGTTCACTTTGTTTAACCATGGTTGACTTTGGTTAGCAATAATTGAATTTGGTTTATTTTGGTTGGCTTTGGTTGACTTTGTTTTCCCATAATTAACTATTGGTTGACCTTGTTTGACTTTTGACAATGGTTGCCTATGGTTAATTATGGTTAGTTTTTGTTGACCGTGGTCAACTATGGTTGATAATAGTTCACCATGGTTGACTATGGTTGACCATGTTTGACTATGGTTACGTGTGGCTGGGAATAAATGACTTTGGTTTACATTGGTTAACCATGGTTGTCGATCTTCGACTATGGTTGACTTTGGTTGGCCATAATCAACTTTCGTTTACTATGGTTGACCATGATTGACTATGGTTAACCTTGTTTGACTATGATTGAATTTTGTTAACTAATTAGCTAAGGTAGACTATGGTTGAACATGGTTGACTGCATATGCATGCAAAAGACTTTTCATTGACCGCGGGTGACTTTTGTAGTCGGTTGACATTATATGCATGCAAAAGACTTTTCATTGACCGCGGGTGACTTTTGTAGTCGGTTGACTTTGGTAAACTATGGTTGACTATGGATGGATGTTGTTGACTTAGGTTGACTAATTGACTATGATTGACCATGTTTGACTTTGGTTACTTTTGGTTGACCTTGGTTGTGTTTGACTTTGGTTGGCCACACTTAACTTTGGTTAACCATGGTTAACCTTGTTTTTCCATGATTGATGATTGGTTGACCTCATTTGAATTTTCCATATGGTTGACAAGGTTGGCCACAGATACTTGTGGTTGACCATGGTTAGCCATGTTCACCTATGGTTGAATTTGGGTGGCGATAATTGACTTTGGTTTACGTTGGTTAACCATGGTTGACCATGTTCGACTATGGTAGACTTTAGCTGGCCATAGTTAACATTGATTTACTATGGTTGAGCATGATTCACTTTGGTAACTTTGTTTGACTATGGTTGACTTGGGTTTACTAACTGAATATGGTTGACTATTGTTGACTTTGTTTTGCTGTAATTTAAAATAGATAACTCTATTAACTTATGGTTGAGTTTGGTTGGCTAATTGACTATGATTGAGTATTGTTTACCATGGTTGACCTGGTCAGCCATGGTTGACTTTGGTTAACCATGGATGTCCATGGTTTACATAGGTTGACTTTCGTAGAGCATGGTTCACTATGTTGACTTTCATTGAGTATGGTTGACTTGGCTGATCATGGTAGAGTAAGGAAAACCGTGATTAAATGTGGTTGACTTTAGTTAAATTTGGTTGACTTTAGTTGACTTTGATTGGCCATAATTGACTTTGGTTTACCACGGTTAACTCTACCTTGGTCAACCATAGTAAAATGTTGAACAAGGTCAATCCAAGCTTGACTTTGAACCATGGTGGACTTTAATCCACAGCCATACATTTACAAGTGATTGATTGACATTGACCCATAGTTGACTTCAATTCGTAAGTGACTTTTAATCAAGGTTGACTTTAAACCATGGTTGAATTTTAAGCAAGGTTGACTTTAATCCAAGGTTGATTACAATCGAAGGTTGACTTCAATCCATGGTTGACTCCAATCCAATGCTTGAATTCATTCCTTGGTTCACTTCTTTCCATATTTGACTTCACTCCATGGTTAAATTTTAAGAAAGCTTGACTTCAATCAAAGGTTGACTTCAATCCAAGGTTGATTGTAATTGAAGGTTGACTTCAATCCATGGTTGACTCCAATACAATGCTTGAATTCATTCATTGGTTCACTTCATTCCATAGTTGACTTCAATCAATCCTTAACATTTAAGAAAGGTGGACTTCAATCCATCGTTGAATCTCCACATTCTGATCTAAACCATGGTTGACTATTGGTTGAATTTGATTTTACTATGGTTGACTATGATTGACTTTCGTTGACCATGGTTGAATTTGGTTGACTATGGTTAATCATCGTTGAGTATGGTTTTTTTTTTGTTGACCATGGTTAACTATGGTTGACTAAGGTTGAATATGGTTGACCATGGTTAACTATGGTTGAATATGGTTGACCATGGTTGACTAAGGTTGACTAAGGTGTACGTTGTTTAACTATGGTTGACTTCGTTTGATTATGGATGACCATGCTTGACCATGCTCAACTACAGTTGACTTTGGTTGGTCATAATTGACTTTGATTAACTGTGGTTGACCATGGTTGAAAATTGTTGACTTTTTTTACTATGGTTGACTTTGGTTGATTAATTGACTATGCTTGAATACGATTGGACATGGTTGGGTAAGGGTGACTTTGTTTTGTTGTAATTGACTATTGGTCGACATTGTTTAACTTGTGTCTATGGTTGAGTGATTTACTATGGTTGATGATGGTTGAATTTTTTTAAAACTTTGGGTATTGGTTGACCTTATTTAACTTTTGTCTATGGTTGACTTATTTTTGCCACAACTGACCATTCACTAAACTTATTTAATTTTTAACTTTGGTTGGATATGTTTAACTTTGGTTGGCCATGGTTGACCATGGTTGACTATGGTTAGCTTTGGTTGGCCATGGTTGGCCATGGTTGACTCTAGTTGTCTTTGGTTGAATATAGTCTACCTTGGTTAACTAATTCACTATGGTCGACTATAGTTTCCCATGGAGACTATGGTTGGTCATGGTTGACCATAGTTGACTTTGGTTGACTTTTGTAAACCATTGTTCACTATGGTTGACCATTATTATTATTCTTGTTATTATTATTAACCAACCATGGTTAGCTTTAGTTGGTCATGGTTGACTATGGTTGACTAGTTTTTATTATGGTTGTCTTTGGTTGAATATGGTTGAATTTCATTGACTATGGTTAACGAGGGTTAACTGCAGTTGACTAATTCACTATGGTGGACTATGGTTGCCCATGGTTGACAATGGTTGAATGTGGTTGAATTTGGCTAACCATTGTTGAATATGGTTGACCTTGTTTGGCCATAAATGACTGTTAGTTGATCATGGTTGACTATGGTGGAATATGGTTGACTATGGTTGACCATGGTTGACTTTGGTTGACCATAGTTGGGTATGGTTGATTGAGCTTTACATTATTTGGCCATATTAATGTTATCAACGTTAATAATATAATCTTATTATTAATGTTATGTGTTAATAGTAATGTTGTAAAGTAGTAATAATTTTGTAATATTATTTTTTATAATAATGTCAAGGTTAATTTTATTAACGATAATTATTAAAGTTAACCATGTTATTAAATTAACATTGTTAATGTTTGTTAATATAGTGTTATTATTAATATTAACTCTATTAATGTTTCTTAATGTTTTAATATTAATATTATTAATGTTTGTTAATATGTTAAAATTAATATTAATATTAAAATAAATATTAATATTTATTAATATTAATATTAAAATAAATATTAATATTTATTAATATTAATACTGTTAATGTTTTTTAATATGTTAAATTAATATTAATATTAAAATACATATTAATATTTATTAATATTAATATTAAAATAAATTATAATTTTATGTTTATTAATCTATTAATATTAACACCATTCAAATAATATTTTATTTGAAAAACACAATTAAATTAGCCGAGTTAAATCATGTCAAATTAAAAATTCTTTAAAATGTTTATTTTTATTGTTCAACATTTTATTTTATTTTGATAAATCATTGTTGAATTACTTACAATTTTGTAAACACTTGTTTTCTATATTTCTAATTAAATGTGTATAGATCTATTTTTAATGGTGTAATGAATGGTTAATATATTGCATATATATGTGTGTGTGTGTGTGTTTTCAAAATTCTTATTCCTATTAATGTTTTTATATTTATACAAATAACAAATCATTTTTAAATAAATATTATTTTGGAATTATATTAACAACCGAAATTTATTAATCACTTTAAAGATATTAAATTTTTTTAAATTTTTAACATATTCATAAATAAAATTCATTCATTAATATATATCAATAATGTACAATAAAATTAAATTAAATTATAAAATTAGATCTAACATCATTGTTTCTCAAATAATTTTACTTTTCAATATAACTTGCATATTATTTTAAGATATGATTTGATACCATTTTTATTTATGAGAATCAATATTTTAATTAATTTTGATTATTAAAATGTTAAACAACAAACCCATCTAGGTTAAGACCCTAAAATTAAAACTCATTGCTAGAGTGGAATGGTGGTGTGACTCACTCTCTTCCCACTTATAATTGTATAAAACATCCTCAAAAGATTTTATTCTTCTACTTCATAATTCATAATAAAGGATACTTCAAACTCATTGCTATTCCCACTTATAATTGTATAAAACATCCTCAAAAGATTTTAATCTTTTGCTTCATAATTTATAATAAAGGATACTTCAAACTCATTGCTAGTGTGGATTGATGGTTTGAGGACTATTCTTGTAATCGTTCCCTTGGCATGTTCAAAATCTTTAATGCTTCTTCTTCTCCACCTACCTTTTACATTATTTAGACACAATGATACTACACACAATAATAATTAAAACTCATTGCTAGAGTGAAAGGGTGGTGTATGGGCTCTCTTCCCACTTGTAATTGTTCCATTAGCATCTTCAAAAACTTTGATAGATTCCACTCCCTCACTTAGTTTTTACATTATTTAAAATGAATAATGTTACAACTCATTGCTAGAATGAAATGCTAATGTGAAGTCTCTCTTCCCATTATTATTGATTCTATTAACATCTTACATTGTTTTCATACAATTATACTTAAAAAATCATTATAAAAATAAAATAATAATGTGATGACTCGCACCCACCTTATAATTATTATTCCCTAATCATTTTCAAAAGAAATGATTATTTTGATTTTTCACTTACCTTTTACATTATTTTAATTTCAAACAAGTGGAGTCATCTTCAAAAACTTTGATGGTGTGGTAATCTCTTCGCTTATGATTGTTGCCTTGCCATTTCCAAAAGCTTTAATTGTTTTATGGGAAAAGGTAAGTTAGCTTCATATTTCAAACCAGTTGAGTCTTCATCAAGAGCTTTGATGGTTTAAAGGTGAATTTGCCTACTCTCTCAAAAATGGGGTGTGATCATGACTATGGTATTAGGATTCTTCACCATATATATATATATATATATATATATATATATATATATATATATATATATATCCTTCTACATTTATAACAAGAACATAGATTAATCATTCATTCACATTTCTACGTTGAATTGAAGTGAGAAATTAGTGTTATGGTATCCTTTGTTGGGAGCCTATATAGCCTTTTCCAATTTAAGTTCCAAACTAACTTTAGGCTGATCTTTCGACCTCTCAAATTGGTGACAAGCCAAGTGAGTGCCCACCAATTTTACACTTCAATCAATCATTAGGTGAATGCGAATGATTAAACTGCAAGATTTACTTTACTTTAATAAAAAGGAATTAATGGAATGATATTTCTGATACAGTGAAATAGAATGGGCTTTTAACATGAACCCTATTTTTTTATTGAGAACACTGATGGTTTACATTTCTCCTCAAACGAGAAAGCGAACTATCGGTTCACTTTATGTCTACAGTCTACACCTTACATGGCCTACATTGGTATTTCTTTTAAACGGGAGACACAATCAATAATTGTTCTCTTATAACTTATGTCAAAATTGTTAAATATTTTTAGCATAGATATTTGCGTGAGAAATGATATATTTTTAAATAATATAAAATCCAATAATAAACTAAAAGTTATATATAATAAATATAAAATAACAAACATCTTTAATGTATGTATGTCATTGATACAAACAAAGTCGCCTTTCATATAACCAAAATAGAGATTACCAAAACCCTAAAATGTTTCACAAAGTGAACTTGTAACCAAACCCAAACCTTAAAATCGTTCACAATGTGAACGAAGTCTAGCTATGCTATTATAAGATATTACTTAACTAAACCCTAAAATCTTAAAATAAACTTTTAAAGAAACTTAAAAGCCCGATGTATATCCGAAAAATTCAGTGACCCCCCTTGTTGAGTAATTTTATGTTCTCCTCTTCAAGTAACTCATTGCGCCTCTTCAGAAGCTCGCAGTCCACTTCGGTTTGTTTCAGCTTCATCCAAAAACAAATTCATATAACAGAAAATGTTCAGTAAACAAAAATACAGGAAAAAAATTTCAATAAGAGGCTATACACTGTCAATTGCAAAGAATGGAAGGCACACGCTATGAAATGAAGCCGATCGGAAGGTGAACCCATGCCTGAATTTAAAAACTAATGAAAGCCAAATTGAACCTGAAATCGAGTACTGTAGACAGAGATCGAAGATCGAAGGGTTCTGGTCCTGTGTAAATTATTAAAGAAAACAATACTAAGTGTAAGGGATTGTTAGGCAAGATTGCAGCTGTGTAACACAGAACATTCTTCACAAGAAACAATAGAGAACATAACACATAATTTGATTCATTCAGGGCATTTATACTAACAGTAACGAACGAAAAAGAGATGAATATAGGTATTCAATTCCAAGAATTGGTCTGTAGATTAAAATAATCTTCTGATTTCAAGGGTCAATCTATGTAATAAAATAGATTTCTGAATTTGATAGTAGATCTGTATATTAAGAACTGACCACAGTAATAATCAATAAAATTCGATCTGTATAATAAAATTGACCATAGTAAAATCAAATAAAGTTGTGGGTATGTTAAGAAAGATTTAAACACAGGGATAACAATTTCCAGGAATCGTTCTGCGACCTCGGGATAGGATATCAGTCAAAGGAATGGTTTGATACTCCCATAATTACAAAACAAAAAGAAAAAGAAAGGACAGACACATAATTAAACAGGGTATCCATTCAGAAGGTATCCATTAGAGCTGAGAACATGAACAGGAAATCTATATTTTCTTATTAAATGCAGTGGAGTAAACGAATCACTTTAAATAGATATCTAAAGTTTGTTATTAATGAGAGTTTGCATTTTAGATTTAAAAACATTAAAGTGTTTCAATAATCATGTTCATATACCCATTGTAGGCTACTCTGGAAAAAAAAAATTTGTAAACAATACCTGTAGTAACAATTCGAACAAACTTATAAGAAAAGAAGATGGTACGCCTTGGGCGAGAGAGGTCTTGTCAAAATTTTATTTTCAGGTGGATCTATCACTGGTACACCTAATGCCATAGCTACGTTTTATTTAGCAATTTCAAAACGATTTAAAAACATCACTGAAACTCTAATCCCGTTGTGTGTTGTGGAGCTTAGAAAGATTGATCTTCAGCCAATGATTTCCTTTTTGCAGTATGTCTGATCTACAGCCGAGATCTAAATCGACCAGTGTAAGAGATACAGGGATGTTGATCTCTTAACATTATGCTTGAGTTTCTGTTGGCTTCACATCAAGTATTGAAACGTAACAGGCTATAATTTGTGAATTTAATATTGATATCTTGACTAAGGGTTAAAATACCTTTAATTATAAGACGACATAATGCAATCGTGTTGCCAATAACTAGCACCGCCCACCACAGCTCCATAGTTTTTCCTAATGCGCCATAACTTCCTGAACTTATCCAACTCCTGCATGATTATTAATACAATAGTGGGAGCAATACGCGATCTGATCCATTGATGCAATCCTCCATTTGATCCATTGATGCAATCCGCCATAACTTCCTGATATGATCCATTGATGCAATGCACCATAATGTCCTGATCTGATCCATTGATGCAATCCGCCATCCATGATCCATGATAAATGATTTCCTCTGGTTAGTTTTGGGAAAATAAACGATTCATTTAACCAATGGACTCGGGCATGGCATGCCTGCATGGCAAAATACCTAGATTAAACAAAAGAAACAGCCGATTACTGCTAATCCGATAGAACGTTTGGGTACCTTTCCGCCAATCTCAAATCTTCGTCGTTGGATATATGTGCTCGATGAAGAATATGCCCTCATCCTTCATCAGAGCCACCCATCCTTAATCTTGATTAAAAAGTTGCAATCGCCCTCCAAATACACAGAAGAAAAGCTCATTGAGGCGCCTATTGGCAAAAAATCACTGTGTAAACCAATTATATCATAAACATTACATTCATTAAATCGATGGCAAGCCAGAAGGATTAGACCCATGGAAACAATAATACAAACGATTACTCATGTGCATACAAACAATACATTTCATGATAGGTCGAATGGCTTACTCTAACCATAAAGATTGTAATAAGAATTCCAAATGCACTCATTTACTTCAGAACCACGATGAGATTCAAGGTCGAATCTAGGGCTTCGCCCTCCATAAAATATACAAATAAACGATGTAAAAACATGTACAACATAACAAAAGATACGTATGTAGATTCAAGGGTCGAAACTGAAGGGATTCTCCTTCATCGTATCATTCAAACCATTATAAAATGATTGTCGAAAAACAATGATAAACAGTCAACAGTCATGCATTGGAAAACAATACAATGTATATAATCTTCATAAGTCAAAACGAAAACCTCTAATAATGGAACAAAGTCACCAGGGCAATAAGCATTGTTTACAATAACAAGTGAAGGGCATAACTAGCCTGTAAACCCAAACAATGACCTACAACATGTTACGAGCTGCCGACCTTTGCTAATTCTGCTAAAGGATCAACCGAAGGCTGAGCTTATCTCGCCTGTATGTTCAAGCGAGACTTGCCAGTTCCCCCCTTGACTTTTCTTCACCAGGCCCACCGCCACGCTACCCCTCATAGGAGGCTTAAAAAAAAATTCGGTAGAGGTTTAAAAGAATTTCCCGTCGACGTATTCCCCGCCAATCGGCTCAATGACCGAGGCTCCTCCCCTCCGCCTGACCCCTTTGCCCCTGGCCCCTCCCCTTCACTGCTCATATCCATGTTTTGGTCTCTTTCACTATGCATCTGAGCACTAACCCTGCGGGACCGGCTATCAAACTCCGCGGGCAACCAGAGCGACTGGATAGTGACCCCATCACCAGCTCTGTTCAGCGTACCAGCTCATAGCAGGTTGTTTTCTTCGTAGGTACCAGCTTCGATGCCGTCTTCTTTAACAAATACCCAGGTGTATATGGTGCCTGTCGCATTCTTCTTCACCTATTAGTTACTACTGTTGTTGTTAGGCATGTCTGTTGGAGTGTTACATATTTTAATGGGTACACATTTTTGTGGGTTAAAAGGTGTTAAAAGATGGATGCAGGTTTAAATCTTTGGCATCCAAACCACCGAATTCATACTGGCTATTGCGAAATTCGGTATACATTTCTTTCAATATCAAAATATCCATTTCATTAATTTTGATCCTTGAGATTAAGAGCAGAACCAAATTTAATCCTCTCAGAGCATCAACCTCCACCTGCAATTATATCAAACAAATGACACTATTTTGCCTGTTATACTAGACTTAATTATGTTTCAATTAGCCGAAATATAAGGGTAACCATTTATTTACCTATTCTGTATGTTTATGTTTCAATTCGCCGAAATATCAAACTGCTTCTCTAACTTTGCATTTCCAGCCATTAAATGCAGTGGAACTCCCGAAACCTCGAAAACGCACAGAAAATCGGTCAAAAAATCACAGGCTGCTCACGAAAAACGATTTGATTTGCTGTAGCAAGGGCTCCCACAAACAATCGATTATGAATTAACTATACTCTAACTTATTCATACAAAATTACCTCTCCCCGATACTCAGCTCATTGGGGGTAGAGGTACTCAGCTTTGGCTCGTGGCTACCTCGATCTTTAGAATAGAGGATCTGCAGGTGGCTTGGCTTCTCTCTAGGGATCGAAGAGACTTGTTGAACGACGATATGCATTCAATGGAGGGCAATACAACTGGAATTAATAATCAGGGGACTGCCATAAAGGATAGGAAATGCAATTAATATTTCTGGACTCCATAAACCAACAGGCAATAAAACCTTTGCCACGCCTATGGTTTGAACTTTGAACTTCGAGACAATATTTCAGAACATCTCTCCGAATGATGGTATGATAAAAATTAAAGTCTGCAACAAAAGTTGTGAGTATTTTTTTTTATTTATAATTTCTAGTAATAGTCGGCGATGAGAAAAATAGTCAAATCATGCTCTCTAATCCAATAGAAGTTAAACACATCTAAAAATAATTATTATTAAAAAAAAAACAAATGACTATTTTTCTGAAACATTAACCAACTATATAACCATTTTATGTTATCCTACAAATTATTACAACAAGACCGAACATATAGTCTCCTAAGGGAGTAATAATATATCACATCATTAGTCAAATTTTATTCCACATCTTTCTTCGAATAACATTAATAATCCCCCAAAAAAATACACAATTACATTTCCAACACTTATGGAAAAGCCATTTATAACCAAACCCCATGTTTGATACATCAATGGATATGAATCACTAAGTGTCGATATTGCATTAATTGAAAAATGATATCGATTATCAGTTTGGCCACGGAAATAGTTTAACTTTCTACTTTGAAAAGTATGACTTTTCTATATGGAATTTCGTGGTGGCCCCATCATAGATGGAAGTCGTCATGGAAAAGGAAATCCTTTGGCTTTGCATTGAACTTTTGAATTGGAATTGGAATTTTTATTTGGTTCTTTGCCAAAATAGAATATGGAATTAAGAAAACCCAGAACAAACCGAGTAGAATATGGAATTAGCAAAACCTAGAACAAACTTTTCAAGCTTAGTGGTCAGTCGCCACAGTTGCGTCCGCCGCCCAAAGCTAGTGACACAAGACATGTTATGTATTAGCCAAGAGACTGAACAGAGTACATGCACATGCGGGTCAATGCGAATAATTCCCGCGTCACTACACCCTTGCTGTCGTCATCGGTCTTTATTCAAAGCCGGTGAACAATTCAAGGGGCACATGACTGACCTGCCCATCCGGTCCCCTCTCGTCCCGCACCGGCGCCACCGTTCGTTTACCTCTCGACAGTGTATTCGTGAAGTTGATTCCCTCCCACTGCCCATCCGACAAAACATAAAATCTTAACGCTCAGTATTTCGCTAGCGGGTTTTGGTCCTGATTTTACGTTTGCGTTTTGCGTTATAAGGCGGTCACGTCGGAGAAGGCAGCGAGGAAGTTCGCAGTTGCTATTTCTGCCCTTATAAGTATTCCCATTACGCTGCATATCTCCCAGTTTAAGTGTGTCAACTATCTGAGTTCTCGTTTTCAGATCCATAGATATCATATTCTTCGCTCTCATATCATACCTTTGTATGTTAAAGCAGAGCTTTATGATGAAGAGCTGTATAATGGCACTCCTGCTTCTGATCTCTATCGGATGTAGTAGCGCCAGGTTTATTGCCCCCGACAATCTGTCGTCCAATTCCATTGGCGACGATGACTTTAGATTGCAAACTGCCGACGGTCACATGGACAAGGATACGGTGGAGCGCGTTCAAGAGATCGTAAGCCCCATGAGCAGCTCGGCCGCGAAGACTGCGACCAACGATAACACATTATCGTTCAGGCTTAGCCCAATTGTTCATAAGACCGACAAATTTGAACCGTCTGCATGCAACAAAGCTGAGGGCGTATTCAATTTACTACCTAAAGGCGCAACATCGTCCGTACCGGCCTGTCGCAGTGTAAATTCCATGGAGACCGAACAACGGCTCTCCACATCCAGTAATAGTCCCGGGGTCGTTCACATGCAGATGATTCGGCCTAAATCTCAAGAAAGATACGTCGACATCCTCAAATCCCATCACAGCCATGCCGATAATCACGTGCAGCAGAAAAAGAACAATAAGCGCAAGCTGGGTTCTACTCCAAGCCCCCCCGGAGACGGCAATTGATAGTTTGTCACGTCAAGCAGAATATTAGGGTAGAGCGAATTGAGGAGCTGCATATTTGCAAAAATAACCGCTCTGTTAAAGATCGAGGTGCAGGTCTAATTGATGTTTATATTTTGATCTGAGCTACAAGCTTGCGTAATAGTATATAGTATCCTTTAGTAGATTCATTCTATATATTTTACAAACCGGTTATTTACAAATGCTATTTCGATTTGAAGCTACTGTACTTTTTAAATTTAAAGCATAAAAACGTAAGTCGAACGATACGATTCGAATATCATTTAGCATGGAAAAATACTTATGGAAAGTATGGTATCTCTATAACTACACAGAAAACCCTAAAATTTAAAGCACGGGAAGCAAAATTCGAATAATATGCATAGAAAGCGTGATATCTAAATTTAAAATTTTAACAATACTATTTTGAATATGATTTCGCATGAAACAATATTCAATATTTATATAAATATTCTACGGTCTTGCAATTTTTCTAGATTATATTCAACAGCTCTCAAGTTAGATATACCAGTAACTTGTGATTTAGTAGGGCTAGAATTCTAGAAGCTCGGAATGACTTATCTTTCTAGCCTTGTCACAATTAGCTTATGAACAACCCTACTCTACCTGTTTTGAATTATATAGTGTTACTGTACTGAAAAAAAACATATAGTATGGTTTTATTATTTATATATATATATATATATATTAATATCTTTTCAAAATTTTAGTTTTAGAAATGTCTCTGCATCAGATGAAAATATGAATTTTATTTTAAATATTTAAAACTTGTAATACAAAATAATAATAGTGTATTTTTAGTGTTTTATCAATAACAACTTAATTAATATTTATAAGTATTTTTAGAATTGTGTTTAATAATTTTGAGGTTTATGAGTTTTTTTGGAATTATCTGTAGTCGGTACATATAAAATAATAAAAAATAATTAAAAGTATATGACCGTATCTATTTGTAATGACAATTTGTAAAAAATCAATTTATAGGGAGATGAATAT
Source organism: Larix kaempferi (assembly GCA_027924585.1). NCBI lineage: Eukaryota > Viridiplantae > Streptophyta > Pinopsida > Pinales > Pinaceae > Larix > Larix kaempferi. The sequence continues at coordinate 16,136,279 of BSBM01000560.1, forward strand.
GATAATCTTATTAGAATGATTTGAAATCAGTAAAAATACATTTTGAATGTACGGTACTGTTACTTAATTACATATTCTGACAATGTTGTTAGTTAAGTAGCAGGAGCTTATTCACACAAATTATAATCCGTATATTTCTTAGTGTGTTTACCAACCAAAAAAACACAACATACACAAGTTAGGTAAGATTCAAACATAGTAATGTAATTATTCAAATAAAAGGGATTGCTTATATATTCTACTATCTCAATCATATGATGTGGTTGGTTTAAATTGATTTGTTTTGTTAATTAAATTTTTAATACAGATATTCAGACGGAAGTTCATGCATTTCCAAAACAAGAGTTATGCAGTGGCAGAGTTAGTGTGTTCTTAGTTTGAAAAGACGAGAGAATTAGGAGAATATAAATTCATAGTAATTTTTTTTATGTTTACAATTTAGTATAGGGTAAATATATTTTAAAATTTTAACACAAGGGGTTGTTATCCAACAGAGCATTTAATAATAATAATAATAATAATAATACATATTTAATATAAAATATATTAAAAATAATTATCTTATGAGGAGCAATAACTCATTTACACTTTTTGGATGGCTGTAAATTTCTACTTAACTTATAAAGTTTAGAATTATATCAAATTTGCGCTTCTAATTTGCTATCTGAAAACAAGAGGGCCGAATGGAAGGACGACTTCTTCAAGCTAATGGCAATGAGAACTATGCTAGCAAGTTAAAGGAGTTTAGATCCCAAAATGTTGGAGTCATGTGCTTGTGTAAGGATCACCAAGAAGGACCTACAATACTTGCTATTAAGATGTTTAACAATTTGATTTTAGTTTTCATGCAACCACTAACCTTTCTCAAAATGATAATAAGGAAAAACATAAACATAAGAAATAATAATAAAATTGTTGGTAACGAGTATAAATAGAAGTGATTTCTCACTTATTTGGGCATGTTTAAGTTAGTTAATCTTATGCACAAGTGCACTGCAGAGAAAACTAGGACAATTGAAGACTTTTCTGGGGTTTTATTTTTTATTTTATTGTATATTTGATATAATTTGAATCTTAAGCTGTTTTAAGAAGATTGTTGGATTTTTTTTTTAAAAAATGTTTCCGAAGATAAATCTCTATATCTTCTTATTCTTCTACATAATTATTTTTTTTATATACAATTAAATTATATTACTATTATTATCAAAATCTAACATGATATCAGAGATGGGACAGTCCTGACTCCCGTGACTCTCTCACGAGAGGGGATGTAAACCTGCTAAGTAAGTTTATACATCAGTGTGATTTTTGGGTGTGTTCTACTAGTTGCTTTTGGCATTTTAGATCTAGATCGAATTCTGTTGATCCTAAGTTCCTTGGATGGTTCTTTTCCTTCTATTGTGGAGAGGTACCTCAGATATGTACAGATTTGTGATTTTCAGTATTATTCTGTCCCCAACAGCTCTCGATATCTGTATCCGATCTTTACAACCGGCTCTCATATGCAATTGGCTATCAAACTGTTGGTTCTCATACAACTCTCACGCAACAATCTTGCTCCAGCGATCTAGCTATACGGCACTGGCGTTTTAGTCGTTCTTTATCCTTTATCCTAAAGGATATATTAGAGCTGTATAATGAACCACCAAAATGAGTTTGCCAGAATCTAGAATCAGGCAGAGAAACAATTGCTCAAATCTTAATTTACATTACTCAAATCGCAATTTCAACCAATATAAAATCCGTCATTTAATTTAGATCACAGTTTTCTGATTACTAAAATTACATATTTGTAAATCTTGCAATTTCCAGGTAAGTTTTTGGTTTTAAGACCTCCGGAAAAATGGGGGCGTTTTAGTCGTTCTTTATCCTACGCGCTAGTGACATGGTTGTTCTGAATGTTGGGGTCGAGAACGATATCTATTTGATCACGTGGGTGATTGAGACGTGGAATATTTTTTTCTTCCTATTCAGATTTGAATTTGGCTTCGTTGCCAGGTGGTAGCGTGGATTTTCCCTCATCCCAATCAGATCGTGGTCAGTGGGATATTTTACTCCATCCGGTTATACCAATTACATTTGGTCAGATCGTGGTCCTGCTCTATCCCGAAGGGAATTATCCAAATTTTTGTTGTAGCCCAGGATCTTTAAGTTGTGCGTGTTTTTTTTAATCTGGAGATCCGAGGGTATGATCGTGGGCGTTCTTATGCAAGGTTTCCTGGATGTTTTCCATTTATCCAGTATCTCTGAGCCATGATTTGAAGGAACGCCCAATCGCACAAGTTCATGGCTCTCTGGGAGGACTCTGATTTGTGGTTTCGATCGCATGGATACGTTGATTTTTTGGGTAGATTGCGGCTGCGGTGCTTTGGATCGCACACCCTGTGGATCTACTATTTGCTTATATCCGAGTTTTAGTTCAAAGAAGGTCGTTTAAGGAATACTGTCTTGTGGTGCGATTCCAGCTTGTTGATGCAGTGATGGAGAAGGGGGGGTCTACCACCGTTGGACATAGTGCGTAGCTCTTCCTCCTCAAAACGGATCTATTTCATTTTGGGTTTTCTCATTGCTATGTGCAGCGGTAGCTTCTCGTGGAGGGCTCTCAGTTTGCTCTTTTGCACGTTCCTGGATTCGTTTCCCTTGGTTGGCCTGGCTTTTCTTGGCCCTGATCGTTACTGGTTTATCATGAGATGAGATTTTAGAGTCTGGGCGTCTTTTGCAGTCGACGACAGTGAGGCTGTTGCGGCAAAACAAGTGAAGATACGTATTTGTATTTAAATTGTTTTTAAACATATTTGTATAGTGAAGCATGATATATACCATTTTCCTTTATGCATGAACGAGATTGACGAGCAGTAGGCTCATGTAATGCATGTATCCTATAGTGTTGCACAAGCATTTCATGAGTCCTTGATGGAGCTAGTAAGGATGAAACTTTTTTGCTAGCATGTTGAGGGTAATGCACGTTCTTGATAGTCTGTTCTGGTGAAGATGGAAGGCCTCTAGATAGTTGCAAAGTGTGTTTTGGATATGGATGGGTGTTGTGTTGAAGCATTGGTTAAGATGCTTACGTGTGAACTATTGAAATGTCAATATGATTTAATTGAATTTCATGATTATGCAATGTTGTTAACTATTTGATTGAACCTGCCTTGTAGGAAACGAGCATATGATATGGTAAGGATGGTGAGACTTGCTCAAAAGGACAAGTGATGGATGAGAAGTCATCCACATTACAGATCCCATTGATATTCAGTGTTCAAGAGGGAGCACTAAGGATTTTGTGACAAAGAGGGAAACTACATATTGATAGCATCGGGCAGATATTCATTCATGGAGCATTGGCTAATAGTGAATAGCCATTGACGTCATTTTACTCCTTTGGTACCCAGGATGTTATCATAGAGCCGATTCTCTGGTTGGTCTTTTGACTAAGGAGAAGCTCCAAGTAGAGTCTTGAGAAGAGACTTGAAGTGCTAACATCGCGGATGTTAGCATAGAGTTGATTCTCTGGTTGATATTTTGACTAAAGAGAAGCTCTAGGTAGAGTCTCGAGAAGAGACTTGAAGTGCTAACATCAGGAATGTTAGCATAGAGTCGATTCTCTGGTTGGTCTTTTGACTAAGGAGAAGCTCTAGGTAGAGTCTCGAGAAGAGACTTGAAGTGATAACTTCGGGGATGTTAGCATAGAGTCGATTCTCTGGTTGGTCTTTTGACTAAGGAGAAGCTCCAGGTAGAGTCTCGAGAAGAGACTTAAAGTGCTAACATTGGGGATGTCAGCATAGAGCCGATTCTCCAATTGGTCTGTTGACTAAGGAGAAGCTCCACGTAGAGTCTTGAGAGGAGACTTGAAGTGTTGACATCAAGAAATATTCTTCCAAGGAGATCTTGGTGGATGGGGTCCATAAAAGATTTAAATAAGACTCGAGATGAATATGCCTAGTTTGTGTACTTCCATGGTGGGCTTGGAGTGGTTAATAATGCCTCCCTCATTGAGAGGGAGTGTTGATGATTGCAACATCGATGATACATTATCCCTGAGACAGGGAGAATGGTGTGAATCTCCCTTGAGAGGGAGAGAGAGGGACTTGAGTCTCCTACATGATTCTTCTTGAGGGACTGAGTTGTGTTGAAGACCTTCCTTATGAGGACGATATGTTCATGACAAGCCCTGATGTTCAAATGACATCCAAATGTCTTCTAGGATGATGATACCTCCCTAGCTTAGAGGGAGTGTTAGTGTTTGTAGCATCAGGAGGTCTAATACTCAAGTCAGCCCAAAGAAATAATAATATTTGATATTAAATGTGCAAGTTGACTCCAAGAAATATGGAAGGGTTAACCATAAAACTGGTATAAATAGAAGTGACTTCTCACTTATTTGGGCATCCAATTCTTGCTCAAGTCAATTGATCTTATGAGCAAGTGTAGGGCAGAGAAGAGAGAAGACAATGACAATAGAGGACTTTTTTGAGGTTTTATCTTTTATTGCATATTTAGATCTTGAATTGTTTCTCTAACTAAGGAAGGTTGTTAGGTTTTCTTCCCTTGAGAAGGGTTTCCTAGGATAAATCTGTGTCTTCTTGTTCTTGTGCATGGTTATTCTTTCTGTGATCCATATTTGTTTCTGGTGCATACATTTGAATTATATTGCTTTTATTATCAAAATCTAACAAAAATGAGATTAAGAAAGGATGACATTAGCATGAAAATGATAAGAAGATATCACAATGTCTCCACAACTTGTGCTCGTTTTAGAAATCAATACAAAATTTCAAAGGAGAATTGACAGCATATTTGTCTGTATTTCTGTAAATTTCCAAGTACGGTAAATTTCCCTTATTTGCATATATGACATACATCTCATTCCAAGTCCTTAACTCAACCACAACTATTTACTAACCTAGGATTTTGCTTCCTGTGTGGAGACATTGAGTTTTAATTCGAATGGATTAATTACAAAGTAATAAGTAGAGTATATAGTTGAATGGACTGATTTCAAAGTGTAACAAACCAAATTGAAGATAACTCTTGTATTTCCATATATGTTGAAAATTATGTGAAATCATTATATTAAATCGTAGTAACTTTGAATAAGATTATTTTGGAACTTTGCTGTAATATTGTGAGGCTTCCTAGTTACAAGTCTTAGATAGTATTTTGTTTACTAAGAAAAAATATTACTATAGCATAACATTATACAAAGTACAATCTCTATTGTTTTGCTTACTTTATTGAGAAATCAATTTATATGATTAATTAACTTTATTGAGAAATCAATTTATATGATTAATTAACTAGGAGTTAACTGAGAAGTGATCATCAAACTAGAATTGAAATTACATTACTATTTTTCTATAGTAAATTTATTTTATATCAATGACTTGATTTCAATGTTTTATGCATTGATTTTATTATATTGTTCTTAAATTTACATTTCAGTTTTAGTTTTAGTACATTGTTTTCAGCTTTATTCATATATTTGGTTATAGTACTACATTTTAATGTTTGTTATCCTATCAATTTGCGCATCTATAGTAGTAGTTGGTTGCAATAATTTGAATACCAGATTCATATCAATCTCAAACTATAAATATTACAGTATATAAAAATGTATCATCATCTAGATATGCAGATGTTTATGATAAATCTGGAAGAGACCATCGTATCTATAGCTCATGAGAAGTAGGGGGATGAAATAACAATATAATACGTGCAATATTTTGTAGCCTTGAATATGTACTTGCAACTGGGAGAAATGAAGTGAAGGAAGCCACCAAGACAGATGACCCAGGTTCCTAATCCGAATATTCAAAATTGTAAAATCTTCAAAATATGACTGCCAAATCTGAAGATTCAACAGTGGAGTGTTAGTCATTGTCAAGATTAGTAATCTCATGTGTCGTTTTTGGTTAAGTTAGTTGAGTTAGGTGTTGACTAATACATTATTTGACCCATGGTATTCACTGGCCCATAGTATTAACCAGTTGTTTTGTCTTTTGTAGTCCTATATATATCTGTGTAAATAATAATGAGAAGGAAATTAATATGGCCTTTGTGTTTCCGCTCTATTCTGTGTCTCTGCAAACTTTATCATGGTATTAGAGCTCACAGCCTGATCCTTAGATCTTGTTTTTTGGGTAATCCTTTTTAGAAACTTGACAGCACACACACATGACTGGAAGTTGAAGCACGAGACGGAGATGAAACACTTGGGCCGTGACCTTTTTTCTCTCATTTGTTTTTCCCCACGATCCGTTGAAGTCGTAACCCGATCCGGCGAAGTCGCACACCCAAAAAACCCCCTGAAGAGACCCTGGTGCACTCCTGTTGAAGGAAAACTGTGCCAAATACTGAACTGTCTCACCCTGCCTCAAAACAAACTGCGCCGCTATCTCACCCTGCCTGAAAACAAACTGTGCCGCTGTCTCACCCTACCTGAAGACAAACTACGACACTGTCTCACCCTGCCTGAAGACAAACTGCGACGTTGTCTCACCCTGCTTGAAGACAAACTACGATGTTGTCTCACCCTTCCTGAAGACAAACTACGATGCTGTCTCACCTTGATAGAAGGAAAATTGCGACGATGTGCCTTTACTTATAGAATTTTGTTCGTCTTACCCCGGCGGCGCACTATGTGAGTTAGAAGCTTGCACCGGTCAGTTTAACAATTGTCATACTCCATGGAAAGCCTGAACATGAAGCCTATCTCAGGTCCAATGCTGAATGACAAGAATTATGAATTCTGGTCTATAAAGACGCAGACCTTTCTACAGCTCAACAAATGTTGGGATATGGTCTAAACGGAGTTCGCGGAAGCTAATCTCACTACGATGACTAATGAAAATAAGAAGGCCCTCGACGAAAGCAAAGATCACAATCTCACTGCAAAGTGGTTAATCCAAAGTTTCCTTGAGGAGTCCATTTTCCCACGGATCGCCAAAGCTACGACAGCACATCAGGCATGGAATCTCCTCCAATATGCATACAAAGGTACAGATCGAGTTAAAATGGTAAGAATCCAAACCTTTCGACTCCAATTTGAAAGTCTTGAGATGAAGGACACAGAGATTGTTGATCAGTTTATGACTAGGGTTTCTGGGATTGTCACGCAATTCCAAACCTATGGCAAAGCCCTAGAGCAGAAGGGTATTATTGAAAAGGTACATAGATGCCTCACTAAGAAATTCTCTAAGGTGGTTACTGCCATAAAAGAATCTAAGGATCTGTTGACGTTTACTCTAGAAGAGTTAACATGGTCACTTTTGTCTCATGAAGCTAGGCTCAGTCAGGAAGACGAGTCTCTATCTCATGCATTTAGCACTCAGACTTCTTTCAATAGAGCTCGAGGTTGAGGAGGCAGAGGATGAGGAAGAAGAGGAAAGAGTTCTAATTCCATAGAGGATAGAACTGAACATGAACACCATGAACACACAGATCACTATGAGCACAGTCATAACCCTCAGAACCAGAGAGGAAGAGGAGGCAAGAGATGGACTAATAGGTCCAATGTCTACTATAAATACTGCAAGAAATATGGCCACTATGAATGTGACTGCGAAAAGAAACAAGCAGATCAGAACAGTGGCAGAGGAAATGTCTCCAATGTTGAAGAAGATTCGTCAGAATTTATGTTTTTGTCATACCAAGCTATTGAAGCAGAACATCAATCAGATGTATGGTTGTTCGATAGTGGATGCAGCAATCATATGATAGGTAACAAATCATTGCTTTTGACCTAGACCCATCTATTAATTCAAAGATCAAACTGGGTGATCATTATCTTGTTCCTGCATAAGGCAAAGGTACAGTTCCTATACTTACTAAACATAATGAGAAGAAGTACATAAATGATGTATTCTATGTTCCAAATCTTAAGGTCAATCTTATCAGTGTGGGTCAACTGATTCAAAATAAGTATGATGTTAATTTCATTGATTCCTGTTGTGTTGTCTATGAAAAATCTCCTAGTAGAAGACTGCTAGCCAAAATAGAAATGACCAAAAATAGAATTTTCCCACTCAACCTGAGGAGTGCTATCTTGTTAGAGTCATGTGCACATACTATCTCCATTCAAGACGAAAACTGGTTGTGTCATTGTAGGTATGGTCATCTACTCTTTCAGAGTCTCTCTCATCTACAAAAAAAATCCATGGTCATAGGATTACCAGTCATGAATGAACAGTCAAACCCTTATGAAGACTATATTTTAGGGAAACACCAAAGGGACATCTTCCCCCCTTCTACAAATAGAGCCAAAGAACACCTTGAACTTGTTCACATACACCTATGTGGACCCATGCAAACCTAGTCTATAGGAGGTAGTCTGTATTTCCTAACATTTATTGATGACTATAGTAGGAAAGTATGGATTTACTTTCTGAGAAATAAGTCAGAAGCTTTCTCCAGATTCAAAGAGTTCAAAGCATTGACTGAAAAGCAGTCAGGTAAACCACTCAGAATACTCAAATCAGACGGTGGAGGTGAGTATGTCTCTCATGATTTTTCAGAGTTCTGTAAGCACCATAGCATCTAGCATCAGTACACCACCAGATACACTCCACATCAGAATGGAGTTGTAGAATGGAGGAATCGGACCATCATGAACATGGCCCGAAGTATGTTGTCATATAAGAAGTTATCCGATTATTATTGGGCAGAAGGTGTTGCATGTTCAGTATATCTTTTGAACAGGTCCCCCGCAGTAAGTGTCAAAGACAAAATACCTAAAGAAGCATCGAGTGGCACTCAGATTAGTGTCTCACATCTTAGGTTATTTGGATGTGTTGCATTCACACACATACCTGATTAATTAAGGAAGAAGTTAGACAAGAAGAGTGAAAGGTGTATTTTCACAGGCTATAGTGAACAACATAAAGCCTATAAGTTGTATAATCCTGTCACCAATAAATTAGTGGTGAGCGGAGATGTCACATTTCTGGAAGATAAACGTTGGACTGATATAGCAGACATTCGGCAGAATGACAGTCCCGTACCACCAGAACCACTCAAAATGCCTAGACTTGAAGTACAGCAGTAGCAACAGCAAGAATGGACCCTAGCAGATAGTCCACTACAGAACCAGAGAACCAGAAGCATAAGGGATTTATATGAACAAACTCCTGTCATTAATGAGAAGCTACAGTATGCTCTATTTTCATGTCATCCAACATGTTTTGAAGAAGCAGCAAAAGATCCATAGTATTTCCAAACAATGAATGAAGAGATTGATTCTATTGAGAGGAATCATACTTGGGATCTAGTTGATCTCCCATCAGATAAAAGTTGCATTGGTGTAAAATGGGTCTATAAGACCAAGTTGAATGAAAAATCAAATAGAAAAGTACAATGCAAAGCTTGTTGCAAGAGGTTTTGCTCAGCAATATGGTGTAGACTATGATGAAACCTTTGCTCTAGGAGCAAGGATGGACACCATCAGAGTTGTACTTGCAATAGCAGCTCAAAACCAGTGGCCTGTTTACCAAATGGATGTGAAATCTGCCTTTCTGAATGGCATACTTGAAGAAGAAGTCTATGTAAATCAGCCACCTGGTTATGCTGTCAAAGGTCAAGAACACAAGGTATCTAAGATGAAAAAGGCCTTGTATGGTATCAAACAAGCTCCAAGAGCTTGGTACAATGGAATTAACTCTTATCTCATCAATAATGGGTTGAGCAAAAGCAGCAATGAACCTACGATGTATGTTAAAACAGATAAGCAAGGTAACATTCTACTTGTATGTCTTTATGTTGATGATATGATCTATACTGGAAATTTGATGCTAGAAGAGTTTAAGACAGTCATGAAAAAGGAGTTTAAGATGACTGATCTTGGTCTTATGAAGTTTTTCCTTGGTCTAGAAGTTGATCAAAGTGAAAATGGGATCTTCATCTATCAGCATAAGTATGCTACTGACATTCTGCATAGATTCAAAATGGATAAATGTAAACGAGTAGAAACCCCTATCGCAACATGAACCAAATTAAGCAAGAATGATGAAGGACATGCAGAAAATTCTACATTTTACAAAAGATTAGTAGGTAGTTTAATGTATTTGACTACTACTAGACCTGATTTGATGTATGTTGTCAGACTTATTTCTAGATTCATGGAATCTCCCAAAGATTCTCACTGGAAAGTTGGAAAAAAGAATACTGAGATATATGTTGCAGGTACAATTGATTATGGACTTTGGTACACTCATTCACAGGACTGTACTCTCATAGGGTACACAGATAGTGATTTTGCAGGTAGTATTGAGGATAGGAAAAGCACATCTAGTTATGCTTTCCATTTTGGTACTAGTCTTATTTCTTGGGATTCTTAGAAACAACCCATTGTGAGCATGTCTTTAGCAGAAGCAGAATATATTGCAGCAACTATAGCAGCATGTCATGCAGTTTGGCTCAGAAGACTCTTGAGGGACATGGGACATATAGAAAAAGAACCAACAACCATCTATTGTGACAACAGTTCTACCATACAGTTGTCTAAACATAATGTATTTCATAGGAAGAGTAAACACATTGACACTCGCTATCACTTTATACATGAGTTAGTCAATAATGGAGAGATTAGTTTGATGTTTTGTGGCTCTAAGGAGCAGTTAGCTAATATTTTTACCAAACCTTTGGGTACATTTGCATTTGAGTTTCAGAGGCAGCACTTAGGTATTGATAGTGCTGACCACACCATCCCACTTGAGATTAAGGGGGTGTGTTAAGAGTAGTAATGTCATGGGTCATTGTTGGTTAAGTTAGTTGAGTTAGTTGTTGACTAATACATTAGTTGACCCATGGTATTCACTGGCCCGTAGTATTAGCTAGTTGTTTTGTCTTTTGTAGTCCTATATATATCTTTGTTTAGTAATGAGAAGGCAATTAATATGCCCTTTGTGTTTCCGCTCTATTCTGTGTCTCTACAAAAATTATCAGTCATGACAAAAATTTCAATGGAATCCTGAAATTTATGATGTGGTGAGTTCTGGAATTTGTTTCAGAAGTATTTCACAAAAAATCTTGTCACTGACCTCTCCTATATCAATCTCCTTGATAAAAATTATAAAAGTGAGCAAGAAAGAAAATCCAGCTCCTACTCAGTAGGATTCTAGGACTTTCATAGGTAAACCGTGTAACTTGCTCTATGTATTCATCTTTCCAATGAACCAAATATTCTTGTTTTTTTTACTCGTCATCCTTTCGACTACTCTTTCATCTAGCATTTTTGCAATTTCTTACCACTACTATTTCATCTCTGATTGCTGCAATTTCTTCCTCTAAGGATCTACTTTTCTAGTCAACAATATAATTATCATGTTTCATGAACTATTCCATGGTATTTATACCAACATAGATTCATCTTAAAAAGGATCTACCAAGTGCTGAGAGAAATCAAATCTCTCAAAGTGCAAACCTATTTTTAGAGTGAAAATGTTGAGTAACACTTATAAATGTTTTAAATCTAATTTGAGCGAACATGTTATTTTTAATAATAAAAAAATTATTTTTTTAAAAGAACACTTATCACTCCAGGATGAGTACTGAAGGAGTTACACATCCCTTACTGAACACTAGAATGAGCCTCTTCGACACAATAAATCAGTAACATTGAATATAGGTGAAATATTCAATTTTATAAGAATCTCTAACACAATTTTAAATTATTATTAAAAAAATTATTCAAAATTTTATAAAGACTAATTTCTTTTTTTCCCTTTCCTTCGTGAAATGCATTAATGCTCAAACTCTTTCTTCAAAAACTTGGATCCTTCTTTTCAGATTAGTTATTTGCTGGTATTGTTGGCTATTTTTCTACAAACTTTGATCCTCCTTTTCAGATTAGCTCTTTTCTTGTATTGTTAGCTATTTTCCTACAATTGTTTCTTCATGTGTTCTTGGACCTCCTTCATGTGGTTTACAAATATATGCACTCTTTTGGTTTCTTTATGGTAGTGGTGCCAAGTCAATCACTCTTTTTAGTGATCTTTTATTAATAATCTAAAAAATTGATTTTACATGTAAATCTATTCATTGAAAATTCATCTTGTGCTAGAACTATGTTCCAATGATCCTACCCTTTCTCAAATCAAACATCTTAGTAGATTTCAAATACCCTTATTAGGAACCTTATTTTTCCCATTCATTTATCGATTCCCAACGAAGTTGTTGTCCCTATCTAATGTTATACTTATAAGAAATCCATGCAATATAATAATTGTTTTAAAGAACAAAACAACTATATTGATGGAATCATTAGTCTTCTTACAATGAGTAAAATGTGTCTTTTTAGAAAACCTTTCGAGAACAATCCATATTGATGTCCTCCCATGGTGTCTACAATCCAATTCTTTGACTTTTGTCCTTTGCATGTTGGTCCTAATATCATCAACGGTGTCTACAATCCAATTCTTTGACTTTTGTCCTTTGCATGTTGACAACTATTCAATTTTAATTGACATCTAAATATCCTTATCAATTCCTAGCCAATAGTATTTCTCCTCAACTAGTGCTTTGGTCTTGTCAACACCAAAATCTCCACTTAAGCCTACATTATGCATGTCTTGGATAAAATTTTCTCTCATAGATCCTCTTGGAATACACAATTGATTATTTTTAAAAAGAAACCTTGATTTTGATCTTCATCTCTTATAGAGTATTAAAGACATTCACATAATCTTCCATGGTCTCACCATTCTCAATCCTAAGATGAAACAACTCCTTTCAAAGGAATAACTTATTTACCAGATACTTTGACTTATACAAATTCCCCAACTTATCCCACATTTTTTTGCATTCTCTTGTTTGGAAACATTTAATAACAGTGAATTTGAGAGGAAGAGACAAATTATGCTTCTAACTTTTCTCTCCAACTTTTCCCAATATTCTTTCAACATACTAGGGAGATTTGTACTTGGATCCACATCAATCCATTGATCTGTGCCTAAAATAAGATATTCCATCTCTAGTTTCCAAAACTCTAAAGTTTGGCCATTAAAATTCTTGATTTCTATTCTTAGACACCTCACCTTTTCCTTGAACAAGTTATTGTGTAAAGCTCCCACTACAACATAGGTTTATCACAAACCAATGTCCCAAACGTCTTATAGAATGAATACCCTAAAATTATTGGAGCTTAAAATGCAATTACAAGGGTCATTGGCAGGCAAAATACATTAGGCCATGTGTGTCTTCACAGGGAGTACTAATGTTATTTAGAAAGAATAAATATGGAACCTTAATGTTGGCTATGGATTACATACAATAAATAAGATTACCATAAAGAACAAGTATTATTTACCCTGAATTTATGACCTCTTTGAACAAATGAGAGAGAAAAGGTATTTTCAAATATTGATTTAAGGCGTAGTTTCCATAAGTCAAAATCAAGGTAGAAGGCATCCAAAAAACAACCTTTAGAAAAAGTTTTCGCCACTATGAGTTTGTGATGGTGCCATTTGGTCTCACTAATGCACCATATACATTAATGTGTCTTATGGCATGTACTCGATAGCCTCAATTCCCCTTTGCAGATCATGGGGTATGCTTAAGCCAGCTTAAACCCAACAAATTCATGCTTCTATTACCAATACTTGGAAAAATACTATATGTTTATAATAAAGCCATAGCAGTAGCGAAAAAAAATGCATAGAAAGCAATAAAACTACATATTCCATGCTAATTATGAAATTTAGTCATGCCATAATCAAGCAAACATGCTCAAGTTTATGATGCGCAAATATATACTTAATTAAGAAAATGTAATAGCTCGAATAAACATGACATTTCAAAATAAACACTTATCTTTGAAAATATCCTTCAACCCAACTATGGGCAAAGGAAGTTATGCCTAGCCTTAAGCTCTTTGTTAATCATTTAATATCTTTGATAGAGTCCACCCTCGAGCTAGGGCTATAATTCCAAAAGGGGTGGAATTCCACCTCTTTTCTTCTTAGCTTAACCACACTAACCTAGAGCACTACCTCACCCAAGGTCACCTATCCTCTACCCAAGTGGTGAAGAAAACCCCCTCTGCAGTTGAACCCAACATTTCACTCATTCCCCATTAGCCTGCACACTATCAAATATGGTCCCCCCTTCTCTACTCTCTATTCCCTCAAGTTGTCCCCATCACCTTATGTCGCTCTAGCATATGCCACCCAAGAATTTTCCCTAATAAGGCTCCGGGGATGTCACACTGCTTGTTAGGTTTCCTAGCTTTCGAGAACCAAGCATCAAGCACCATTTTATCATGGTAACTATGATATTGTTTATTAGGGTGGAATCAAGTGAGCTACACAATGGATTCCATGATATAAGAAGCACCTCCAATGCTCTAAGCATAATTTCTCAATCAGACAAAATGACACTGAATGGTACAAAAATACCCCTAAGCAGAGTCGTTAGATGATCAAATGAAGATAATAGGATTGATCAAATTATGTGAATCCCAATAAGAAATATGATCTGCATGATCTTAGCAAGTGGCGCTCATTGAAAGTTCACTTAAAACCCCCCCTTAAACCTAATTAGGATAAGCATTATATAAATATTAATGGATAATGACCTATAACTGAGACAATTAAGTGATCAGGGTCTTTCCCTAGACCTCCCCTTTAATTTCCTCCTCTCATGGAATCATAGACCCCCATTCTCATTTTCCCCTTCCTTCCCATGACAACTAGTATGAGACTTATATTAATATCACCAACATGAATATTTACAATATATTTGGTCATATAGACCATTTCATGAGGATTCTAGCCTCATTATCATGTACAAATTACATATTTACATTTTGGGGTCAAAACAAGGTGTTACATTCCACTCCCCCTTCATTTGTGCACCCTCCTTGGTGCATATGATCACTTTGTATACTATTTACACCAAAAAAATTTAAACAAGAATGGGTATGCCTCCCATATAGCATCCTCCATCTCCAACATTGCTTCCTCATCAATATAATGTGTCCATTGGACCTTTATTTACCACATCTCTCTATTCCTTACCAAAATAGTTTTATGTTAAATGATGTGCACAGTCTATACTGGAACATCTTGTTTGGGTTCTACCTAGATCACAGACCAATCAATGATGTGGTTAGGATATAAAGTGCATGCTTTTTCAATAACAGACACATGAAAAAATTCCTCAAATGAATGTAACCATGCAATGCATTTGCATATGAAACAAGTCCTATCCTAGCCAATATCTCAAAAGGACCAGAGAATCTAGGTACTATCTTAGGATAGATTACAAGCTTTAATGAGTTATTCATAGGAATGAATTTTAGATACATATGATCCCCCACTTGGAATTATTTGTATATTGTTCCCTTGTCTAGATAATTTTTGTTCCTATCATGTGTTGCCTTCAAATTTTGCATGGCGTTTACCATGTCTTGTTCCATTTCCTTAAGTATGTCTAGCCCAACTACTACTTTGTTTGTTGGAATATCCAAATCGATTGGAGTATTACACTTCCCTCCACTTCAAAGGGACTCATCTTAAGGGAAGCATGATATCCCTTATTGTAGGCAACCTCCACTATGTGTAGATGGATTTCCCACTTAGATGGTTGATCCATCACAACAAACATGGGTTTTCCACTGCTACACAAAGTTGGAGTAATACATGATACACACATTTCAACTTAGGGTTTAGAGAGTGTTTGTATTGACAACTAGATAACGAAATTGCCAAATCATGGATCATTGATGGAAGATTAGGTACATGAATACCTTTGATAGAATATTAGTAGGAAAAGGTAATAATAAGACTCTTAGACTAAGCTCTAGGGAATTTACAATAGGTAGAAGTAGAAAACTGAACATGAATGGGGATAATCTAGAGTAGTCCAAAAGAGAATTTTTCCTAGTAATTTCAATCATGCTATGGATAACTACCATATATTCATTTAGGCCCTAAGAACTAGATAGAGCTTCCATACCACTATTAGAATCACCAAAATGAAGAAAAGAATGAATGCCCATTGCATTGATATGATACACATATAAATACATTAGATGCGACCCTTAGTTTGATATTCCAAGAGGTCTCTTGGAATTTTGATGACTCTTCATATTCACCATATGACTCCACAAGGATTACATTACCAACATTCTTAAAATGATAGCCATAAAATGTTTAGCCATATTTTTTTACAAATATTCAAACTTTTATGGATTTTTTATACCTTATAGAAACTTTTAGTGATTTTTTGTGTAAAATTCTTTTATACTATACAAAAATTTAACTAAGCCATTTTAAGAAAAATGGAAATTGGCAATTTTGTTTTATGATTGGGCAAAATTTAGCCCCATAAATTTTCCATGTTTCTCAACAATTGAGCTATGCACATCTTGTTTGGATGCATTGTAGTCCTTTATAAAGGCCATTGGATGGCGTAATAAGCAAGTTATCTTACATTCATATTTGATATGTTAGTAATTTTTTATTATTTGTTTTTGAGTTATTCTTGGCTCTAGGTGATGAGCTTCTTCCCTTTACATTTGCATCAATATTCCAATGATTTAGGAAAGAAACTACATCACCAATACAACCACTTTTGATCTTATAATCTTATAGTGACTTTTATTATAACTATAAACTTCATATCTATATATAATCACTATGCTAACAAAGAAGTCAAAAAAACCATTTTTTCTTTTCTAAAATTGAAATTCTATAATATTTTCAATTAATTATATTTTTAATGCTAATTCCAATTTAACTAGTAATAAAATTCAATTTCAAAATACTTATAAAAATGAACTTCTTCCAAATACTTGACATTATAAACAAAATCATAATATACAATTTATTTGTATTTAATGATCATTACCTTTGTTGTAGGGCACCTTACTAAATTAAAAACATCATTTCCCTATGACGAGTGATGTCTAACTTTGTGGATGGGTCTAGCTTTCAAATGATTAAGAGAAGTCTTATTTTCCTCGAAATACATCAAAATCATCTTTAATTATAATTATAAGAGTAATTAGGTGGTATAAAATTTTATTATAAGAATAATTAGGTAGTATAAAATCTCATAATAACACTGGAAACCAATTTTTTCCTAAATTTCTTATCCTAAATTAGTTAAACTTCTTCTCCATTTAATCTATACAACTTAATAATATAACTTATTAACATTGTCTTATAATTTAAAGTATTGTATTTAATTACAAAACTTAGGAAACTCCATTTAATCTATACAATTTAGTAATAATATAACTTATTAACATTTTCTTATAATTTAAAGTATTGTATAATTACAAAATTTCGAAAACTCTTTTTTCAATATTAATTTTAAAATTTTAAAAATATATAAATAAAAATATAACATTTTATATTACCTTTAAGGATTTTAGTATATTTAATATATTTAAAATTGTAAATCTGAAATCTGTTTTTCAAAATTATACTATAATGATGTTTTCTCACACATTATTAATATATCTCATTAGTGAAATTTTATTTCACATCATTCCTCTATTCCATATATCTCATTAGTGAAATTTTATTCCACATCATTCCTCTCATAACATGAATATTCCACAAGATATAGACACTTCCATTTCCAATACTATTGAAAACTAGTTATAGCCAAAAACCCATGTTTGATAAATTAAAGGATATGAATAACTATGTTTCCATATTAGTTTTGAATAATAATTTTGAATTAAATTGATATAGATCTATCTTAAAAAGAGATCTACCAAAAATTCATAGAGATCAAATCTTTTAAAGTGTAAACTCATTTTTAGAATGTAATTATTGAAGAAGCATTTTAATTTATTTAGTTTTATATATATGTCATCTTAAATGTTTTAAATTGCACAGAAAGAATTACACATCTCTTACTACTGTGATGTAGAATACAGCTTCTTAAACACAAAAATGATCTTGATTATCAATTTGGCCACGAAAATAGTCTTAACTTTTTACTTTGAAAAGTATATGATATCCTAGGGACGTTTCTCGATGGGGTTGCATGGGAGCCCCATCGTAGATGAAAGTCGTGCTTGAAGAGGAAATCCTCTGGATTTGCGTTCAACTTTTGAATTGGAATTGGAATTTTTTATTTGGCTCTTTGCCAAAATAGAATTTGAATTAACAAAACCCATATCATTTGGATTTTTTTATTTGGTTCTTTGCCAAAAGGGAATATGGAATTTGACAACCCAGAACACACTTTCCAAGTAGAATAGAGAATTACCGAAAAGATATGGATTTTTTTATTTGGTTCTTTGCCAAAAGGGAATATGGAATTTGACAACCCAGAACACACTTTCCAAGTAGAATAGAGAATTACCGAAAAGCCAGAACAAACTTTTTCAAGCTAAGCGTCCACAATTTGGTCCGCCGCCCGGAGATAGCGACATCGGGCATGTGATATATTACTGAACAGAGTCGAGGCGGGTCAATGCGAACCTTTCCCGCGTAACTGCCGCCCTCTTGTCGCCATCGGACTTTATTCAAAGTCAGTAAGGGGTGCATGACTGACCTGCCCATCCAGTCCCCTCCGGTCCCGCTCTGAATAGCATAACAGACCAATTAAACGGCTTCTAGCGTAGTAGTATCTATCTTTTAGTACGTTTATTCTTATTTTTTTTACCAACCAGTCATTTAGAAATGCTATTTCGATTTGAAGGTAGTGTACATGTAAATTTAAAGCATAGAAACACAATTCGAACGATAGGATTCGAATATGATTTGGCATGGAAAAATACTTATAGAAAGTATGTTATGGTTAAAAGCTAAAAGTTAAAGCACATGAATCAAAATTCAAGAGATTATGATACTGTTTTGGCTTTAAGGAAAGTATTATAGACTCAGGAATTGGATTATCTCTTTTCTCTTATGATTTAGGTCACGATTACATGTTCTTGAACATATATGGGTCGTATATTGATAGAATCAAATACTGGGATTTTCTTTTTTCAAAGTCTTGTATAAACATTTCGAACTTAATTTTGGGAGGAGACCTAAATTTTTCATTAAGCCTTTCATAGGTTTGGGGACCTAGCTCTCGGGAGGACAGTCTTTCAGATTTATTTAAAAAGAATTTGCTAGAGGTAAGACTAGTTGATGTTGCTCCTGAAAAATTGCAACCATCCCGGACAAATAAAAGGACTGGTCTAGAATGTGTTGCCAAATGTTTAGACCGTTTTCTAGTCTCTCAAGGTATGCTAGAGTCCCCTATAATATCCCCGATACTTTTCAATTATTTTGATTTAAGTATTTTTGAAATACTTTCCAAATAATTATTATTTGTAAAAGAGTTATAAAACTCTATACTCACATTCATGTGGGTGAATATTATATTATTATTAATAAAAAAAAGGACACTTGGAGTAACCACTTGAAAGAGGAGGGGACACCATCATGAGACAATGAACAAGTGGATAGCAAGCAAGATATTTTGTAGGATAGCAAGCAAGATATTTTGTAGCAATCAAATCCAAGTCAAAATCTCAGCAAGTTGACCAGATCCACAATTATAGGGATCAAGATATTTGCTAGAGATTTGATTGAGATGGCACAAGACCTAGGCAAAAACTATATAATGGTGCACTAAGAAGACACAGACACTATGTAGTGCATGGAGAGATGGTTGCTATGTTGAGGGAAAGCCACTGAGTATTTTTCTCTCTTTGTTGAAAGTCCATCACTTGGTCTGCTACAGACTCTATGGAAGAGTGTTGCGTTCATATTTGCTTAGCTAGTTCATTGGTCCATGGTGGTGATCCAGCTCGGGGGTGAGGTTGAACAAGTAGAGTGGTTGTCCTAGTCTATGGTTGGGAGGAATTGAAAGACTCCAAGTGTTTTTCCCATTTGTTTTCAAGTAAGTAAATTTTATTTTGTGTGTGTGCTCAATAATTTTATGAATGAAGTATTTTGCTCAAATGTTTACTACGTATCCGTAGTGAGTGGCAGGTTGTATTTTCATGGTTTTTTTATTATGGAATAAAGCAATGAGTGATAAGCTAAGCTCTATAGAGTAGATTACCATAGCATAGTTTGTTTATGTCAGATTTAAGGTATGTTACAATGTGGTATCAAAGCCTAGCTCGGATCTAAGGGCTAGCCATTTGTTTTCTGCTATCGCTCATGATAAGAGTATTTTTACTATCGAAGTTCTCAAAATATCAGTAATTGCACCAAGTATTTTGAATTGAATGTTTAATCAAGGATCAATTGTTCGTGGCTTAACTCTCATGAATTGAATGTTTAATCAAGGATCAATTGTTCGTGGCTTAGCACTATCCTTAGTTTTAGCGAGTATATGACCTGGATTTACTGAAAATTTTACAATATTGTTTTGGTTCTTACATCGAGACTATGCAGTGTGCAATACTATGGTCATGTGCTTTTAAATCAATCTACAACATTACAGAGGTAGTTTGTATTGTTTATATATCATATTTTTTTTTTAGTTGGATTTCCTATAGAGGAACAATTGCTGCTATATGTCGATCACGGTAAGGTTAGTTCACTACTACATAGAGGGGGGTTTTAAGACAATATTTAAGACATTTATTGGCTAAATTGTCTTAAACCGAGACAAAAAAAACTTGTGTATTGTCTTTAAGCGCGTGTCTCAAATTATTGTCTTAAAATATTGTCTCTATAAAGACGATATAGAAGACAAATATTATTGTCTCTCCAGAGACATTTCATTTTTGTCTCTATTGAGACAGTAGCTGATATTGTCTCTATAGAGACTATATATCCTTAATTCCAACTATTGTCTCTCTAAAGACAATATAAAAAAAAATTATTAAAAAAAATAAAATAAAAAATTAATTTAAATATTATTTGATAGGTTCAGTAGAAGTCGCATCCCTCCACAGTAGAAGGAAGCATCTCCTTGACGTAGCTTCTTGACGTACTAAAGGGAGCCCACGGGCATTCACATTTGACACAGTGTGGAAGTTGTTATTATTGCACACTCAACAGCAGAATTCCAACAATATCAATACCAGCAACATAATTCCACCAATATCAATACCAATGGAGTAGCATGCTTGATGCTCCAAGTTATATAAATAGATTGTATTCATCAATGAGGAAGGCGACCCCTTCTGTCCAATATATGTAGTCCAATCCATCCTAAACCGGCCAGCATACAATATTCTAGTCTCTTAACTGGATTACCAAAGAACAACTTAACCTGGCCATAGAACCCAAGAAAATGTTACCTTAAAATATTTGATAGGTAACAACAATGAACAGAAAAAGTAACCCAAGCTCCTGGAATCTTTTGATACCAAGAAGTTTTAATGATATCATCTTGACAATTAAAAAGAAAATTCAAAGTTCATTGCAAAGTGTGTCACTGAAAATTATTAGGGTTAATCTTTGCTGACGGACTGTAAATCCGATCTGAAAAGCACACCAGAATAAACTTAGAACTGAAAAGAAGAGTGCGGCTAATCTAATCATGATCCATCGATGGCGAGTTATTTAATCACGTAATCTCAAATTGTGAAGTGCATTGTACTAATGCAACTTTGGATTCCAGCGAGATAAAAGGATTATAAAAACGCTCTGAAACCGTAAAATATTGCTTTCCACCATAAGGAGAGAAAGATCATTTTGTCCTTTTAGATCTTCTTTATTGACCAACACTTGCCTTACCCCACGCGATGCACACTATACAGTATGTAACAACGGAGGAATAATACTACACTGTAACACTAGTGCTAATATTATTGTTAACCTTTTCAACAAACTTTGGTGTTTTCCTATTTCATAACTAATATTTGCTGAGTGCAAAAATTGGAGACATAATATCTTATTTATTTACATGATTATATTTCACATGTACTGTGCAAACAATAGGTGAATAGAAATTAACTTATCAACCTATTATGATCGCTATTCGGGGAAAGCAAACAATAGAATTTAGTCTTACCTTCTCTTTTTCCAAGACATTTAAAATAGGGTTCCATAACATCTAACCCCACACATCAAAACTTAATTTTCCTAATTGAAAATCAATCCCCTCAGCGATAGATTATAAAATTCTAGCTCCATATAACAGAAATTTATGTATTAATGGCATACATACACAAACCATAAATTTATTGATTCTATAGGATAGAGACTCAACTACACTACAGAGACATAGAAATTCCAGATAATTGTTGTGTACGTTAACTCAGTCATCTGATAACAAAAAGGAACAATTATCTCCATATCAAACCCAGCTTGTCAATAAACACCGAAGAATTTCCCAGCTCCACCTGTAATCATTTCCCATCCATTAATCTTGGTATAATGCTGAAACTATTGAGTAGCATGCTTGGATGCTACTTCACACTTTGACATGAGAAGCTAACGGATAGTGATAAATGCACCTGTTGACACCATATTTCAAGTATCCAAAGAAAGCCTAAATTTTGTCTAAAATAACTAAAAGAAATAGATCTACAAAGGATGTGTTAAATGAGGAGTTATAATAAAAATCAACAAGCAAAAACCCACAAGCACAATAGTCTGAAAGAAATTATTGAGAAGGTTAACTTTCGGCGAAGTTCCAACGGTGGAGATGACGAAGGAAAAGATCGACGATTGTCATGGATCCAGGCACCACCAAAAAGCTCGTTTGCAAAATATGGTGAGCGGTTGCGGGAAAAATACCACCAGAATACGTGGCACACTGTTATTTCCTCGCATCGACGCGATAGTGGTATCACAAACCACTAAAGCGCCATGCAAAACCACCAAAGGGTAATATGGGGAAATGTGAGCCATGGCACGTGGCAGATGCAGAAATACACAGGAAATGCGCCATTTGTTGACAATAATCGGATGGACGATATGCATTGGGAAAAAATCAAGGGATGAGATTCATCCGCATCATGGGACGTGCGAACTCGATAAAGGAAAGGGTGGTTGCAGTAAACAAACCACCTTAACAGGTGTCAGACAATGGTTGATCCGCATGTAGTCGAAACCAGGAGGGAAAAACACTGTCTGGGATCGTGGATACCGCCATGGGGAATAAGAGGCACAAGATCTGACGGATCAAATCACAAATACATGAGATCAACGGTTG
Source organism: Larix kaempferi (assembly GCA_027924585.1). Classification (NCBI taxonomy): domain Eukaryota; kingdom Viridiplantae; phylum Streptophyta; class Pinopsida; order Pinales; family Pinaceae; genus Larix; species Larix kaempferi. Next base: position 16,159,346 of record BSBM01000560.1, read on the forward strand.
GAAATAAGGTACATTCAGAAAGCTGTAAGAAAGATAAGAAAAGGAGCCTATATAAAATAAAAGGGTTTTCGAAAAACAACATTTTGTCTATGTGTCGTTGTTCTCGGGAGCTTTGAAGACGGGTGGAGATTGGCAGTTGCATTAGAAAGATAAAGGACGTGTTTGCACAGGTAGGGTCTGGTGACCTGGCTCACATATTTTAAAGGAAATTTGTTTTTTAGAAACAATTTAAGTGGAAACTGTGCATGATATAGACGTTTTTAAAGCCAAAGAAGCCCTAGAAGACAGAGATGGGGACATTTACGATACCCTAATTAGGTTACCGGTCGCTGAGATCAAGCTTAAATTGTCTAGGTTATTAGAAGAAGGTATAGACATACACAGAGTCCACTAGACATCCTTGTTAGCCTTTTGCCCGGACCAAACCCCATCTTTTCCAGAATTAGTGTCGTGGTGTGTCGATAATTATTCTAGAGAAGAAAGGACTGTTTTAGACGGTCGAAAGACCAGAGTCATATGTAAAATAGAGCCTTTCGTTATAATCGAATCCCTAGAAATAAAATTTTCCCAAACCCTTGAATCTGAAAGTTTTTTCGAAATCTCTGCTATTGAGTTTTATCATAAAACCCTTCAAGATAGTAGAGAAAAGTTCCCGTCCATGTGTCTTAAACCAGAAACAAGCATTTCAGATATCCCTTACCCTATAGATGTCACTTTATTTTATGAAAATACCCAGTTGGTTTTGACATTGTTGGCTTTAGTCCTAGGGTTAGACACAGACATGCACGTAACTGAGTTTCAGTGAAGCCTGTTACCCAGCAAAATATTTTTAACTTAACACTTCTCAAAAGAAACCTTGAAAATGTTTGGTGAAAATACAGTCATATCATTGAAAATATAAGTAATCATCCATTCTCGATCCAAGGCAGCAAATGTTGAAGAAACGATGAATATTGATTTAACAAGTATGATGATATATAAATTAGGCTTAAATAATAGAAACAAAAACTGAACAGCGGCACAGGAAGTACCCTGAACAAAGGAACTCAACAAGTATGATGTTTATTGGTTTATATCCATCATCTTCCTTTGTGTCCTCTTTCTATGAGGTACTATTCTTATTGTAGGTCTAGATTCCTAATCACATTGAACATCCTCCTGGTTATTCTTGTCTCCTATTTGTTGGAATTCAATGATGGTTTCTCGCTCGGGTTCAGTAATTAGAATCGAATCATTGTGTGCAACAAACGATCCATTATGTGCATGTAGCTCCTCATGATCATCACGCTCCCCATGATCACTACCATATGCTTCACCTGATGAGTTTGATTGTTGGGATTCCTATACATGACATAATTTAAGTTATTAAGATAACATAATACCTCCAATTAAATGATTGCATAATTCATAAAATATTATAAATAACTTACCTTAGATTCATGACCAGTGATTAATATCTTCCCTCGATCTAGCATATGTTGTCGAAGGCCTTGGGAACCATGTAGTAAAGCATATTTTAGGTCCTCCTCTGAAGCTTCCTTTTGAAATTGGTGAACCTACATAAATGAAGATAACCAAATTTATAAGGTATAATGACTCAGATACAACTAAATCGTGCATCTTTCTCATGATTTTTCTTTTGAAACAGAAAATATAGTAGATGAAAATTTTCACTTACCAAGCCACCACGAATGCTATTGTACCCACCAGATCCTAATTTATGGGATCCAATACTTGACACCCTAGCCTGGGTTGCTTTTGTTGTATCTCGAAGGCGTATTTTAGCTCCTCCTCGTGAAGATGGCCTATAGTTTGGATTATTGCGGGACTTCCTCTTAAACTTGGCATCTTTCATAAGTTCATCCCATGTCACTTGGTTTGTGATCCAAGCTGGACATGGATATCTCAAGTCTTTTGTCAGCTTTGACCTTATATTGTCTTGTTTAGAGTGAATGTATTTCTGTGCAATATCTAGAATAATCTCCTTATTAAAACCAGGATTTCCAAATGTTGTAATGACACCTTTAAAGAGTTCTTCTTTATTAGCATTGGCTTGCTTCCTCCAATCCATTTGGATGGTATTTCCAAACAATTGTTCTGCATGGCGAAAAATAAAGTGAAAGAATTTTAACCCCATTTCATCCTTCAAGACATTTCCTTCTGAGGTGAGAAAAATTGTTACTTCTTGTGATCCTTTTGTAGTGACTGAGGATATTGTTGTAGTCCTAGGGGTTGAGGTAGATTCACCTATAGGTACATCAGTCAGTTTGTCATTTATTTCCTGTATTTTCAATAAGATTGTGAAATTGTTAGAATCCCAACAAAAATATGAAACTATTTTCAACTCTAAAATAATTATCATAAACACCATCAAGGCATAAAAAATTACATGAAAATGATTACAGATTTGACTAGTTTTAGCACATCATTGCATAGCAAATCTATTCATGAGAAGGGTTGTAACATGACAGTTCTAAAATCTGGGTTAATCCAATGCATTCATGAAAAATTTTAGGACTAATGACTGATTTTCTGTTGCAGCAAAAGATCCCTTTACTTAATAGGTTTGTGGAGGCAATTATACCTTGTCAAGAGGTGTAGTGTTGGGATCCCTTTGATACTCTTAAACATTTACTGTAAAACAGCCTTGATTTTTTAGTGTAGCTTATTACAATTTTTAATATTTTCTAACATTTGTTGCTGGAATCTCTAAAACTCTATGTGTCGAAACCTAGTGTCTCTCCAAAATTGTGGTAATTTTATGCATGGAAAAGGTTACAACACGCCTATATTTGTTGATGAGAAACTGTGCCTTGAGGTCTGATTTTTATGACATTTGGATGTCATTACCCTGAAGACTAATAACTGTGTGTTTGTAACAGAAGTGCATATTCGTTTTGTCTTTTCTGAAGGAGGACTCTTGTCACCTACCCAATTTTGAGAATAATTATTTTCTAATGTTATTCTTTTTGCAAAAAATACTTTATGTTAAATTATAATTACAAGTTTGTAATTATGACCAAGTAGGTCAAAATTGAATGTAATGACTCATTATTATTATTTAATAAATGAAAATGGGAGACAAACACTCAAGAAAGCTGTTACAAGAGTATCCACTAGCCCACTAGGAGGAATGGAAGATACTGGAAGGATTGGGACAGATGGCAGCATTTGCACTCTACCATTAGCTGTTGGTATGGGACAACTCCCCCTAATTTTGTGGCATTTCCCTCTCCAAGTGGAGAGAGGTGAGAAGGCAGCTCACTAATGACTAGTTAATTACCAAAGACCTAGGTAGCCTATAAAAGGCAATTCAAATTGAGCAGGCAGCTCTTACAATGTTTTCTGTAGAAACATTCCTCATGCTCATCAAGTGATGGATGAGATATTCGAATAGGGGAGGCTATGGAGAGTGCAAGTATAAGTCTGTAAATGTTATGAGAAGGACAGACCAGAGGTGCTGGTACTGATCCCATGGAATTACTAAGCCTATAAGGCTGGATATATAAATTTTCTTGCTGCTGCAAGTGGAAGTCCTAAGTTGCAGAACCTTCTTCCTCTTGGTGGATTAGTGGATAGGCTCGGGGGTCCTAAGGCAGACATCTTGGTTGTTTGGGAGCAGGTTGGGTGGAATAGGTTTCTTGAGTGGTTTGTTCCTCCCATTACCCTCAGGTTCTATTCTGCTGTGTTTTCTTTTTCAAATCACATGAATGCTCTCAGAAAATGGCTTAGTATTGTTATTTAAAGATCAATAGTATAAAATGTCATATCCTAATTAATTTAGAATGGTTGAACTAATAAAATGACTCCTCTACATTTTTTCCCATGCGTGGAGCTGCATCGTACTCCAGTACAGAGAGGTAGCATTAAATCTGCCCAGCTAAAAGTAAAACCTAGCATGCATCTAAATATCTAAACCAAAGACCACCCATGCACAGACCTATGTTTATCATGCATCTTATATTTTAGTAGCTGTAGATTAGATCTATGCATGTATTGTTTTCCAATTCTGTGTATTGAAACAACTTAACAGAAACTAAGTATAGCAGTAGGTTCTTTTTTTATTCCTGAAGATGATCATTATGACTTACTAATCTTTATTAATTATTTCAAAGTAAACAATAGTATGCATTATGTTTAACCATATTCCCATTTTTCTATCTTCTTATTGCTTTAGAATCTAATTGTTCTTATATGCATATTGTCTTCACTGTATTATATTGTACAGACAGAAAGAATGCTACTGTGTATTTTATCCTTTCATCAGGGGTCCAAAATGGATGAATACAGGAATAAATAGCTAGGATAGAAAAACTGCGTATTCATAAGCAATCAAATTATCTGACTATTGCACTGCTATTGTATTTGTTTTCCTGCACTATCAATTGCATGTGATAAAAACTTACATCACAGAATACCAAGTTATTAACAGCTAGGGAAAACATAGTTTTATTAAATTAACAGATTAAATTGTAATATCACTATACCCTAGCTGGGATCAATAGGTTTTCAATACATTATTATTTATAAACATTTAAATAGTTTCCAAATCGAAGGTTTCATTACCTTAGACAATTAAATTGCAGAATCAAGGGTTGTTATTCTTATTCCTTTAAAACATCAATTTAGACATGTAGATTTCATTCACATCGATAAGATAGGGTTTAACGTATCACTTATGCCTTCAAAACAAAACCACTTCCTTTATATTTCTCGGCATATAGCCACATTTTATTTAAACAACTGAAAACATGCCTTTCGATCCTTGGATCTGAGTTCAATAATGAGAAGATCGAGAAACATTACACACAGACATAAAACCCAAAATATCTTAACCAGCTATTAGATACAGATACAAAAACGAGAAGAGCAAATTTACTAAACATAGCCATTAAACCCTGAATATTATCATTTCCATTTAAAATAACAGTAGTTACATCCTACGGTCACCACTATCTTTTGCTGGAGGTTCCTTTCGAAACCCCACACCATTTATACACACAGCAAGTACTGAAAACAAAGTTACTGTCAATGTATCTCCTCATGCATCAACCCAGAAGTACTCAAATGATAAAACATAAAATGGAATGATGCAAGACGGTTTGCAAACATAAGGGTTCAACCCTGCTAAACTTGTTGATGCCTGGAATGGCCGGCCACATATTTTAAACATTTACATCACCTATTCTATCAACAAAACTCAAAATCTGAAGGTTGCCCAAATTTTGCAGGCGAGACAAAGCCACTGCCGCAAAGGCATGCTACCAGCACTTGCTCATCAAGTCTGATTCCAGGAGAACCACTAAGGAGGGATACCACCGAAGCTTACCAGTGGGTTCACTTAAAATCTCTTCCTCTTCAACCATTCTGGCACCCTGTGGATTCACCGAGGGTCACCTTCCAACAGCCATACAACAAGTTAAGCATCGGATCATGAGGTAGAAATGCATGCAACAAAGAATAGTGGGAAAACCTTTGCAACGAATACACTACCTGAGTTGTGACAAAGTTTTCGACGTAGCTAGCACCTATCCACTGTGAAGGAGATGCACCCAGTTCGAAGACCACGGTGAGGGATACCTCCCAAAAACATCCAACTCAATTGAAAACCCATACTTGTAAGCTATGGCAATGATGGCATAGATACACTCATCCCACCTTTAGGTTACCACACCATCATTCCAGACTTGGCTTGCATGGATAACTTTCACTCGCATACCTAGGGTTGCTACTGATCTCAAGATCGAGCCCGAGGGAGGCTAGAAAAATCAGCAAACACTAAATGCCTCTCGGCTGGTTGGCCTCACCTCCCAAACCCTACCACCGAGCAAATGACCAAGAAATGTTACAAAGAATCCATAAGTTACGCGAGGGTTCGGCTTATCCCAATACACAACAATCAACGACAGAGATTCACCCACATCAAACCATGTTGGAAGGTGGCAGGTGCAGCATTAAATGGCTCATATACCTCCCAAGCCACGGAGTTTCCATATCGGTTGATAGCAGGGCAAGAGGCTGCTACAACTCAGCAATTGCCAAACCTTATCATGCCGAAAACATCCACATAGACGTGCACATAACACTATCCCTAACACGATGGCCATGCACATTAATTGCAAACTTAACCATTTGTTACACCCTCGATTCGTATACATGCTTTTTGCAGGGCCATCATCCCACCTACCAACCCATACATTTTAAATGTTTCAACATGTAAACTTTGGCAATGTATAACGATCAACCGATAGCATATAACCAAGGTCTCATACAATCCATATAACCAAATTCGAAACATAATCATAGCATATGAATATCCACTACAGTCATGAGAAACCATAGGGCATGGTTTGACTCCGCCCTTCACATAAAGTCTTTTGTATAGTTCACTATAGGGATCGTTGTAGAGCTCATAAAGCTCGTCAACACCTTAAGTTATATAAACACACTGCTAGGGTATGGCTGCCACCCAAGGACCCATTGCACACATTTCATGGTAGGGTATTAATACTTAAAGCGTCACCATTTTAATTCCCGGGCAATAGAGTTTAGAACCATGTTGTCAATCTCTCCATAGTATGACTTAAGACCATGCATCCTTGTCATCAACCTGTCACCATCATTATTATAAAAAGAATTACTTAACACCCGCAAGGCATTCATGGAATGACCTTACATAAACTCACCAACACTTATTGGAAACATTCACAACAAACAAACCCTGAAATAGACATTATCTGTAGTCTTGAGAGAGACAGGGTCATCTTACAGAATTGGAAGGAGACCATACCTATGGCATCGAAATTCATAAGCAGTTTCAATTTATATCGCTATCTCTTACCTGTGAACCTGCACATGGAGGACAAGTGCAGTGCTTTAGTGGAATAGCTAAGTAATCCTCGGGGCACCTCGTGGGACCCCTTTCATCATCATCTAGAAAAGTTAAACTGTCAGCACTTGTCAAAAGAATTTTGTTTTCCAATGCATCATAAATTTTCAATCATTCCAGCATACGAATAAAGTAATTGATTTTCATGACGTCATTAAAAGACAAAAGACACAAGCATTAAATTGTTACTACCAAGCGACACTTTTATTAATTGTTGAATATTGATTTTTATTATTTATGCATTTTACAATATTAGCTCCTTTTATGGCGATTTAAATTTTTTTAAATTTTATGAAAATATCGGGATGTTACAACTCTTTTGGTGTGTTCATAAGAAGACTGATATGCTTTAACATGTCATTGCTATGATTTTCAAAATCTAAGAATTGCTATCAGTTGTGAAGAATAGGTCATTTCAAGCACTACTTTTGTACTATTACTATTTACAAAGGTGCATAAAGTAAGGTTTGTGTCTTAACATTGATTTCTAAAGATTTATTATGAAATCTTCTCTAGCATTCTCCCTAAACATTCCATCAAAAGCATAAGAAGCTCCCAAGTGGTTTCAACAAAGGTAAGACCTAGCCATATCTCTGTTTTGAACTACAATAAACTTTCAAAAATTCAAAAGACGTTATGCACTAAAAATTCTAAATTATGAAAATTTAAATCTATAATGCTCAACAAAATTATGATTTGGACAAGAATAATAATATAAATAATTTAACCTGTTCATCTGAAGTAAGTCCTACACTCTCCAGCAATGCCCTCTCCCATAACTGAATTTGTTTAAGTATTTCTTTCCTAATTTCAGCATTTTCAAGAGTATCTGGTAGGAGCCTTAGTGTTCTTGATTGTGATTCTATCAGAATCCTCAAGGAAGCTTGTTCAGGTGTTGGTGGGAGAATTCTGACTGAACCCAAACTTGATGGATTTTTCATTAATTTGGATGTACTCCTAACATGGGCATGCATGTCCATTTCAATAGGGATACTAGGAACAACCATGTTTGATGTAGAGGGCATGCTCTGATTTTTTGCGCTTGATGCCACCCTTGTGACATATGTTTCTGGTCTAGATGTAGGGGGCATCACATGACCCTCTATACCAATGGATTGCATGCTTGTTGGAGTAATTCTTGAAACATCCTACAAGGCACAAATATAAATATTAAAATGGTAAATGGTGAAATAAGTCAATTAAATGCACAAGAATCTAGATCAAATCTTACCACTGGCATAATACTAGATGTATTAAAGGGTGTGATAGGGGTTGGAATGAATTTAGAGATGGCCTACAATCCACAAACATAAATTAATATAACGTAATAAGGGAAATAATATAATTGAACCTATACAATTTGAAGCTTACCTCATGCACCATCATAGCAATGTTTTGCCCTTGCCCGTTTCTTAGCATTTCAATTAAAGCATTTAAGATCAGTGGATCCCCCATAGTAGAATCAGAAGCACCCATAGACATATTCTTAATGAAACACATAATAACATAAAATGAGAAAATATTGATTAGAGAACATATGCAAGTGATATTAGTAACATAAATCAAATTCACTAGCACATAAACAATAACATACACAATTTTCATTATGTTTCAATACAGAAGAAAAACGCAAAGAATGCTCAACTTCCAAAGGTTTTTTTATCTTTATGATATTGTGTTTCTCTTACCTAGGTTTTGATTGCATAAAGTGACTAGGTGTTGATTGTGTATTTAAGCTTCTCAACATTTCAATTAAGGAATTGGGGTGTGGTAGATCCCCTACCTCCACGAAACACAAAAATGTCTTTCAGGTAACTTGTTAAAGAAGTAAAAACATAAAATGAAACATAAAAAATTGGAAAAAAAATTATTTTAACAAGCATCAACACTTAAAGGTATAAAACAGACTTTCTAGGTAACTACTATAACCAAGAGTGTATGCTTGTTGTACATAAGAACACATCCTTCTATAATATTCTTTTATGTCTCATTCTTCTTTAAACAAAAAGAGCTCATCTTTCTTACATTATGTACTTTAGCTTAGTAATGCATTTATTATAAACTTGGATTTAACCATCTAAATTAAATGTCATGAAAGGAATATCTATTATCTGCATCATATAGAGAGACAGTTATAACAATAAGCTCATTACATGAAACCATAAGGATTGGACCATGAAGATATGTGTAATGAAACATTCCTTTAGACATACATTAGGCCTTATAATAGCTTGTATTTGAATGTTCATACCATAGATTTATTAGGCATCCAAATGATATTATCTATATCAATATCATCTCTTATAATCCAATTACTGACAGCTTAAACAATATAGTAATTCTTAAGAAATTACCATTATACTTAAAACCATTAATGCACATCATAATAGGAGTAAAGAGGGATGTTACATTATATACATTGACTTTACAAACATCCACTAACAAACCTCTCAAAACATTCAAATTACTAGTTAATTTCCATTATATTGTGTGTACAATAAAAAACACAATACTTAACCTTTAAATATTTAATTATATTGTAATGAATCCTCAAAACCATCTGAAAGTGAACATGATGATCAAACATCGTCATCCTCAGATGAAACTTCCTCGTCTAATGTCATAAATACACCATCATTAATGGGACATAAATCCACAAATAAATTAATACCGAAGTTTTCATGGTCTTCGTCACCTTCAATTATAGGTAAATGAAAATCAATGAATTCATCATCTTCATGGACTTGATTCTCATGTGGTTGCTCATGTCCTTCGAGCACTTCAATAAACTCATCATGATCTTCATCTTGGTCATATGCATCATCAACAATCATGTTTTCATCATCTTCATCTAGGTCAACCATGTCCTTGGGGGGGGCTTCTGCATCTTCAAGTAAATCATGTTCCTCTACATCTTGAACCAATGTTACTATTCATCCTCTTGGATCATAATCAATAACAAATGACCAACCGGGTTGTTCTAAATTTGGAATAAGAAATATTTGGTCACATTGATTTGGAAATACATAAGGTTCAGAAGTGGCTTCAAACCTAGATGTATTGATCATTTCGAATCCATTCAAGTGTAGAAAGATAGTTTTTTCCTTGCCCACTTCAATAAGCTTGTACCATTCAACACGAAAGAGAACTTTTTTGAAAGACGTGAAATCAAGATCTATAATATCCTCCAACACTCCATAATAGCGAAGTGTGCTTGTGATTGGTTGTCTATCATTTGCATGTGAACGACATTCCACCTCAAATGATGCTGAAATCCCTCAATCATAAGTTTGTCGCTTGTCATCAACCTTTTTGATGCGAAAATGATGACCATTATTCCACATTCCTTTGTAATATGTTACCTAAATTCATAAATATTAACTAATTAGATTCAAGGATACAAAAGTTAAAAAAAAATTAATAAATACCTCCAATATGTTAATATATATGTATCACCTTTCCACTTTTAGATCCTTTAACGAAATTTAGTTGTTGTTGTGTTACTCTATTCCCCCCCTTTGTTGCCTCATGTTCAATATTGGTCTTTAGCCAATTCCATGAGCATCTCTCTGGCCATTTTCTTTTATGGGCTGCAGGAAGTCCTCGAGCAGTGTTTTGGCCATGTCTATTATATATATTGGCCCATGCCTTTTCATCCTCTAATTTATTTTGCTCAGTGCACTTCTCCATCCATTCCAGCATAAAGTCATAATTATATTACAAATGCAATGACTCCCACTCCTTAGCATCTACAATGAAAAATAGAATTGTTCAATGAATTAGTAATTATTTAAAGCCATGTCTTAAAAAATGTAAGATAAAAATTACTACTTCCAACATTTTTATATACCTTTAATCCTCTTTGAAGTCCCTTTACCCTCTAATTTTTCTCCTTCAAATGATTGAGGTTGGTTACAATCCCATAATCGCGGTGCTTCAAGATGCAGTTGAGGTAAGTACTCACTCAAATGAACCATTGTTTGGAAAACCATGTACCCCTCAACCATGGACCCTTCTGGTCGAGCCCTTTGCCTCACAAATTGTTTTAGAACCTTCATATATCTCTCCACGAGCCACATTGTCCGAATATGGATAGGACCACACTGTTCAATCTCTTCTACTAGGTGTACAAGGTAGTGTTCTTGAGAATTGAAGAAGCTTGGAGGGAAGTACATTTGAATATCACAAATCAAAAGTGCAACATTAATTTTCCAATACTTCAATTCATCCTCATGTATCTCTTTAGATGAGACCCGCCTACATACATTAACATGTATCACAATAAAGATTAATGATTTATTCAAAACTATATGTATAAACTAATATAAATGAATTACCAATGATACACTTCAAAGGATAAGTGTCATCGAAGAGTCTAGATTAAAGATTCAAAATACCTCAAATATTTGGATAATTTGTAAATAGTTATCGTGACATCATGATCAAAAGTGCTTGATATTGCTGCAAGAAACACATACTACATGACCAGTAACAAATAGCCATGTTAAAATATGCATGAACTTCTATTGTCAGTAAGATATACAAATTTATAATTATCTTGCAACAAATCTGATGTACTACAAAGTTACCTTTATCCAGTTGTGCCAATCATGTGTTTTTAGGCCTGTAAACTCTGACCCATCTCTCGTGAATAAGTTTTTTAATGTCACACCAAAACTAGAAGGAAATCTTATGCTTTTCATTGTATCAATGATGTTTGCTTTCTCCTCTGATGTAAAAACCCAAGGAGCATGAATATATGAGTTGTTTTCATGCAACCACATGTTCGGCATGATATTGGCAACTTGGAGGTCCTTTCGTAACTTTATTTGTGCTTCATGGTTGGTTCCATTTAGATGTTTCCACAAGCCCTCTGCCACATTTTTCCCGATGTGCATAGTATCAAATAGGTGGGCTATTGGAAAGCTCTCATAATAATCTAATTTATAGAAAATAGAGAGTCTTTTCATTCCTAGTGGAAAGCCCGTCCCTTCCTTTTTGTCATACAGTGCTTTCCACCTAGAAGGATTCATGTTTCTTGGCTTCCTCATTTCCACTTCCTTTCGATTGAACTTATTTTTCTCACGCACTCAATAGCGATGATTTTGTGATAAGAATTGTCTATGCTCATCATACACAGTTTTATTAATATCCTTTGAGTACCTATGCAACATTTTCTGCCCACATGATGGACAACCATATTTCCCCTTTGTTTGTAGCCCTGAAATAAGTATGGAACGCATATTGAGTAAATAGTAAAATGAACAAAATAATTACAAATGTAATTTATAATATATTACCACAACAAATAGAGAGTCTCGGGGCATCATGAATTGTCCAGATAAGGATCGCATGAAAGAGGAAGTTTCTATCATTGATAGGTCTTGATACATCATACATTTTTACACCATCCCCTAATTCGCGAAGCTCATCAATGAGGGGATCCATGTATACATCCATATCCTTTACCTGATACCTCCCTAAATAAACAAAAAAATTTGTATGAGGGTTTAACTGAGTTGATTTTTTTTGTATATAATCTTCAAGAAAGCATTGCATTAATATGTTCCAGTACCTTGTATGATGAGAGTTAACATTGCATGCTCCTTTTTCATTGCCATTCAAGGGGGGAGATTGTTGTTAATAATTAAAACTGGCCAAACAGAATATGTTGTTCTAAGATCTCCAAACAGATTGACACCATCCATTGCTAGAGAAATTCTTGCATTCCTTGGATCATTTCTTAAATGTGGCCATTTTTCCTCAATATCTTTCCAATATTTGCTATTCGTGGCCATACACATCACACCATCTTGGCTCCTCCCTTGTGCATGATAATCCATATATTTTTCCAACTCCTTGCATTTGAACATCCTCTCAAACCTTCGCTTTAGTGGAATGTGTCGTAGTACTTTATAAGGAACCTTCTTAGATACTTGATCTTTACGATACCTATTTGTGTGACACACTGGGCATTGTTGCAAATTTGCATTCTTTCCATAGTACAATATATGGTGATTTGGACGTGCATCATATGTATTGTACTCCATTCCAATGTCTTTCATTACTGAAGATACTTCTCTATGAGAATGAGGCAACTTATTGTCCTTTGGAAGTATCTTGTTTGCCAAAAGTCTACATGATGCAACAAATGATTTTATAACATAAGTATACACAATATTCAAAACTTTTAAGACATTTAGATCATTAATTTATAGGAATATCAAATCCTACCTTAATATATCGATAAAGCATGTGTTCGGCAATCCATGTGTAACCTTCAAATTCAACAACAACATAAGTGTCGCCAATATAGAAGTATCTGCATTTGGGAAAAGAGGCGTCCTAGCCAAATGAGCTAGGGGTGAATCAATAACTTCTTCAGAAGATGTGTAGAAGTCTTGGATAAATTCATTAACACCTGCCTCATTTATCTACAAAGTAGTTTCATCCATAAATGTGTCTTGTTCTTCATCTTGAGAATGGCTATCATCAGTGATATCTGTCGGTTCTCTAGGAACATTGGGAACTGAAGCGGCTTTTCATAAAAAAAATCATTTGAAATGATCAATAATAATGTATTAAATAATGTGCATATTTATTTATTATAAGAATAACAATTTGTTAATTTTATAGTGTACCTCTTCTATATAAACTCCATAGTTCAATCTATGTTTACCAACTAGTCGTCGCTTCTTTAGTTTCCTGTTTTGGCACCTTTTGCAAGTGAAATATATCATTTCATTGAAGTATTCATTTGTCCCTAGAGCAGGTATTGGTGCTCATTCATCTGAATATTCAGATGATGATGTGCTATTTCCCTGAATGCACCATGTATTATAAAAAATAAGAGTGCAACTTTTAACACAAGTATTACATCTTTCCCAAAAGAATATGACTCTTAGGTGCATGATATGTTATAGCTTAAGAAATTTGCAAGAGGTGAACTATAGAGGAGTATGTGTTGGATATTATTTTTTAGATGGTTTAGTGGAGTATTGCTGGGCCACATTGTTTGTAGGGACGGAATGTTGGTCGATCCTGCGAAGATCAGGATTATTGTCGACCTACCACTGCCAACAATAGTAAATAAATTGAGAGCGACATTGGGACACACGGGATACTACAGGAATTTCATCAGAGGGTATGCAACAATCACAACGTCGATGGAAAAATTGTTGAAGAAAGATGCCAAGTTTGAATGGAATGAAGAGTGCCAGAAGAGTCTGGATATATTGAAAGCAAATATGGTTGCAGCACCCATACTAGCATTTCCAAATTGGACGAAGGAGTTCCACATTCATGTCGATGCATCATCAGTCGCACTGGGAGTCATATTAGCCTAGCCAAGAGTCGATGGAGCGATAGACCACCCGATCGCATTCGCAAGTAGAAAGCTGTCTATTGTGGAGAAGAACTATACAACCACAAAAAGGGGAGGTTTGGCGATGGTCTACACATTACAGAATTTTTGACACTATATCTTATGGGGCCATTTTAAAATGTTCATCGATCACTCAACACTCAAATACCTAGTGAACAAGCCTGTGTTGGGGGGAGAATCTGTCGATGGTTGTTACTCTTCCAATAATTTGACATCGAGATAATTGTAAATCCTAGACGACTGAATGCAGGACCAGACCATCTATCACGGATAGAGTCTGGAGAAGAGCCAAGGAACATTGATGAAGGATTTCCCAATGCCCAGTTGTTCAGGTTCGGAATGGTCGATGACCATTACGAGCAAATTATTCAATTTTTAGTGATAGGGAAGGCGCCGGAGGAATTCACAACCAACTAGAATAAGCAGTTAGTAGTCAGAGCTGCAGATTTCCACCTGATTGCGGGGAAACTATATAATATGGGACCGGATGAGATACTTCGATGACGAGATAATTCGACAAATGGGAAGTTGGCATTGTGGGACCCATTAACCCACCAAGAAAAAGAACAGGGTCGCACTGAAGAAGCTGCAATGGGAACAAGCTGCACCGGTAAAGGATTGCACAGCTGCCATTGCCATTGACGCAATGGGAAGAAGCTGCACCGGTAAAGGGTTGCACAGCTGCCATTGCCACAAGATTCCTCTTCGATAACATGGTCACCAGGTTTGGGTGCCCAAAGATACTAATGAGTGACCAAGGTACTCATTTTGTTAATCAAACAATCTCAGAGATGACGGCGGAGTTCCAAATTCAACACAGGAAGAGCACCCCATATCATCCACAAGCTAACGGGACCATTGAGGCATTCAACAAGATATTGGAGCATGCACTCACGAAGGTGTGCAACACAAATCGTGACAATTGGGATTTGAAGATTCCTATGATACTCTGGGTGTATCGCACAACTTGCAAACGACTGATATGACAAACCCCGTTCAAGTTAGTCTGCGGATAGGAAGCAATAATTCCAATGGAATATATCATCCCAAGTCTTCGCATCGCAGCAGCTACATATATGAATGATGATGGAGCAATTGAAGAACGATTGGCACAGTTGGTACAGCTTGATGAGAATCGATTTGTCGCAGGACTCCATCAAAAGGTAGAAAAATATCGACAGAAGACTTGGCACGACCACCATATCGAATCAAAGCATTTCCAGCATGGCGATATGGTCCTACTTTACAATAGTAAGTTTGCAAAGCATCCAGGTAAGCTGTAGATGCATTGGTTGGGTCCTTATGTGATAAATTTTGTTATTGATGGAGGAGCAGTGTAGTTACAAAGATGATATGGGACATTATTACCCACTGCAGTAAATGGGAATTGGTTGAAACTCTATTGCCATGATCAAGCGCATAGCAATTGAGAAACAGATAGAAAAAAGAAAAAAACAATTATGACAAAAAGTGAGATACATGGCCAGATGGGTCGCTCGTCGATGCTTAGCACGTTTAGCACGTGGCAGTCAAATCAGAGCATGATTACTGCAACTAAGAATCACTGGAAGATGACGGAGGTGTATGATGACACACTTGAGGATAGAATTTGATGGTTATGGAAAATATTTCGCAATTAGACGTCAAGGACACAAGGAGCAAGCATAAATACAAGCTAAGAGATTGAAGGATGAAGAGAGTTAGTAAGTCAGATGAAGAGAGTCAGTAGTCGGATGAAGAGAGTCAGTAAGTCAAATAAGAAATTCCAAGGAAGTTGTGGAAAAAGGCAATGAGAGAGTTGCAATGGTGCATTTCAATTCCAGCAGAAGCACCCAAGGTGCGTTAAGGGAAAGAACGACGAGTGTTCGTGAGAAACCAGCAGACGCAGAGGCAGCAGGTATCAGGAAAAAAAAAGATGAGGTCTTACCCGAGATGTTTAATAAATTTTCAAGTGTTAGAAGAGTAGCGGTCCCTCCGACCGCAGAAGTTCCAAGAGCAATGGCATGTCGACACCAGCAAAGGATTACCAAATGTGTGAAACGGATGTGCTATACCACTACGCCCTTTCCACAATTCGGTCCTATCAAGAAACTTCTGTCCAGCCGCAAGCTACGGTCAAAGGTAACAGACGACCGCGAAGGAATAGATTATGAAGGTTCCAAGAGACTGTAGGATGAGTTTGATAAGTACATGACAGCAACCAAGAGACTGGAGGATGAGTTCGAGAAGTACATGACAGCGAGCCCCAAATGGAAAGAACAACCCCAACAGGATAAAACAGTGAAGGACGAGAACAGTTCTAGCAGCGCCAGCTAAGGTGGCTCTAGGGAGAGCTACAAGTTTGTTTTGGGGGCTTGTTGGTATGGGGTTATACCACATAAAGTGCGGAATCCGATAGCAGTGAAGAAGGACCATCCGTGGAAGAAAGGACCACTCGTAGAGAACAAGGAGATGAAAGAAGCGCGATATTAGTTAAGTTAGTTAGAGAGGGTCATTTGGACCGTTTGTAACCGCCATAGTTGGCTATAAATAGGACTATGAATGTAAGCCTAAGGGAATCCTAGAATGGGAGCACAAGTTGATCGATAACCAAGTGAATGACTTGTGTGTTTTTTTTTCTTTGTTTTTGGCAAGTTTGTATGGATCTACGATAAGGTGTTTTGGACTATCCCTGTGCAAGTTAATCCCGTAGGTTTTTTATTAGTTAATACATGAGGATGTTCGCATCCGTATCTTTTATCTATGTTGATGTCGAATGATGGATATTGTGCCATGTGTGAATGTTGTTGTTCTGTAATTTCTAATTGATGCGATCGCCAGTTTTGACCTGTTAATGTGAATGTTGATTACATAGTGAATATGCGAATGATGAATGTATGTTTGAATTTCAAAGCATGATGCGAATGTAAATCTCTGGTTTCTATATAAATAGAGTTCAAATAGGTACATGTCCTTTTACCCACTACGGAAACCTAGTTCCTACAGCGCCCTTAACCATCTCATGTGTTGTTGGAAAGGGTAAAACCTTTCTGGTCCGATGCTTAAGGGTGTTTGGTTGGTGTTTGTTGACGACAGTGGGAAGTGAACCCCTATCGAAAGAACTATGTCAACAAATAGTAGAGAAGAAGGAATTAATTTTATACATTCACTCGCCTCTATCACTAGCTCTATGATAGTCAGACTTGCCTCGTGATATTTCAGATTGCTAGCTAGCCTTATGAGATTCACAGTAGATCTTTAAACACATCCAAGATTACATCCCAAATGGGAAAACGTGCAAGTTACAAAATCATGGAATGGGATTTATTCATCGCGTGGGAGGAAGATAATATCTTTATTGCATATCTAAGATCGATTGATTGAAAGCAAGTCAGGTTTTCACTTGTGGTTTGGTATTGTCATTCATAAGTTAACAATTGGTGCACAGGATCTCTTCCAATGGATGAGATCGTGATTTACCCAGATTGGAACGTTTCCATACATAGTAGTTCTAACCGTCTTTCCTATGTATTTGTTGTCTCTCTTCAATTTTTGTGGATCCTAACAAGATGTAAATGTTTCCATACTTGGAAGCTCTAGCTTTGCCTGCCTGATTTCCAGTCACCGTCTATTTTCTTACTGTAGATTATCTGATCCTATAATCTTTGAAATTAATAATATTTATCCCCTAACTCAAGACGTTGGTAGATTGATACTTTGTGAGGCAGCATAAATATTCTAAGGATCGGGATCATGAATCTAGCTCTGTAGTTGTTGCTAATTACCTACTCGAGTGAATGGGTATTTACATCATGGTTGAAACCAAATACAAAACTAGTAGTCATTGTCCACTAAAGTTTTAAATATATTTTAGGTGTTATTTTAATATATTGGATTCATATATTATGTGTTTATATGTTAATAAATTGAGCTGAGAAATCGGGTCATATGAGATAATAAATAAATAATTTATGTATGTAAGTAGTGGTTTAATGTATATGTACATGCATGGATGGTAATATAAAGAGATAATTAATACATGCATAAACATGGATTAGTTTAGGATTCTAATTATTGCTTGAATTATATAAGAAAAGGTATTTTGTGTCATTTTTCTATGTGTATAAACAATAACCGAGAACATACGTCGGTTATGAGGAAAGGTTCATTTAGAAGATTCCACCTCATAAGGTGAAGCTAGAGATGACTTTCAGTATTACATGAAAGGACTAGGAAAATATCCTACAATGTTGGAATCTGAAAACAAATAAGGATCAATGCTCTATGGAAGAACTTCTCATCCATTTCGACATTGGTTAAAGATGCAGAAGAAGAAGAAGACAGAGTCTGTTCCAGTACAAAGAACAAGTGATCTACAATGTAGAATACTTTCTCAACATTTTCGATCATAAGAAAGAAAGGCATGGGACCTCAGAATCAGACGATAAAGAAGAACACTCTACAAGGAAGCAAAGATCAAGAGGGAGTCCACCCAACAAACACACAAAGATAAGTATTTGAATTGTCATTTCTTATATATCTATTTATTTAAATAATATTGTTCAATGGTGTACATACTTATGTTCGTAGATTTAGGCTGTGTATTATGCATATTAGGGTATTTTCATTAATGAACAGTATACTACTAATATGCATGTGATGGGTAAGTGACCTATGGTACTGTACACCATTCCATTTCTACTTATCTAGAATGAAACCTTTTTGTTAAAATGTTGGGAGTAGTGCACACTCTTAACAATGTCCTGGTAGAGATGGAAGGCATCTAGAAAGTTATGGGATATGGATGAATGTTGTATTTAAGCATTGGCTAAGATAATTGTATGATTGTATGACCTATGTAAGTTTATAGGTAAGAATTTGTTCTGAAAACTATGAGATGTTTCTAATCATGCAATTAAACTTGACTTGTAGGAAAGATCATGTACCATCACCTACAAGAGAGACTTGTTTCAAAGAACAAGTGACGAAGATCAAGAAAACTACCTATTGAATATATTGAAGAACCTGAAGTTCCCAGGATTCGAGATTTAGTGATGGAAGAAGCAGTTCCAGAAGATCATGAAGACTGTGAAATAGAAGAACCACAAGAACCTGTAGATCTACCTCGTGAAAAGAACCTTCCAACTATAAGGAAGCTGCTAAGAAGAAAGAATGGAATGATGCCATGATCGAGGAGTACCGGTCGATCATGAAGAATGATGTATGAGAGGTAGTTTCGAGACCAGAAAGGAAGTTTGTTGTGACTTCCAAGTGGATCTACAAGATAAAGCATGCTGCAGATGGCAACATAGAGAAACACAAGGCGAGGTTTGTAGCACGTGGCTTCTCCCAAAAGGAAGGCATAGATTATGAGGAGACATTTGCACTTGTAGCCATATACACTTCCATCATATCAGTACTTGCATTAGCTATAGTAATGAAGTGGAAGGTACACCAGATGGATGTGAAGACAACATTCTTGAATGGTTTAGTAGAGGAGGAAGTGTATGTAGAGCAACCACTTGGATTTGAGACACATGACAGGCAGACTCATGTGTGCAAATTGAATAAGGCCTTGTACGGATTGAAACAGGCACCCAGGACGTTGTACAGCAGGATGGATAGTTTTATGATGAGCTTTGGATTTACCAAGAGTAAATCAGATTCCAACCTTTTCTACAGGATTGAAGTGGGAAATCCAATGATACTTCAACTTAATGTACATGACATGTTTGTGACAGGAGAGGATGGGATCATTGCATATACAAAGAGGAAACTTGTCGCAGAGTTCGAGATGAAGGACCTGCGTATGATGCAGTATTTCCTCAGCATGGAGGTGTGGCATAATGCGGACAAGATCTTCCTTGGGCAAGGGAAGTATGTAGTGGATATTATAAAGAGATTCGGAATGATGGATTGCAAGGCTATGTCCACACCCATGGCATCAAACTTGAAGCTACTTTTTGATGCTTCATCAGATTCAATTGATGCCATGATGTCTCGTTAGATGATTGGGTCATTAATGTACCTGACGAACATGAAACCAGACATATGCTTTGTTGTGAACACATTGAGCCAATTCTTGACAGATCTGAGACAAGTTCACGTGTTTATTGCAAAGCATATATTGAGGTACCTAAAGGGTACAGTGGATTATGGGCTCAAGTACGAGGAGAATCAAAATATTAACCTACAGGGTTATGTTGATTCAGCTTGGGTAGGCAGTGCCACAGATAGGAAGATCACTTCGGGATGTTTCTTCAGTATGAGATCCGGTATGATCTCTTGGTTTAGCAGGAAGCAGTCTTGCTGGCACTGAGTACAACCGAAGCAGAGTATGTTGTAGCTTGATCAGCTAGTTGTGTGGAAGTGTGGCTTAGGAAGCTACTGTCTGATTTGTTTGATCTCCAGTTAGAGGCGACTTGTATATTCTATGACAAGAATAGTTGTGTGAAGTTGTCCAAGAACCCAGTGTTCCATGACAAGTTGAAGCACATTGAGACCAAGTATAACTATATCAGGGATATGATGCAGAGAGGAGCAGTGAATCTCCAGTATATTGCGACAGACGAGTAGATAGCCAATGTATTTACCAAGACATTAGCCAAAGTGAAGTTCGAGTACTTCAAAGAGAAGCTTGGTTTTCTTCAAATTGAGATTCCTTCCAAGATGAAGTGATGAGTCCAGAAGACGCAGATGCACATGGGCCATTCCGTCATGGTGGTAGGAAAGTCCTCCCATGGCTGTTGATATAAGTGTTGGGCCATTCGGGCATGGTGTTAGGAAAGTCCTCCCATTTCCATTGATATAAGTGTCGAGCCATTCCTGCATGGTGGTAGGAAATTCCTCCCATGGTCGTTGATATAAGTGTTGATCCATTTCGACATGGTGGTAGGAAATTCCTCCCATGGCCATTGATGTAAGTGTTGAGCCTTTCCTGAATGGTGGTATGGAATTCCTCCCATGTCTGTTGATGTAAGTGCTGAGCCTTTCCCGAATGGTGGTAGGAAAGTCCTCCCATGTCGGTTGATGTAAGTGTTGTGTCTCACATGCTGGTAGAAAATTCCTTGCATGTTGGTAGACTGGGCCTCTTATGGTGGTAGGAAATTCCTCCCATAATGGAGACATTGTGATGTGCATCTGGGTTGTTCTCCGTGTGATGATGAGATGATCTGAAGACGATGAGGCGATAGTAGGAGACACAAGTGTTTGCAGTGGCAATGTAATGACTAGTCCTGGGATGTACCCACTTGATGGCTTGCTCGCAGAGATGATGACTTGACCTACTTGATGTCTTTCTCACGGAGATGATGAAGACCTACATGAGGGCTAGGCCTACACCCAAAATGAAAAAGGGCTATCTCTGTAGAACTTCCTATGACGAGTAGAATCGAGAGATGTCGCCAATCGATGATCGACATGATGAAGATTGCAGCACCAGCGATGATGATGATCCCGTGTTGATGACGACGTTCCACCATTAATGATCCTACGATGAAGACTTTTGTCCAGATGTGTTGATGACTGTATCAAGACAATACCTTCCTAGTTAAGAGGGAGTGTTAATGTAATTGTAACTTTGGAAGATATTCACTTGTATTTTATATTGTATTTATTATTGATTTTATTTGTACCTCCAACAGAGATGTTTATTCCTCCGGTCAGAGATGACATTATTACATTTGGTCATGTAAAGTCATTGAGGTAAATCCTCCTTTGTAAGTCGGGGCAATAGATTCCCTAGAGTCAAATGTAATAGGGTTATTGAGTCTCCCTAGAGGAGTCGCCCCAGTCAGTTTTAATTCAGGCCGACCTAGCAAGTGAAAAAGGTAAAGTGAAAGATAAAGTATAAATAGAGAGTGGAGCTCTCTCATTTACACGCACACTCACTCACTCAACTTCACATAAGTGAGAGAGAGGACAAGTTCTCACAAGTGGAGAAGAGAGAAGCTACAGAAGACCATCTTTTTTTTGGGGTTTCACTTTTATGGCATTGTATTGGTGATCATTCTATCTCTGAGGAAGTTGCGGGGTTTTCTCCTTTATGGTTTCCCCGAGGAAAATATTTGTGTCTCTTGTGTTATGTTGTGCATATTATTCTTTCATTAAGATCCTAGATAATATTGATTAAAATTAGAAAATCTAACAATGACAAGTATTGTGACTGCAACTTCGCTAGTTGCTCCAAGAATACAAATAGGAAGTTGGTTCAAATAGTAGAGAAGAAGTAATGGCTACCTATTTTCCAAGTTCCAATATTCAATTCGATAATATGTAAACCCTCTACTTAATGAACCCGATTTATGTCATTTATACATATGCAACAACTTCAGGGAACATGGTCCTCCTAAACCACTAAGTAGGAAATACTTTGCCAACAAATAATTTGGCTGGTCGGAAACCTTCAAAGCAGTTTATTGGAATCCCACTTCCAAATGCTTTTCTCTTGGGATGATGGGAAATTCTCCTACAACTCAACATGACATCAACTCAAATTTACTTGCATTATGAATTGGAGGCCATCCTTCCACGTTTGGTGAAATGGAGGAAATGAATTGACATTTATACATACAACAAATGCAATTGGTAGTAGTCAGTCCCTGTCTAGCCACTTAGACTACTTAGGGAACATGGTCCTCCTAAACCACTTGGTAGGAAATACACTACCAACAAATAATTTGGCTAGTGGGCAACCTTCACAGTAGTTTATTGCAATTCCACTTCCACAATGCTCTTCTCTTGGGATAATGGGAAAATCTCCTACAGCTCAACAAGACATCAAATCAAATTTACATGCATTGCAAATTGGAGCCCATCCTTACAATGTTTGGCAAAATGGAGGAAATGAGTTGACATTTATGTAGACAACAGATGCAACTGGTAGTAGTCAGTCCCTATCTGGACATTTGAATAATTTTGGTAGTATGAGCAATGATCCAATTGCTGAGATATCCCAATTAGGGTTGAGTGAGCACCCATGTCTTTCATTCAAGAACAACACTTCAAATATTGAAAATGCATTTGACCCATTAAAAAAACACACATTTTAAAAATGTATTTGACTCATTTTTTAAAATGTATTGGCCCATTTTTTTCACACAAAATTTCACTAACATTTAGCTTACCATATTCACAAATACATTTACATGTTACTTTTTCACTAACATTCAGCTTACAAAAAATAAAAACGTAATGAGCAAAGTATTTCTAATATCATGAGTTTTATGTATTGTGAGGATTAAAACTATTTTAAATTTGTATTTTTTAAATGATTGAAAATGATAAATCAACTATGTAATGTAATGACTTTGAGATAGAGAATTTATTGTTTTTTTTAAATGAATACAAGTTGACTTATTGATTCTAAAATAAATAACGCGAGAAAATTGTTTATTTTAAAGATTTGAAATTTAAAAAGAAAAAAAATGATTATTTTTTATTATTATAAATAATAGTTTTGGATGATTGAAAGTAGTAATATTGAAATAAAAAAATAAATGACAATTACAAAAGTGTTTCATTTTATCAATTAATCTAAATTAAATATGA
The DNA here is from genome assembly GCA_027924585.1 of Larix kaempferi. Lineage (NCBI taxonomy): Eukaryota > Viridiplantae > Streptophyta > Pinopsida > Pinales > Pinaceae > Larix > Larix kaempferi. The sequence continues at coordinate 16,183,147 of BSBM01000560.1, forward strand.
TAAATATAAGTTGGTAAAATTATTTTGAATGATGAAAATATAATATAACAAGTGGGAAAGCTGCAATGCAGCTAATTTCCTGCCAATGTTAAAAGACTTATCGGCGGCTAGAGGCTTAATGCGCTAAATCAGAAGCTTAAGATTTAATGCACCAAAGGATTAAGACATAGAAGTAGAGGCTTGAGATGAATGAATGTGCAGATACATAGCAGCAGAGGCTTAAGTCTTAATGCATCGGAGGCTTAAGACATTAATGCACTCATACATAGAAGCATAAACAATGTGCTTGTCCTTTGCACAACAACTCACTGTGTATGGTGTTGTGTATCGGCGGATTAAGCCTTAAGCTGCCGATGTGGACGTATTTAAGTAAGTGAAAAGTTATCGATGTGTTCTTTCAATGAGTAAAGCTTGGAAAGACCTTATCTCATTGCCGATAAGGTAAGGCTGGATCCACTAGTATTGTTTATTGATCTGCGGACTAGTTCAATTTAAGTAACGAGACTACTAATTAATAATTTTTTACTGATCCAAGCTTTCCATTTGGAAAAAAAATTTATCTCGTCACATAGTCGTTGTTACTGTATCTCATCGCAGGATACCCAATTCCCATCAAGCTAGCCGAGTAGGCATTGAGGCTCCTCGAAATGCTGGAAAACACCAAAGGACTGAAAAGTGAGCTCGTTGCCAAGAAAAAACACTGCAGGCCCAACAAAGTGATCTCATTGCCTACAAACTTGACCAAGGGAAAATTTTTAGGGAAGGGTTCTTTTGGAATTGATTAAATATTTGAGTCATTGTACCATTATACAATGGATCATTCAAAAGTTAATTCATACTAGTTGAATGTCTTATGATATTTTTATGATATATGGCAATTAGTGGATTTCAACAGTGGCAATGGATTTTAATTCTGTTAATCCCAATTCACTTTTGCACACACACAAAATATAGTTTCTGATTCTAAAAGATGATAGTATGAAACTTAATACCAGTGCTTTGAGAACATCTTCACTATGTCTTAAACTTGAGGACATGCGCTTTGATAACATGTTCATTGTGTCTACCAAAGACATAGATGCATGCCTCCCTCTCCTGCTCTGATGCCTGCCATGTAATCAATGATTCATTTTCATCCCTCATCCAATGGAAGAAATTGTTTAACTGTGAGGCTGCCATGTTTAGATTTTGAAAGTCCCTAAGCTAAGTGCTTTGTATGACCTTCATAATTTTCTTAACAGAAGCAACCATTCATCATTGTGGAGAGGAAGCTTTTGGACTATGTTCTTACCAGATATGTAGACACAAAGGATGTAGGAATCCAATGCTTCTATTCTTTTTTTTTAACATGTGGGAATTCCATCATATGACATACATGGGTCATATAAAATGTGGATGGAGGAGCGTTATTAGACAATGTTATAGATCTAACTTAATGAATCAGGGAATTTGTTATTTACGTGTTTAGTGCAAAATTTAATTGCATGAGATGTTTTTGTCATGATAATGTTTAGTCTATATTTTTGCACTTATTAATGTTAAATTGTGATTAGGATATTTACACATTTAGTGGTTAGGTAAGATCGATTTTCTATAATTTTAGGTAAAGTGTGTTTCTTTAATATACCTTAGTATTTAGGTAATGTGATATATTCTAAACATAAAGTAATATACTATTTTGACATCTCCTCAATTTCAATTGCTACATTGAGCCATAGCTTAACACATGATTGGTCCATAATCTCTATTTAAAGAGCTTGGAGGGTCATAGTTGTAAGACTCTTATGTAAATATTTTTCTTATGTATTAATATATTGCCTCAGGTAGTTGTTTGGGTGAGGCTATGGATTGTTTCCCTTTTTGAACGCATAAACATCGATGTGTCAATTTGTGATCTATTTGTGTGAGCAATTACTTAAGATAATTGACATGTGTAGAAATACGAAAACAACACTAATATTTGCTATAAAAAATAATCTTATAAAATTATAACCTTATCCTTACATCTCTTAAACCCTTACCACTCATATACATATCTTTAAGATCTTTAATATAAATAAATATTGTATAATGATCCCCATATCAATGAATAGGGTGCACCAAACATCATATAAAATTAATGGTGAACACTAAAATTTCAAGAGGATTGTTCCTACGGACCTATTATGTAGTTTCCCAACAACCCTGGTGTATAAAGTTTAAATGTTAGGACAGTTCGACCATCGAAGCAAGCAAAGTTAAAGGTTCGAGGAACCTTCCTGAAATGTTTGCATAAAATTAGCATTTCTATCCGCCGGACATTTCTTGACGTTTTAGGAAAAATAAAGGATTACACTCTAAAGGTATATTGTAAGGCACAGCAGCGGTATTTCGTAGCTATCTAATGACAAATTATGGCACTTATGTGAAAAGTATGCAAAGACTAACAATATGTGCAATCCTTTGAAGTATTCAAGGATTAGTAGGCATCAAAATATTACAGATTACGCACTTTAAAAGCAGCGTATAGGCAAAAGATGGCTAAACTATCTGACAAGCCACACCGAGTTTTACAATATGAGGCATCTTACCAACAGACAACTTTTAATGGTGAATCACATATCTATTTCTGCAGAAAACATTGACAAACGTCTCGTGCTTCAGAGGCATTGCAGCTATTCAAAAAGGTGTATCATTAACTTATATAGGAGAATGTTTTAAAGCCTGATGAAATTATCAAGTATGCAGAAAACCGATGACAATGAACATATTAAACGCTCCAAAAGCAACTGTTAAAAGCCAGATAAAACGTAAAAATTCCCAAAAGTCTCAGCATCAAATCAGATCAGAAAAATAGACAAAAACGCTTCAAAAAGACATAAAAATCAGTTCGCTGAAGCACAGGTAAGAAATTTTCCAAAATTAAGCGACCGATCGAGCTTCGCTACAGTGATTGCCAACCATTAAAGAATTAAGAAGACAACAGAGTCGAGGATCAAAAGTGCTACCAAATTTCATGGTCAAATCAATTTAGAGAGATATTACCGATATAAAGCCAGGAAAATCCTCATAAACCGTGGCGTAAGAGTCTGCTAGCATAGCATCGGTCCATCATTTACCTGAATCAAAACCCGTCGGCGAGACGACCGACCTGGGCCGAACTCAACCTCACCGAGTGGAAACGACGGACGTCATAGCAGTTACAGTCGCAGTGATAGCAAAAACCAGAAGAGATGCAAAAGAATGTTGTGTGGAGGAGGAAAAGTCTTTCTCTACACAATCCCAGTGATAACAGGATCATTTGAACTGTGGTTTGCGGCCCATCTCTTGGAACAAGATGAATTGAACCATGGTTGAATGGCATGGAGGCACACTTCATAAGCATTGAGGTGACAAGACAATAGAGGTACCAAGCATTTTACTATTAGGTAGACGTGGCAATGTTATAGAATTTTAATTAAAAACTTAATTTAATTTATTTTTAAATTTTGATAAATAAAAGCACTCCTGCATGGATTTATCTCTCATCAAAAGTATTTTAAACAAATAATAAAATCATAATATTATATTTAAAAAATTCATGAATTTATTTTAATTTTCAAAATATTATGTTTAATATGATAATTTTGCAAAACATTATAAAACATTGCAAAAAATTGTGTGAAAAAAGGTAAATAATACTAATCAATGCGGTTTGACTTTCCAATGGAAAGTATATATCCCTTGGCACGAAATAATAATAAATTTTACTTTTATCAAGATAATTTGAACTATTTTTTTATTGTTATTGTCAAAGTTCCTTCCACATATCACAATACATTTTCTTTACTTGTATGATGTCAATGTCAACTCAACAAGACATAGTTGTACAATCCATATCTCTGAGTGACCTACTTGAATATGGTATGACGGTTTCTACTGATTTAGGTTTTATGGTACTATTGCTATTCATTGAATCAAATAGTACAAAAACAGTTCAAAAACCATAGTTCCAGGTCTTATCACCATATTTGAGACTAAAAGCCATTACAATCTATACATAAGAGAAGACCAGCTTTCCAGGATCAACTAGTAACAAAAACTACCCTCCAACAAAAAAATATGAAAGATCATCATAAACTTATCCAAAAAAATAATAGACCAGGTTTTATGGTCATTATATAATAATATCACATGTCAACTATTAAATATAATACAACAAATTTACAAAATTATGATGGCAGTTGCTCAGAAACTCCCAACAATTCTATGGCCACATGAAATTGGATGTAGTGGAGTACATAACCTCTTTGAGGCAAAACAATGGATGAAGAAAAAACATTTTAACTCCTAAAGCATTCAAGTGTCCACTTGAACATCCACAAGTACTTACAAAGCTACAAATTAGGTGACCCATCTACCAATGTATCAATATGTTTAAACGATCCCAAAAACACTAGTCATCACTTTACATGACATTGCGTAAAAAATCATCATAGATTAGATCCCAACCTATACCAATAATTATTCAAAAAAAATACTACTCCCTTTTCCTCTTCATCATATCTAATTTCCTTCCTTCTTTTCCTTATTGGACCTTTTCGCTAGTCTGATTCGTGTGTAAGCAGCGCACTTTACTCACTCAATTAAAAAACGACTAGGACCACGGCCCGCCGGCTTAAACTCCTCTTCTGCCGCATGGCGTGCACTTACTGGCCGGCTGCCGTGTTATATTCTACATTCTAATTTATGCTTTGAGGCCCCGGCGGGTCAGCTTGGTCTGGTTCTGTACCATCCCTGGTCCCGGCAACGGTTCATAGTCCACTTCTCCTCTTATTCTTGTGTAGCCAGCGCAATTTACTCAGTTAAGTAAAACGATTAGGGCCACGGCCGGCCGGCTTACACTCCTCTTCTGCCGCATGGCGTGCACTTACTGGCCGGCTCCCGTGTTACATTCTACATTCTGATTTATGCTTTGAGGCCCCGGCGGGTCAGCTCGGTCTGGTTTTGTACCATACCTGCTCCCGGCAACGGTTCATAGTCAACTTCTACTCTTATTCTTGTGTAGCCAGCGCAATTTACTCAGTATTAGGGCCAAGGCCGCCGGCTTACACTCCTCTTCTGCCGCATGGCGTCCCCTCACTGGCCAGTTCCCGTGTTACATTCTACTAATTTATAGTAACGCTCCGGCGGGCCCGCCCAGTTTGGTTCCGTACCGTCCCTCGTCGGCCGGTGCTCGTGTTAAATTTATTTTCCAATTTATTCTTGTATGTTTTGACTGTCGGATCTTCCATAGTTCCATTGCCTCGGGAATCGGGATTTCCTCCGCGGTTTCCGTCGTGCGAATAATTCGATACACCATTCGGCGTTTGGTGTGACCACACACGAGAGAGAAGGCGGTGAATGAGCTTTAGGATTCACTGCTTATAAGTACTCGCACTCATACGTATATTTCCCCCATCGAAGCTCTGAAAACTCTCCCAGTAATAATTATCTTCCCCTGCAAATCCATGAGTTACATATCACAGTGTGTATTTTATCAGCTAACAGTAAGCTTCGAAACGGTATCATATCGTTCATCTACTTACAGCGATCAGATATTATATTGTTTACCTACTCCTCCTAACTGATATCATGTTGTTTATCTGCTAACACTCAGCTTCGAGATGAAGAGCCGTGTAATGCTGTTGCTGGTTATGATCTGGTTCTTGCTCGTCGCAGGCCGTAGCAGAGCTCGGTTGCTGGAGAACGACCTCTTTATCTTCCCTGACAGTCCGTCGGCCTTCGATCCCGTTATCGACGATGGTTCCCGCTTACACACTGCCGAAGGTCATGAGGAGAAAGATGCGGTGCGTTGTGATGAAGAGATAAGAAGCCCCAGGAGCAGCTCGTCGGCAAAGAGCGCCACCAACAAGAACACGTTATCTTTCAGATTTCAGTTGAATGTTCAAAAGATCAAGAAGCCGCAATCGCCCGTATCGCCCGACAAAACCGATGGCGGATTGAATTTACTTCCCAAAGGCACAGGAACAGTGTGTGGACCCAGTCCTAAAGTAAATTCAATGCAGATAACCGAACAGCGGCTTTCCAAATACGTGCGTAGCCCCGGTGTTGGTCACATGCAGATGATCCATCATAAATCTCAAACAAGAAAGGTCGGCATCCTCAAATCCCATCAAAGCAATGGAGATGATAAAAGCAATAAAAGGAAGCTGGGTTCTACCCCAAGCCCAGGGGCCGGCCATTGATGGCAGTCAGCTGTAGCTGTATACTGCACATTGACAGAACATAGCCGGCCATTGATGGCAGTCAGCTGTAGCTGTATACTGCACATTGACAGAACAGAGCCGGCCATTGATATGCCGCCCGCCAGCGTCCATCTATTTTGATGGTTTCCTTTTTGGACATTAATTACGTTTTCAATTTATTTATTTAAATTGTTATTTAAATATTAAATTATATTGGGTTGCATCATCCATACAAAGCACATTTACGGAACAGATCCGGCCATTGATATGGCTTTCGATGTCCATCTATTTGATGGTTTCGCATATGTAATTAATTTGCCTAGAGAAATTTAAAGTCGTTAATGTTTAATTGTATATTAATTTTTTTTGGGCTAGAATCTCGTTAAGTCTCAGTAAGTTGGATTTTGGGTATCTTGTTTCAATTAGCTCACTATTAATGGAATTGAATTCGAGTTGTCCCATTAGGAAGACTCACACTTTAATCAAATGAATTAGCAAAAATTGACATTAAAATTATATTTTGTTAATTTGTGTTTTTTGGAAAAAAAATTTAGATTAAAGTCTAAATTATAGACATTAAGATCATAATTTAAATTTTTATAACATATAGATCACTTATGAAAGTTTTTAATGGAAACATCCAATCTCTTCATATAAGAGATTGCACAAAAATATTATCTAAACCTTTCTAGGTATTTATCGAGTGTCATAATCACTAGGTATTTATCGAGTGTCATAATCAATAAAAGGATATTGACTGACAACTACCACATGTTGGTAATGTTCAAATAGATGCTTTCATGTGTTACGAATTTCAAATTGGGGAGCAAGTCAATGTTATTAACTAATGAGCTAATGCCATCTATAATAACAACTATTGATCAACATAGTTCGATTTGGACATATCTACAAGATAATGTGGCATTCATTTCAAAGGAAGATAGATGATTAAATTCATATTCAAACAAGGGAAGCTACATAATAGTAGGTTTTGTCACAAAAATGTGGATTAGCATTGGTTTGTTGTCAAAGAAATTAACGCAATTTTCACCACTTGAAAGCATTTTTCACTACTCCAAGCAAACTCTTAGAAATATGCACATAGAAGGAAATAATAACCTCCATTAAATATTTATGCTATAACAATATAGCAATAACAATCATAAAGAAATTGAATTTAGTTATATACTAATCTTAACTTTAATCTATCAAGAAACTAAATCCACCACCAAATAAGTATTCAAGTGTGAAGCAATTAATGATTTCACAACCATATTTCATGTGGGGGAGGGGGTATAGATCTCCATATCTATTAATAATGAACATCAAATACAATTACACTTAACAATTTTGTTGTTGACACCTTCTTCAACAAGATTTGGTATTCCTCCTATATAGACCACTTATCACTTCAAACTCCACTTCAAGAACTCTTACTATTTGGGAATGGATAAACCATGAAAGAATTAGGTCCCACCTCTTAGCCATATGATCATATATAGAAACAAGGGCTTCCATAAAATCCCAAAGCTATATGCAAGATTCAAAATATACTTTTTTAGATTGAAAAATGCACAAAACCTGATCCCTAAGCAACCAAGAATCTAGCTTAAAATCATGTAGCCAGGAAACAACAAGAACATGATCATATCTAAATCATCCAAAAAGAAATATTTGATAAGATTCACTTGGATATGGAACAATATTCATTACAATGGAAAAGCATACCAATGAACACACAAGAATTCCAAGGAGGAAGGACATATAAACAATGATGTTAGGCTCAAAAGGGAGATCAAAGCTTAAATCAATGATAGATTATGTAGGAATACACTCATCATCACATGGGTCTAAATATCTACTAAAGAAATTAGATTTATAATGAACGTCAACTTGCATCGACTCAATGATAGAATCTAAAGTCTAAAAAATGCCAAATTAATTTGAGGACCAACAAACTGTAAGATAATACTCAAAATGTAAATCAAGGATAGATTTAATTTCAAATGAGTCCAATATAGGGAGATGATCTTTGGAAAGGACCAAAATATACAAAGGAATGTAAAAAATGATTATATGCTATGGGAGAGATTCATATGAGGGAAGAATATCATCCCATAGTGAACATGTTTTAGAACATTCACTTGAATTAATATGGGGAGGCTCCAAATTCCCCTCTAAAGAAATCGCCAGGGAAACTATTGGAAAAAAGTCCAAATATGGAAATCATGAATGTGGAGGCTTTTCTGTATTAGAAAGTTAATGCACGATATGAGTCCACACAATTCACCCATGGTGGGGTAGTATCTACTAAAACACTAAAACAAAATGAGGATCACCAAATGCTAGTTTATTAATAGTCACAATGTTTTCATTGTGAGGAAAATGCATCACGTTCATAACATATACATAATCATTCCCAAAGAGCATATTTAATTCCAATTGGCCTTTCGTAACTATAAAATCAACTAAAATAGTCTTCCCACCAAACAAAATAGGAAATTGCGAAAGAAACCCCAAGGATTTACTAGGTCTTCTATTAGATGCTAGTAGTAGACTGGCAGCTGACACAAGATTGGAAGAACCTAGAAATTTCCAAGCATATGTAGATAAGATACTAACAGAGGTTCCTTCATCTACAATGCATTAATAAAACATGTGTGAATTAAATTCAACCCTTATTTGGAATGGTGTAGATGAAGGAAGTTCAGGCCTAGTTAGATTACTCCAATCAAAGGAAATGATCCTAGATATTGGAGTGATCCAACTTGAAGTGAACGAAGTGACCCCTTATTCAGAAGGTTCTAAATAGTTAGTAATGAAAACTTGATCAATAGTCACATCACTCTTTAATGTAAAAGTGGTATTAACTAAATATCGCATCAACTCAACTGCTTCAATATCAACATTCTCTAAGGAGAGACTGGGATTAGATGAAAATTGCACCAACTTGGTCACTTCATCAACCATTGGTTGAATGGGTTGTTGGGAATCTATAAGTTGTTAAAGATAAAAATATCCTCGAGACATGGACCATATGCTTTGTACCTTTGGAATAACAAGACACATACTATGAGTAAGGTGATCTCCCTTACAATGATTATAGGGAAACTTAGGATTGACTCCTATTTATTTAGATTTATCAACAATATGAATACTCCTAGCATGAATTGCATTAACTAGTTTTTACCCCCCAACATGACTTGTAGTGGCTGGTTGTTTTCCCCCATCATGACTTATAGTGGTTGGTTTATATCTCCTAGCATGACTTGCATTGGTTGTTGTATTTCCTCTAGAATAAGTCAAATTGATTGGGCAATTAAACCCAACATAACTCTCATTGGCTATTGAATTTTATCCATTATGACTTGCAGTGATCGATGACATGCCTCCAACATGAATTGCATTGGCTAGTGACTTTCCCTTAGAATTACTTGAAATGGTTAGGGAATTTCGCCCGTGATGACTTGGATTTGTTGGTGTCTTACCTCCAAGTTGATTTGTGTTGGTTGGTGTCTTTCCCCCTTCTCTTCACTTCTTTAAATCCTTTTTTTTTCCTATTCCTATTTAACTTCTAGTACTAGCCAAACTAGGTGGAACACTTTCACTAGATAAGGTAAAAGAAGAAGGAATTGATTTAAATTGTAATGAAAGAAAGGGTTTTTTATGTTTATAACATGTAATGTTTACATGTGAATTGTTGGGAGAATTCAATACATTCGGATTGGAAAACAACCAAATCATTAATCCCACACTAAATCTAGGAATATTCAAGGTGGTCATTAAGGGAGGACAGTGACATTTCAAAACAAAGGAAGACTATAAGGGCCCTCTTGTAGTGGGGTATCTTAGTCAGTTTCCTTAGGATATTGATCCATAACTCCTATTTTAGGAAAAATAAAATTATAAGGCCTTCTATGGGGTCAAAAAAATACAATAAACACATTCCTATAAAAGGCTCTTTAAGATTCAGCTAAGAAAACACACCCTTCTAAAATCCATCCCAAGTTGATTAAATATTGAGTCCAAAAACTAAAGGGTTAAAAATAATGCCTTCCAAAAACTAACTTAGGATGATGAGGGCCCAAGTTATGATAGTGAATGTGCGAGAAACAATTACAATAATCCTCACACAAAAATCACCCAAGGTGCAACTACCCTCAAGAATAAGATCATCGTATAAGGAATATAAAATGGATGTTAGGTGTTTGTCTTAGGTACCACACGTATTTCCCACTTCGCAACTTTTAGTTGAGTGTAAAATTCATGGGTCAAGTTTCACATATGGGCATGGAGCATAGGACCAATTCCTATACCCAAACATTTGGACAAAAGTTGTTGCCTTGAGGAATTGCTAATTCTACCAAAGATCCCATAAAAAGAGAAAGGGGATAATATCTATACTTTCTTAAATTGACCTCTTGTTCGATACACACGTTTTCCACGCTTCCCCGACATGTGTCATCACTACTATTGGATTTATTACACTCTCTAGTGACTCTAGTTTCATTTTTCATGTCCTTGGACTTTCCAAACTTATTCCTAGGCCATGCAACCTAGACCATTGTAAGTTTTGTATTAAAGAAGAACAAGTCTATTCCATTTTATTAAGTGTTGATTTTAATGGATATTTTCAATCAAAGGGATGGGAAAGCGAGAAAATAATGATGTTCTCCATTGAAAATATAGAAAAAGAGAAAACTTGCAAATGTAAAACATTTCTTTAAATTTTGAAAGAGATGTTTCAAAATAACAAAAATTATGAAAAACATAAGAACTAGGAATAACCTTTTCAAGTCCTAAATGCAATGCAATTTTTTTAGGAGACTATTGTAAACCAAAGCAAGTAATTCTTTATGATTTTCATGAGAGAATCCTAGTGGAATAATGTGATATTTTCCTTTAAATGAAATCACTTCCAAGTGCATCTAACTACCTAAGAGATTCTTACATGGACCCAAATAAATAAATAAATTTCAAAAATTTTAATTCTTCAATATACCATGAAAAACATATTAAAAAGGTCCTTTTTTGAAGGTCTCTAATCATAATATATAGCCTCTAAGTCCCTAGAACAATATCCACAGCTCAAATCATAATATATAGCCTCTAAGTCCCTAGAACAAGATCCACAACTCAAATTTGCAAAATTTGGCATTTTTCACTTTTTAGGGTTACAAATGAGCATTTTGCTTGCATACACACATTTACTTAAGGAAATTATTGTACATAAAATTTCATATGAACTATATAATAGGAACAACAAGAATATTTACACTATTTTGTTGAATCAAACAAGCATCTACACCCCAAAAATTAGAAAAAACACTAAACAAAACTACAATTTTTAGAACTAGTTTTCTACTCAAAATTACTAGAAGAGGAATAAAGGTATTAGACACCAGTAAAGAAGAAAAATACCCAATTAAAAACTATCAAATCCCTTACAACTAAATATCACACCCTTCCAAACTTATAGAAGAACAATCTTCGAAAGATAGAAGTCAAAGCAAATTGCCAATTTTTCACCTATAGGATGTATACACTCTTTTTCTAAAGGAAATGAGTGTTTCACACACCATGCTCTTAAGAAAGGAATGTATATACATGAATTTTATGAAATAAAATTTAATATCCAAGCTACTTTCATTGAATACAAGCATGTATTCATGATATTATCATTGAAGATAGGTGTGTATGAAGCCTAGAAAGTGGGAGAAAATGCTAAAAACAATGCTGGAAAACTTATAGAATTTAATCCTATAGTAATCATTGTAGAGAACTAACAAGGCTAACAAACCAAACAAAATCATAAGGCTAGCGAACAAAGAGATAAAACCTTAAAGTAAAAAACTCATGGAGTTCTCCCTAGTATGGTTGCTAGTTCAATTAGAGGAAACAATTCCCAATGGGTTAAGGTATACCACCAACAAAGAGAACATAATATAATATTCTAATTCCCAAGATAATTAAGTTACGCTCTGAAATAACATCTACTTACAAAATGAGAACATATAAATACATGTAATAATCCAAGTGGTTGTCCTCAAGAGATTCTTTGTATATGAACTCCATTGCACTTTTCACCATCCAAGGAATCTCCTAGAAATATACACACAAGGAAACAAAAATATCCCTCAAGTATTTATAGTTATAATAATAACAATCATAAATAAATTGAATTTAGTTTATACTGATCTTAACTAGTATATCAAGCAACTAATTCTACCACCAAGTAAGTATTCAAGTGTAAAGCAATTAAACATTTGATAATTATATTTTCGAGGATGAAAGGATAGAAATCTCTGTATGTATTAATAATGAACATCAAATACAGTTATACCTAATAATTCTATTGTCAACACCTTCTTCAACAAGATCTAGATTCCTCCTACCTAAACCACTTTTCACTTTGAACTCCACTTCAATAACTCTTACTATTTGGGAATCGGAAAACTATGAGAGATTTAGGTCTCGCTCTTAGCATGATGATCATGTATAGGAACAAGGGTTCTTGTAGAAGAAGATTATGATAAAATACAAGATGAACCTTTGAAAACCTCTAGCATAAGGGTGTTCAATTGGTCTCTTTACCCTTCTCCAATGTTTACATATTTTTTATACTTTCATAAGTCAATTAAGTTCATTGGAAATGGGAGTTAGGGTTGGAATATCCCATAACTCTATTTAAGGGTGCATGTTAAATGCACATTTATTATATTTTTTGTCTTCTTAGAATGGATGCACATCTTTTGTGAAGGTTAAGTTATGTATATATGTACGATTGTTTCCTTAAGACAACATGCATGGAACACTACTTTCTTGAAGAAAAGGTGGGTATCCCAAGGAAAAAGAATGTTTTTCTAAGACCTTCAATGAAACAAACTAATCCAAGTAATGATTCCATGGTTAAGAAGTTTTTAATGATCAGGAAGATCAAATAATTCTACAACACTTAAGATGTACATGCTTTGTAAATATTTTCTTGTTAAATAAGTTAAAGTGTCTACAAATAAAGTGACAAGCTGTGTCATAATCTTCAATTTGTATGTGTGGATCCTTATTGTATGTTGCATTAACTACCTATGAAAACTTATAACTCTTTAATGAAATGATAAAAGTTGTTTTTATTTCGACTAATATTTAACGATGTATGTCATAGCGATTTGTATATATATACACAAATAATATTTTCTAAATTAATATAGAGATTTGATATGGACACTTTCAGAATCAAAATTCACACTTCCAAAATTGAAATTTATAAGTTTGAAATCAAAATTTACACTTTTTAATAAAAAGTTACACATTTAGAATCAAAATTTACACTTTTTAACACTCTATCTTATTTTCACACTTTCAAATCCAATAATAAAATTTTTTATTCCCATATTCACAACTTCAAATCCAATTTTGACACTTTAGAAACTTGATATTCACACTTTTGATTCTGTATTAACACTTCCATACTCTAGAATATTAATGATAAGACCAAATTTAGAAAACTTGATATTCACACTTTTGGATTCTCTATTGACACTTCCATAGTCTAGAATATTAGTGATAAGACCAAATTTAGAGAAATGAGTCTTAATAAAAGAAAACAAAATAATATCACATTCTAAGATTTAATACATGGAATGAGTACATGATTCCGTAGATGCCACATGTAATGTACCTTTTACAGTTGTTTTAATTAGGTTAATTTTTGGAGTGGCACATATTTTATGAATAGTGGTGTCCACATCCTTGCAAATGTATAAATGCATCTTTTGTGAATTATTGTAACCAACATGAATAAAATAAAAATAATAATATTGAAGTCTACTTCATTTTGGTATCAAAGTTTGCGATGATTTGGAAACCTGTGTGAGTGATCTGTGTGGGAGTCGTGAATCGCGGCTACCTACACTACGTGTGAGTCGTGACCTATGCGTGAGTGGCCCATGCCTTGTTGCGAGCTTCATGAGAAATAATATGTGCTGAGTGACTGGGGCAGATCGCGTTCTGTTGTTGTTGTTGTTGTTGTTGGAAACTCCTGATCGTCAGTTGTTGGATCGAACTCATGTGTGACCTGTGATGTTGATCTTAGCTTCTTAGTCACTACTTCCAACTTGTTACTAAATCCCTCGGCTTTTTGTCCGTTTGACAAGTTTTTAATTAGAATTTGGTGATTTTTTTTTTAAACCTAGATGTTGTGTTATTTGAATCATGTTTTTAAGTGGATAAATGGATTCATTGCCCTCAAATACCCTAAGACAACCAACTTAAAAAAAAGTTAAACATTGTTATTCCAAAACTTAATTTTTTTTAACGGATTCGTGAAAATGTTGTTAAGAACAAGCAAAACATTTAGGCTATGCTCTTCCATTGTATTTAGTTTGGTATTTTGGTAAAAAAATACAATTACTTTGTACCCAAACAGAGATAGAGTATGGTTTAACCTGCACAGGCTTTTATTTCAAGTCGTCAGTGAAAGTATCAATAGGTGCAAAGAATGAGGAAGTGAGAATCATCAAGGAAGGATGGAGGGACCAAACATAGCAGCACCTCCACACAAGAACTAACCGAGGGACTTAAAGAATTCTGTTCCAGTCTAATAAACCAGATTTCAAGCATAGTGGATTCAAATTGATAAGATGAATACCTTGTTCAATGCATGATTAGACAAAGTAGACCATCAAATGGTGGATTGTAGCAATAATTATAGTGATATTAAAATCGATCTCAAAGAAATAACCAGTGGGAATAAACGTTCTTATAACTCAAACTCACATTGGACACCACCGCAATCACATCAGTCACCCAACGTGGATTCATTTAATAGTTTCATGGCCAAGGCCAAAATTGTAGTCGTGGAATTTAATCGATTAGATGCCAAGGAAGCCACTATATGGGTAACTAAAATTGAACAATATTTTTGGCATTAATAGATTTGTGACGATCACGAAAAAATTAACATCGCATAAATACACTTGAAAGAATTCACGTATGATTGGTTCATGTGGTGGAGCGAGAAATCCAAATCACTAGCAAAAGAGTGGGATGTATTCAAAAATATTTTTTCTTAAAATTTCTTTACATGGAAGAAAAGGGAGTCTTTGCCAAACTTGCTACAATACAACAATCGGACATCATGGATGAATATTTTTAGGAGTTACACGTTCTTGCCAATCGTGTGCCTAATCTATCTATAATGTCCCAAAGTTGCACCTTTATTGAATAAGTCAGGAGGACTTGAAAGTTGTATTTTTATTGAATAAGTCACGAGGATTTGAACATATATTTACTCTAGCAATCATAGACAAATGACACATTATGTGATTAAAGTGATACTATTATGTTTTGACATCCAACTTGTTATGGAACAACTTGTTAAATGAGGGGCCAAGTTTGTTAGGGGATATGGCTTAAAAGAATAAATAAAACTTAACAACAGAAACTAAAGTTAAGTTTGAGAAAATAATGAATTATGAATTAAAATAAATATGAGAAACTGAAAATTGAACCCTAACTACATTTTCCAAACAAGAAAAAGATAAAAGAAGAGAAAAAAAAGGAGGTTGCTCATTACTTTTCTAAGAATTCCTAATTCTGCAATAGAGAAACTTAACCAATAGAGAATGGAGACATTCTGTATAATCTATAAAGAAGTAATGAATGAGCAACAGATAAGGGAGATTGCAAGAGGCAAGCCTACCCATTTCCATAGTATAGGTCAAGCCTGACTTTCCTATTGAGCACTCAGTTTTTCCCAAACTGTATTTGTTTGTGGCCAACCCAAATTTGTTTTGAGGCTTGGATGTGATATTATTGATATGGTGAAAGAATATTATATAGGAGCCACAGAGCTGATTAAAGAGGTCATGTTGTTAAGTCTACTTAAGCAAGATTCACACATTTACGCATTTCCCTAAGTTATTATCTACTAGCATGCTTGGCTTGGCTCAGAGTGATTTCTACCCGGAGTAAGAGATTTATGAGTTCTTATTGAATCTAAGGTTGGGTGGAATGGGATTGTTTGATAACAAGTAGGTTTGTCAACCAGATAAGTATTTTATTATTGTTGTTATTTCATTATGTTTATTAAATTAACTATGGTTATTTTTGCTATAATGTTAATATGAATATCATTGTGTTGTTTTGTGCAATATTTTTTATAGGAAAGATTAGCATACTTTTAATTTGGGGTATTTACTAGTCATGGTAAAAGTATTCTAATTATGTAGCTATTATTATTATTATTATTAAATATTTTGTTGTAAGTTAATGTATTCATGTGATTTATAAATCTGTAGGTTGTTCATAGAATTATCAATAGCAATAATGTGATCTATTGTTTATTATTCTAATTAAAATTGAATAATTTATTTATTTTAACTTCTTTTATTATATTTTTCCATTATCATAAATATAGGTTATCTCTCACTATTTAATTAAAAAGTAGATATATTTTTTTTCTAAATGTATTCTAGTTTCTAAACATAGATTAGTATTTTATCTTGCCATTTGAATAAAAATATTGATGAAATAATAAATATAGAATGCTGCTATCAATACTATAATTATTTATTTATTTATTTATAATAACTTAAAACCTTACGTGAGAAATCTCACATTATAATAGCATAAATATGATGGATTGCATAAATATGATGGAGAAGGGATTTCCTCCCAGCAAATCCCTTAACTCCATTTTCATACAAAAATATTAAATAAAGACATTGCATATATTATAATATCATATACTATGTTATTATCTAGTATAATAAGGCTGAGCCCTTTGGGATTCAAACCATCTATATTGTACATTGTTCAAAATCGAAAGTCATACTATACATTTACATATGTATTGTATTCAAGGGTCGAGCCCTATGGGATGCTCTCTTTATATATAACGATTTGAATAGGGTAATAGAATTAGAATTTAGGTCGAATATGTAGGGTTGCTTCTAGACTTCATTAATACTATGTAACTATAAAGTATAATTAGTAACAACTATATTTTTAAATGTGGTTGATATTCGTTGATCGGCGTATATCAACTATGATCACACATTTAAAAGTGGTTGATATTCGTCGATCGGTAAATATCAACCACATTTAAAAATGTGGTTGTTGCTAGTGGACAGCCGACAAGCCAAGAAATAACTAAATTAAAATATTAATAAAAATATTATTTTAAAATAAAAATGAAAATAAATACATATTAAGTTATATATATATATAAAAACTAAATTAAATTAAATAAAAAAAAATATTAAATTAAATATAAGTTAAAAAAAATTAAATTAAATTAAATTAAAAATAAGTAAAATAATTAAAAGAAATACATACTAAAGAAAATATTAAAAAATATATATATATTAAAACATATTAAATTAAAAAAAATTAATTAATATTAAATTAAATAAAGTAATATTAAAAATAAATAAAATAATTGTTATTAATTTTAGTAATACCTTAATATTATATTAATATTAGTAATTAAATTTACTTATAATAATTTTTTTTTAAATAAAATAAAATCAAATTTATATTTAAAAAATATATATATATATTTGAAAATTGCATTTATATTTATATTTATATTTCAAATTTACTTATGAGAAAAAGTAAAATAAATGTAAATTAAATAAATTTGGAAAAGAAAATAATTATAATCATGAAATAATTAATAATAAAAAAACAGTAATATTTATGGAAAATATGGGGTAAGCTAACCATGTTAAATTTGTTTGACTTTGGATGACTTTGGTTTAGTAATTGAATTTGGTTGACTTTGTTTTGCTGCAATTGACAATAGATAACTTTGTTTTTTGTTAGACTATCGTTGAGTTTGCTTGGCTAATTGACTATGATTGAGTATTGTTTACCATGGTTGACCTAATAGACCATGGCTGACTTTGGGTGACTTTGGTTGATCATGGAAGAGTATGGGTAACCACGTTTCATTGTCGATGACTTTAGTTGACTTTAGTTAAATTTGGTTGCCTTTGGTTGGCCATAATTGACTTTGATTTACCACGGTTAACTGTGGTTGGCTATTGGTTGACCTTGTTTGATTCTTCTCTATGGTTGATAATGGTTGACCAAGGTTGGCTACAAGTATTTATGGTTGTCCATGGTTGACCATATTCAACTATGGTCGACTATAGTTTACCATGTCCAATTATGGTTGACTATGTATAGACATAACTAACTTTGGTTTATGTTGGTTGACCATGGCTCACCATGTTCGATAATGGTTGACTTTAGTCGACCATAATTGACTTTGGTTTACTATGGTTGAGCGTGATTAAGTATGGTTAAAATTTTTTTACAATGGTTGACTTTGAATGTGGTTGTTGACTATGTTTGAATATTATTGACCATGGTTGACTCCCTAAAACCATGGTTGACCATATTTGACTTTTGTTTACTAAAGTTGACTTTCGTAGAACATGGTTCATAATCTTGACTGTCATTGTCTAAGGTTGAATTTGGTTGATCATGGTTAAGTATGGCTAACCACAATTTACTATGGTTGACTATGGAAAACTTTTTTCTTCCATAATTGACTATTGGTTCACCTTGTTTGACCATGGTTGACTTTGGTTAGCAATAATTGAATTTGGTTTACTTTGGTTGGCTTTGGTTGACTTTGTTTTCCCATAATTAACTATTGGTTGACCTCGTTTGACTCTTGACAATGGTTTCCTATGGTTAATTATGGTTAGTTTTTGCTGAACATAGTCAACTATGGTTGACAATAGTTCACCATGGTTGACTATGGTTGACCATGTTTGACTATGGTTGCATGTGGTTGGGAATAAATGACTTTGGTTTACATTGGTTGACCATGGTTGTCGATCTTCGACTATGGTTGACTTTGGTTGGCCATAATCGACTTTCGTTTACTATGGTTGACCATGATTGACTATGGTTAACCTTGTTTGACTATGGTTAAATTTTGTTAACTAATTAGCTAAGGTAGACTATGGTTGAACATGGTTGACTTTATATGCATGCAAAAGACTTTTCATTGACCGTGGGTGACTTTTGTAGTCGGTTGACTTTGGTAAACTATGGTTGACTATGGATGGATGTTGTTGACTTAGGTTGACTAACTGACTATGATTGACCATGTTTGACTTTGGTTACTTTTGGTTGACCTTGGTTTTGTTTGACTTTGGTTGGCCACACTTAACTTTGGTTGACCATGGTTAACCTTGTTTTTCCATGATTGATGATTGGTTGACCTCGTTTGAATTTTCCATATGGTTGACAAGGTTGGCTACAGATACTTGTGGTTGACCATGGTTAGCCATGTTCACCTATGGTTGAATTTGGGTGGCGATAATTGACTTTGGTTTACGTTGGTTAACCATGGTTAACCATGTTCGACTATGGTAGACTTTAGCTGGCCATAGTTAACATTGGTTTACTATGGTTGAGCATGATTCACTTTGGTAACTTTGTTTGACTATGGTTGACTTGGGTTTACTAACTGAATATGGTTGACTATTGTTGACTATGGTTGACTTTTTTTTTGCTGTAACTTAAAATAGATAACTTTATTTGACTATGGTTGATTTTGGTTAGCTAATTGACTATGATTGAGTATTGTTTACCATGGTTGACTTGGTCAGCCATGGTTGACTTTGGTTAACCATGGATGTCCATGGTTTACATAGGTTGACTTTCATAGAGCATGGTTCACTATGTTGACTTTCATTGAGTATGGTTGACTTTGGCTGATCATGGTAGAGTAAGGAAAATCGTGATTGAATGTGGTTGACTTTAGTTGACTTTGATTGGCCATAATTGACTTTGGTTTACCACGGTTAACTCTACCTTGGTCAACCATAGTAAAATGCTGAACAAGGTCAATCTAAGCTTGACTTTGAACCATGGTGGACTTTAATCCACAGCCATACATTTACAAGTGATTGATTGACATTGACCCATAGTTGACTTCAATTCGTAAGTGACTTTTAATCAAGGTTGACTTTAAACCATGGTTGACTTTAATCCAAGGTTGATTACAATCGAAAGTTGACTTCAATCCAATGTTTGAATTCATTCCTTGGTTCACTTCTTTCCATATTTGACTTCACTCCATGGTTAAATTTTAAGAAAGCTTAACTTCAATCAAAGGTTGACTTCAATCCATGGTTCACTTCAATCCAAGGTTGATTGCAATTGAAGGTTGACTTCAATCCATGGTTGACTCCAATACAATCCTTGAATTCATTCATTGGTTCACTTCATTCCATAGTTGACTTCAATTAATCCTTAACATTTAAGAAAGGTGAACTTCAATCATCGTTGAATCTCCACATTCTGATCTAAACCATGGTTGACTGTTGATTGAATTTGATTTTACTATGGTTGACTACGACTATGGTTGACTATGATTGACTTTCGTTGACCATGGTTGACTTTGGTTAACTATGGTTGAATAAGGTTAATCATGGTTGAGTATGGTTTTTTTTGTTGACCATGGTTAAGTATGGTTGACTAAGGTTGAATATGGTTGACCATGGTTAACTAAGGTTGACTAAGGTGTATGTTGTTTAACTATGGTTGACTTGGTTTGATTATGGATGACCATGCTTGACCATGTTCGACTACAGTTGACTTTGATGGACATAATTGACTTTGATTAACTGTGGTTGACCATGGATGAAAATTGTTGACTTTTTTTACTATGGTTGACTTTGGTTGATTAATTGACTATGGTTGAATACGATCGGACATGGTTGGGTAAGGGTGACTTTGTTTTGTCGTAATTGACTATTGATCGACCTTGTTTAACTTGTGTCTATGGTTGAGTGATTTACTATGGTTGATGATGGTTGACTTTTTTTATAAATTTGGGTATTAGTTGACCTTATTTAACTTTTGTTTATGGTTGACTTATTTTTGCCACAACTAACCATTCACTAAACTTATTTAACTTTTAACTTTGGTTGGATATGTTTCACTTTGGTTGGCCATGGTTCACCATGTTTGACTATGGTTAGCTTTGGTTGGCCATGGTTGGCTATGGTTGACTCTGGTTGTCTTTGGTTGAATATAGTCTACCTTGGTTAACTAATTCACTATGGTCGACTATAGTTTCCCATGGATATTATGGTTGGTCATGGTTGACCATAGTTGACTTTTGTAAACCATTGTTCACTATGGTTGACCATTATTATTATTCTTGTTATTATTATTAACCAACCATGGTTAGCTTTAGTTGGTCATGGTTGACTATGGTTGAATATGGTTGAATTGTATTGACTATGGTTAACGAGGGTTAACTACGGTTGACTAATTCACTATGGTGGACTATGGTTGCCCATGGTTGACTGTGGTTGCCCATGGTTGAAAATGGTTGAATGTGGTTGAATTTGGTTAACCATTGTTGAATATGGTTGACCTTGTTTGGCCATAAATGACTGTTAGTTGACCATGGTTGACTATGGTGGAATATGGTTCGATATGGTTGACTATGGTTGACCATGGTTGGGTATGGCTGATTGAGCTTTACATTATTTGGCCATATTAATGTTATCAACGTTAATAAAATAATCTTATTATTAATGTTATGTGTTAATAGTAATGTTGTAAAGTAGTAATAATTTTGTAATATTATTTTTTATAATAATGTTAATATTAATAATGCCAAGGTTAATTTTATTAATGTTATTAACGATAATTATTAAAGTTAACAATGTTATTAAATTAACATTGTTAATGTTTGTTAATATAGTGTTATTATTAATATTAACACTATTAATGTTTCTTAATGTTTTAATATTAACATTATTAATGTTTGTTAATATGTTAAAATTAATATTAATATTAATACTGTTAATGTTTTTTAATATGTTAAAATTAATATTAATATTAAAATACATATTAATATTAAAATAAATTTTATGTTTATTTTTATTAATCTATTAATATTAACACCATTCAAATAATATTTTATTTGAAAAACACAATCAAATTAGCTGAGTTAAATCATGTCCAATTAAAAATTCTTTAAAATGTTTATTTTTATTGTTCAACATTTTATTTTATTTTGATAAACCATTGTTGAATTACTTACAATTTTGTAAACACTTTTTTCTATATTTCTAATTAAATGTGTATAGATCTATTTTTAATGATGTAATGAATGGTTAATATATTGCAAATATATATATACATATATTTTCAAAATTCTTATTCTTTTTGTATTTATACAAATAACAAATCATTTTTAAATAAATATTATTTTGGAATTATATTAACAACCGAAATTTATTAATCACTTTAAAGATATTAAATTTTTTTAAATTTTTAACATATTCATAAATCAAATTCATTCATTAATATATATCAATAATGTACAATAAAATTAAATTAAATTATAAAATTAGATCTAACATTATTGTTTCTCAAATAATTTTACTTTTCAATATAACTTGCATATTATTTTAAGATATGATTTGATACCATTTTTATTTATGAGAATCAATATTTTGAATAATTTTGATTATTAAAATGTTAAACAACAAACCCATCTAGGTTAAGACCCTAAAATTAAAACTCATTGCTAGAGTGGAATGGTGGTGTGACTCACTCTCTTCCCACTTATAATTGTATAAAACATCCTCAAAAAAATTTATTCTTCTACTTCATAATTCATAATAAAGGATACTTCAAAATCATTGCTATTACCACTTATAATTGTATAAAACATCCTCAAAAGATTTTATTCTTCTACTTCATAATTTATAATAAAGGATACTTCAAACTCATTGCTAGTGTGGATTGATGGTTTGAGGACTGCCTTGTCTTGTAATCGTTCCCTTGGCATGTTCAAAAACTTTAATGCTTCTTCTTCTCCACCTAGCTTTTACATTATTTAGACACAATGATACTACGCACAATAATAATTAAAACTCATTGCTAGAGTGAAATGGTGGTGTATGGGCTCTCTTCCCACTTGTAATTGTTCCATTAACATCTTCAAAAACTTTGATAGATTCCACTCCCCCACTTAGTTTTTACATTGTTTAAAATGAATAATGTTACAACTCATTGCTAGAATGAAATGCTAATGTGAAGTCTCTCTTCCCATTATTATTGATTCTATTAACATCTTACATTATTTTCATACAATTATACTTAAAAATTCATTATAAAAATAAAATACTAATGTGATGACTCGCACCCACCTTATAATTATTATTCCCTAATCATTTTCAAAAGAAATGATTATTTTGATTTTTCACTTACCTTTTACATTATTTTAATTTCAAACAAGTGGAGTCATCTTCAAAAACTTTGATGGTGTGGGAATCTCTTCGCTTATGATTGTTGCCTTGCCATTTCCAAAAGCTTTAATTGTTTTATGGGAAAAGGTAAGTTAGCTTCATATTTCAAACCAGTTGAGTCTTCATCAAGAGCTTTGATGGTTTAAAGGTGAACTTGCCTACTCTCTCAAAATGGGGTGTGATCATGACTATGGTATTAGGATTCTTCACCATCTACATATATATATAGCCTTCTACATTTATAACAAGAACAAAGATTAATCATTCATTCACATTTCTACTTTGAATCGAAGTGAGAAATTAGTGTTATGGTATCCTTTGTTGGGAGCCTGTATAGCCTTTTCCAGTTTAAGTTCCAAACTAACTTTAGGCTGATCTTTTGACCTCTCAAATTGGTGACAAGCCAAGTGAGTGCCCACCAATTTTACACTTCAATCAATCATTAGGTGAATGCGAATGATTAAACTGCAAGATTTACTTTACTTTAATAAAAAGGAATTAATGGAAAGATATTTCTGATACGGTGAAATAGAATGGGCTTTTAACATGAACCCTATTTTTTTATTGAGAACGCTCATGGTTTACATTTCTCCTCAAACGAGAAAGCGAACTATCGATTCACTTTGTCTACAGTCTATGCCTTGCATGGCCTACAGTGGTATTTTTTTAAACGAGAGACACAATCAATAATTTCTCTCTTATAACTTATGTGAAAATTGTTAAAGATTTTTAGCATAGATATTTGTGTGAGAAATGATATATTTTTAAATAATATAAAAGGCAATAATAAAATAAAAGTTATATATAATAAATATAAAATAACAAACATCTTTAATGTATGTATGTCATTGATTCAAACAAAGTCGCCTTTCATCTAACCAAAATAGAGATTACCAAAACCCTAAAATGTTTCACAAAGTGAACTTGTAACCAAACCCAAACCTTAAAATGGTTCACAATGTGAACGAAGTCTAGCTATGCTATTATAAGATATTACTTAACTAAACCCTAAAATCTTAAAATAAACTTTTAAGGTAACTTAAAAGTCCGATGTATATCCGAAAAATTTAGTGACCCCCCTCGTTGAGCAATTTTATGTTATCCTCTTCAAGTAACTCATTGCGCCTCTTCAGAAGCTCGCAGTCCACTTCGGTTTGTTTTAGCTTCATCCTGAAACAAATTCATATAACAGAAAATGTTCAGTAAACAAAAACACGGGAGAAAAATTTCAATAAGAGGCTATACACTGTCAATTGCAAAGAATGGAAGGCACACGCTATGAAATGAAGCCGATTGGAAGGTGAACCCATGCTTGAATTTAAAAACTAATGAAAGCCGAACTGAACCTGAAATCTAGTACTGTAGACAGAGATCGAAGATCGAAGGGTTTTGGTCTTGTGTAAATTATTAAAGAAAACAATACTAAGTGTAAGGGATTGTTAGGCAAGATTTGCAGTTGTGTAACACAGAACATTCTTCACAAGAAACAATAGAGAACAGAACACATAATGTGATTCGTTTAGGGCATTTATACTGATAGTAACGAACGAAAAAGAGATGAATACAAGTATTCAATTCCAAGAATTGGTCTGTAGATTAAAATAATCTTCTAATTTCAAGGGTCAATCTATGTAATAAAATAGATTTCTGAATTTGATAGTAGATCTGTATATTAAGAACTGACCACAGTAATAATCAATAAAAGTCGATCTGTATAATAAAATTGACCACAGTAAAATCAAATAAAGTTGTGGGTATATTAAGAAAGATTTAAACACAGGGATAACAATTTCTAGGAATCGTTCTGCGACCTCGAGACAGGATCTTAGTCAAACGAATGGTTTGATACTCCCATAATTACAAAACAAAAAGAAAAATAAAGGACAGACACATAATTAAACAGGTTATCCATTTAGAAGGTATCCATTAGAGCTGAGAACATGAACAGGAAATCTATATTTTCTTATTAAATGCAGTGGAGTAAACGAATCACTGTAAACAGAGATCTAACGTTTGTTATTAATGAGAGTCTGTATTTTAGATTTAAAAACATTAAAGTGTTTCAATAATCATGTTCGGATACCCATGGTAGGCTGCTTTGGAAAAACATTTTTTTGTAAACAATACTTGTAGTAACAATTTGAACAAACTTATAAGAAAAGAAGATGGTACGCCTTGGGCGAGAGAGGTCTTGTCAAAATTTTATTTTCAGGTGGATCTATCACTGGTACACCTAATTCCATAGCTACGTTTTATTTAGCAATTTCAAAACGATTTAAAAACATCATTGAAACTCTAATCCCGTTATGTCTTGCAGAGCTTAGAAAGATCAATCTTCAGCCAATGATTTCCTTTTTGCAGTGTGTCTGATCTACAGCTGAGATCCAAATCGACCAGTGTAAGAGATACAGGGATGTTGATCTCTTAACGTTATACTTGGGTTTCCGCTAGCTTCACATCAAGTACTGAAACGTAACTAACTATAATTTGTGAATTTAATATCGATATCTCGACTAAGGGTTATAATACCTTTAATTATAAGACGACATAATGCAATCGCGTTGCCAATAACCAGCACCTCCCACCATAGCTCCATAGTTTTTCCTAATGCGCCATAACTTCCTGATCTTATCCAACTCCTGCATGATTTACAAAAGCATGATTATTAATACAATAGTAGGAGCAATCCGCGATCTAATCCATTGATGCAATCCGCCATTTGATCCATTGATGCAATCCACCATAACTTCCTGATCTGATCCATTGATGCAATTCGGGATCTGATCCACTGATGCAATGCGCCATAACTTCCTGATCTAATCCATTGATGCAATCCGCCATCCATGATCCATGATAAATGATTTCCTCTGGTTAGTTTTGGGAAAAGAAACGATTCATAAACAATTCATAAACAATTCAACGATTCATTTAACCAACGGACTCGGGCGTGGCAGGCCTGCGTGGTAAAATACCTAGATTAAACAAAAGAAACAGTCGATTACTGCTAATCCGATAGAACGTTTGGGTACCTTTCTACCAATCTCAAATCTCTGTCATTGGATATATGTGCTCGATGAAGAATATGCCCTCATCCTTCATCAGAGCCACCCATCCTTAATCTTAATTAGAAAGTTGCAATCGCCGTCCATATACACAGAAGAAAATATCATTGAGGTGCCTATTGACGAAAAATCACTGTGTAAACCAAGTATATCATAAACATTACATTCATTGAATCGATGGCAAGCCGAAAGGATTAGACCCATGGCAACAATAATACAAACGATTACTCATGTGCATACAAACAATACATTTCCTGATAGGTTGAATGGCTTACTCTAACCATAAAGATTGTAATAAGAATTCCAAATGCACCCATTTACTTCAGAATCACGTTGAGATTCAAGGTCGAATCTAGGGCTTTTCCCTCCATAAAATATACAAATAATGATGTAAAAACATGTACATCATAACAAAAGATACGTATGTAGATTCAAGGGTCAAAACTGAAGGGATTCTCCCTCATCATATCATTCAAACCATTATAAAATGATTGTCCAAAAACAACGATAAACAATCAACAGTCATGCATTGGAAAACAATACAATGTATATAATCTTCATAAGTCAAAACGAAAACCTCTAATAATGGAACAAAGTCACCAGGGCAATAAGCATTGTTTACAATAACAAGTGAAGGGCATAACTAGCCCGTAAACCCAAACAACGACCTACAACATGTTACAAGCTGCCGACCTTTTCTAATTCTGCTAAAGGATCAACCGAAGTTTGAGCTTATCTTGCCTGTACGTTCAGGCGAGACTTGCCAGTTCCCCCCTTGACTTTTCTTCACCAAGCCCACCGCTACCCTGCCCCTCGTCAGAGGCTTAAAACAAAAATTCGGTAGAGGTTTAAAAAGCTTTCCGGCTGACGTTTTCCCCACCTGGATCAATGACTGAGGCTGCTCCCCTCCGCCTGGCCCCTCCCCTTCACTGCTCATATCCCTGTTTTGGTCTCTTTCACTGTGCATCTGAGCACTAACCCTGCAGGACCGGCTATCAAACTCCGCGGGCGACCAGAGCGACTGGATAGTGACCCCATCACCAGCTCTGTTTAGCGTACCAGCTCATAGCAGGTTGTTTTCTTCGCAGGTACCAGCTCCGATGCCATCTTCTTTAACAAATACCCAGGTTTATATTGTGCCTATCACATTCTTCTTCCCCTATTAGTTACTACTGTTGTTTTTAGGCGTGTCTATTGGAGCATTACATATTTTAATGGGTACACATTTTTGTGGGTTAAAAGGTGTTAAAAGACGGATCCAAGTTTAAATATTTGGCATCCAAACCACCGAATTCATACTGGCTATTGCGAAATCCGGTATACATTTCTTTCAAAATCAAAATATGCATTTCATGAATTTCGATCCTTGAGATTAAGACTAGAACCAAATTTAATCCTCTCAGAGCATCAACCTCCACCTGCAATTATATCAAACAAATGACACTATTTTGCCTGTTATATTAGACTTAATTATGTTTCAATTAGCCGAAATCTAAGGGTAACCATTTATTTACCTGTTCAGTATGTTTATGTAATAGAAAATCTCTGACATCTGTCACCAACAAAGCTCTCATCAATTCAAGATTATTTTCTTGTGGAGTTTGATCTAACTCTTTCTTGATATGGTGGCAAGTCTCTGATTTGAAGTGGATTTGTTTGAGCAAACCTGACATATTCATCCATTTTGAAAAATGCTTGATGCCCTTGTTGTCTTCCTCCATGGTTGTAGTAACCACATAGTCACCGTGCAAGTTAGAAGAGCCTACAACTTGAGAAATTATCCTTTGAAAAGCCCAAAGAATTGTAGTGCTCTTAAAAGACAAACTCAAAGTTGTGCCCTTAGGCTCTAGCAGGTATTCCTGATTGTCTGAATACGATAAGTTGGGGATATAGAGAATGATTTGTAGTTCTAATGAAGTGTTTTGAGGTGCCTTAATTTTTTCCACCAGCTATTTCCATAAATCCTTTGAAATGTGGTGGTCAACAACAACAGCCAACATGGTGTTCGGAGCTAAAGTGGATGACCTAATTTCGCAACCATAAGCATCTAACAGGAGACATTCGTCACTGAAAAACATAGATGCTGCCTTTTTCATCATCTCTACTTCAGCATCCCCATCAACCTTTCATTGTCAAATAAAAAGGAAATATGTGAATCAACAAAGAAAACTACTCAGATGTAACAATCATAGCAATATAAACACAGGAAAAAGATTAATTACAGCTGTTAGCCATATGACCCTGTAAAAGAACAAAGAAATTTCAAATTTATAAAAGCAATTCTTAATTCTGAGATGTAATGGGTACCTGATAGAATTTCACAATCATATCCCATTCATTTTCATCCAATCTGATTTATGTCCATCCTTCAGTCAGCTTCCAGCTTTCGGTGATGTCCACTGCTTTCAAGGACCTGATCTTGATAATCATATCCATCCATTCACCCTCTAGGATTTCGCAATTGCTCGGGATCAATTTTTCTAGCGATGACAAACTCTCAAAATCCCCACACAATTCTTTCAACTTAACACAGGAATTCAAATATAATTCTTGTAAAGAACTCAGCTTTCCAAAACCTTTCGGAAGTTTGACGATATTTTCACACCTTTCCAAATTCAAATATCTTAGATTCACCAATTCCATGAATCGATCGGGAAGCCTTTCTAAAGTAGTACAGCAGTTGAAGTCAATCCTTTTGATAAATTTGAGTTGGCAGAGTTCTTTGGGAAACTCTTTTAATATAAAACAACCATTCATGGATAGATTGCAGTGTTGAAGTGACGTTAACAGTCCCATACTCCAAGGAAGCTTCCTCAAATTGGAACAATTCTGCAGCTTAAAGGAAATTAAGGGCAAGTTACCGATATTATGCGAGAGATCAAGTAAACTCCTGCATTTGTTCAAATTTAATGTTTGGAGGGATGAAAGTAGGAAAGCAGGAAAAATGTGCTAGGCAGGAACCTAAGATTTGCGCATCTAGACAAATTTAGATCCTCAAGACATCTCAATCTGCCCAGACAATGGGGAAGCTTTTGTAAACTGCGACAACCTTTAATTTTAAGAATTCTCGGAAGCTTCAACAGTCCAAAGCTCTTAGGTATTTGACTCAGCTTTGTACAAAATTTTAAGTTCAAAGTCCTCAAACTTTGGAGTTTCCCTATGCTTTCTGGCAATTCTTTCATCCCTCCACACCAACTTAGATTCAGATTTTCAAGTGCATTTAACTGATCAAGACCTTTTGGAAGTTTTAGCAAAATGGATCCAGTCAGATCCAGTCTTGTCAGCTGGCATAGAAGTTGAAATTCTTCTGGCAGCATGAGCAGTCCCACAAATTCTTTGAGCCCCAAACTTCACAAGTTCTGTAGATTTATCACCACCCGTGAAGTTAATTGTAGACCTACACAATAATTTATTTGACAGAACTCGAGCTCTCTCAGCATTGGAGATATATTCACATACTTGACTGAGAACATGGACGAGTAGAGGCACCTTTGTGTAACCCGACAATTTGCTATCTGTCCTAGATGTCTCTGTTCATAGAGCTCTCTCATGGTGAAAAACTTTGGATCCAACTTGTTTAGGTATTGTTCTTCTTGTGTGAGACCTTATGGCTCCTCTTTGTGTGAGACCTTATGGCTCCTCTTGTTCCACCACTACCTCAAAGTGACCTTATGGCTTCATAAAAAGCCTTCATCAATATTTAACTATTTAACCTTGTCCAATGATGAAAATCTCATTGCTCTTCACCATTAAATCCAAATCCTTTAAACTGTTCTTCACCATTAAATCCAAACCCTTTAAACTATGTTAATCATTCACTTCATATCTCTATATCAGTTATCCCACAGCTCATTAGTGCAGAACATGCACAGTCTATTAATATATGTTGTATGAATCAGTTCATGTTCTTTTAATCCGTAGTTTTTTATTGCTCACTACTTATGTGTTCTTTATATTTATCTAATACGATTTTCCTACAGTTTTCTCAGCCCAAGGCCAAGGCCTTGGACATAATTGGGCTAGAGTCACTAATTTTATGGTGCGTGATTTAAAATCTATCAAGGTGGAGTTAAAATTATGTTTGGCTCTGAAATTTTCAATAAATGATAACGATCTTCCCAATGAGAAAGTTCTTCACCAAGACCGATGGTGCCCAATGTCTATCTCAATGTAACTACATTTTTTTTTGTTTTTTTATTTTTGGTTTTCTCTTTCACTAATTGTATTCTTGTTTTGGCCTTTTAGATGGTTTCGAAATGGCAACAACTTCTAGCTCTCGAGGTGCAAGACCCAGAAAAAAATAAACTTTTCTACTTCTAATTTACACTAGAATATGGTTGAAGGCAATGCTGTTTCCTAGATCAAATCAAATAGGTATAAAGAGTTCATTATCGGGGAGAGCAAAAACCCATTGTATCCAACAAGCTTTCGAAATAGTTACAA
Source organism: Larix kaempferi (assembly GCA_027924585.1). Taxonomy (NCBI): domain Eukaryota; kingdom Viridiplantae; phylum Streptophyta; class Pinopsida; order Pinales; family Pinaceae; genus Larix; species Larix kaempferi. The sequence goes on from BSBM01000560.1 coordinate 16,214,155, forward strand.
CAGCAAATCAGAAAATGAAAATGAAAATGTTGGAAATCAAAAGCATAGAATCGATAGCACCTTGGAGTATATAATGTGAGTTTTTCTCTATTTTTCTTGACTCTCTTATATTCAATAGGATAACCACAATATGATTATTGGATAAAGGGCCTGCCCACCTACAAGCAACAAGTATTGAAGTCTGATCATGCTTGTGTTTGAGGAGGCCTGAAATCATTTGCTTTAAGGCTGAGAATACTACTTATATTCACATTCTCACATACAAGTTTCTAGAAACCAGCGGATATTAAAGCATTAGCTGCAACATGAACAATTGATGCTTTGAAATATTGTGATGTATGAAGTGTTAATCTCTTGTTGTTGCTTGCATCTTTTAGTGTTCGTATGGGCCAGATGACCACCGAGAGATTGATAAACTACCTATTGATATATCCAAAGTGCCTAAGCATGGTAAGGGGAGTCGTCTAGGTCGTAAGCATATAAGACGTGGTTTCCTTTGTCATTTTAGCATCCTTATACTCAAGAAGGCACCAGAACGTTGCCTAATCACTTATAGTGAAAGGAATCATATAGATATTGGCGGTAAACCTTGTCATGGACAAGAGACTGATGATTTTGTAGGCACAAGGGCATACCATGCACCTCATATTAGCAAAAAACTATATCAATGGGTAGAAAGATGTTTGCTTTTGGGGATGTCTGCCGAATGTGTACATCAAAAACATCGTGAACTAGTGCATGATAAAGTATCATCTTTCGAACTTGAGTTTGATTGAAATGATTTTCTCTCACGTGATGACATTGGCAATATAGAGAGAAAATTAAAACATGCCCAATATATGTTTGATAAGAATGACGCCCAAAGTGTGCGTATATGGCAAGCTGCAAATCCTAATAAAGTGTTCTACTACTCCGAGTTTGACAAAACCATAGATGATGAGGGTCACATTCCATTCATTTTAGGCATCCAACAACCATTACAGCTGGAATGGATGAGGAAATATGGTCATGATAGTATATTAGCAATGGACTCTACATTTGGAACAAATCGCTTTAAGGTAGGTTTATATATCATAGATGTTTTTTTCTTACTATCCTTTGTTATTTATAGTATAATTCAATCATGTAACTGATGTCCTATTTAATTGTATGCAGTTCCAACTTTATACATTATTGGCATTCGATTCCCAACATAATGGTGTTCCAGTGGCATGGGTCATCATGTCAATATCTACAACCTCAGATATTGTGAGATGGATGGAAACTCTACTTCTTAAAGTGCGCATGGGTATGTTGGAATGGAAAATGAATGCATTCATGGTAGATGATGCAGTGGCGGAGATTGGTGCAATTAGGTACATATAGCTAATAGGGTGTGTTTTTCCATTTCTTGAAATGAAGCGTTGCCTACAATATTAAAGTAGACATATATTTTTAATAGTGTATAACATATTTATTCAACAGGGAGACATTTCAATGTGAAGTCTACCTATGCAATTGGCATGTCAGAAGGGCGTGGCTAAAAAATCTTGTGATGAAAGTTAAAGATGACACTACGAGGTGCTCCATGTTTAAGTGTTTAGGTGACATTATGCACAACCAAACAAATGGAGATTATGCTCTTGAGGAAGCCAATAGATTTCTGAATGAATTCAAAGAAGAAAATGCCTTTGTTGAGTACTTTCGAGCACGATGGTTGGACAGAATAAGTTTTCCTTCACATTATAATATCCTAGATATTTTTATTTAATGACTAGCCTATCCATAATCTCCAAGTGCTATGAGAATTTTACTATATTTTTGAATTTCACATACTTCTAGATTTCAATTCATAGTTCTACTATATTTTACCTATTGACATGCTTTCTAGTTATTAAGTGGTATTCTTTGATGTTCATCGGGAATGTGGGCAAAATGTTGTCGCACTTTAAAGTAGGCTGGACAAGAAACAAATGGGGCCATCGAGTCATACCATTCACACTTGAAAAGGGTATTTCTAAGGTCAATAAGATCAGCTTCCCATCGTCGAGTAGACTGGTTAGTGCATCAATTGGTAACAATGGTCCACATTTTTTATTGGTGGCATGAATGCGGAAAGGAAAATGGTTTTCATAGAAATTATAGAGTGGAGAAAATGGAAACTCAATCTTGGCTAAGAGCACAATCTATTCTAGATGATAATGTTACACTACATTACTCCAATCCTTCGATAGCATATGTGCAAAGCCAACATGATATTGAGAAAAGATATATGGTATGGAAATGAGGTCCAAACTTTGCTATGTGTGATTGTAGCTAGGAAAATAATGGATATTTGTGCAAGCATGTCATTAAGGTTACCACAATGAGGGAAAAAAACAGGTTGGAACAAGACGAGCTAGAAATAGGAATTGATGAAACAATCCCATATCGGGTGACTTTTAGTATTTCATAATGCATATTTAGATCAATAGAAATGTTTTAGATCATAAATAGTAGTTGGTATGGTCTAATATGGTGCAATGTAGCTGTTACCAGATAGCTGAAAACGATGGCTTTGGAGTTGCAAATGGCTTGGATTTTCCTGTCATGGTAGTAATTTCATAACTTGGTTTATTTCATATTTTTCTATTATTCTTTTCATGTTGATGTGAATTTTTCTTTCTTTGTTTCCAGGTAGATAATAATGTCAATGGTTCGATGGTTTCTTCCAATAATGTAAATCCAAGTCATGACCAAAGAAGAGTTTCACAAAGGATTCGAGACATTTTTGAGTCACTTATGCAGTTGCCCAGTGAAGAATCACATATCTGCTTCCTAGAGAAACGCATGGAAGACGTTGCCAATGAATTCAAAACAACATTGGCATCTACCACTTTGGGGTTGGACCATCTGGCTGCTCCATATTTCCAACAAGTGAAAGATGGATTTGGGAATACCCTACAACGTGGGAGAGATTTTTTGGAAAGGATGGTCACTCACAAGCGCTCTTACACATCATCTAGTTCTGCACACTTTCCTCACCCAACACAAGGAACTAGGAGACAAACATTTGATGATGTACTTGATAGAGCTGCTAGACGAGATAGTGAAAGAAACCCAAATAAGTGAAGGTGAGAATTTAAAACTTGCAAACTTGGTTATTCTAAAAAACTTTAAGCTTGAAACATGCATGATTTGGAGTTTCATTTCTATGCCAAGACTTCAATGCTTATTGTTTGTAATGCTAGATAAAATTAACAAAAGTTATACTCATTTCCATACTTCCTTACATCTTTTTCAGATAGCTTTGAAGATTGGATATCAAAGCCTGAAGAGCATTTCCATGGTGAAAGGAAAATGTTATAGCATTGCAAATTTAAAACATCTTAGAAGAGGATTGATAGTGCCTCAGAACATCTTTTAAGAGGATTATATTTTTGGTTTACAAAGTTCATATGTAATTATGAAGGTTCAGTCTCACAAGCTATTGGTTCAGAAGAAGAAGTCTTTGCGCTTTTATAATAAAGTATTTTGTAATCATTAATTCAATTGAATGTTGATGTGTTGTAAAATTATTATTTTAATTTTTAAACATAATTATTATTTAGATGAAATGCATGGGTATTTTGATGTGTTCCGTCCAAGTTGAGACTAAATTGATCCTTCAAATCAGGCTAGAAAGTCCAATATCCAAAATTATATCTATAAAGGAGTTTGGGTCAATGGGAAAATTGTTACAACTATGGAGGAGGACATCTCACAATCTAAAATAAAAATGCACTGGAAACTCTATAAAAATGGACTCAACATTGGTTGCTTGGTTGCTCAAATGTAGAAAGGGATCCCAATTTTTTTTTGATGTCAAAAAATCCACCATCCTCCAAGTTCTTGCCTCCATTCATCATCAAGCTTTGCTAAAGTTTTCATTCACCTCCCATTTGATGATTTTCGCTATCATTTGCTTTTAGAGTTGATGCTAAGCCCAAATCTACCATGATAATCAAGTCTTATGTTTTCAGAATCTACCTAACTGATTGAAATCATGAGTTTTCGGGTTCATTTGTTTGAACATGCAGAGCATCTTGTTTCCAGAGGAATGGTCACATATGGTTTAAATTCTGAAGCTATTTCAAGTAGAAGACGTTGAAACACCAGAGAGAAGGGGAACTTGAATTGACAAGATTTTGTCTGGCAATGATTTGAAGGATAGGAAAGATTTGAATATTTGTCCCAAGGTTATAAAAGTTCATTCGATGGAGCCCACAAATCATGCTTTGTGATCAACGTGTCAAACAGTACTACCCATTGAAGAACTTAATCTTTTATTGTGTGGAAACTGTCACAAGTTGGCAGATTATCCATTATCATGCATTGATCAGTTAATTAATTGATGACACAAGAGCTTATGTGTCATTTTATTAATTAATCTCTGGTCTATCATATGAGAACCCTTATCTTTAGCTAGAGTAAATACATTTCTACAGTCATTATTCAGAGCACGTTTTCCTGTGGCTGTTGGTTGTTTATTTGCATTTATCATATCAATATATGAAGTGTGTAAAATGTGCATGACTGCATTGTGGTTGACGTGGGGGTTAGAAGTGGCTTTCTCTTACTGTTTGCAGCGTAGGATGCTTTTTGCCCAAGATTGCTTTAGACAGAGTCAAATGGCATCCTGGGAAAGTGTTGACTGCCAATTGTCAAGATGAAGCAAAACACCAAATGTTATGTCCATAAACACCAAGTTCAAAGGAAGAATTGAATTAATATATGAAGTGTTTGGCACGATGGTGTATTCATTCAAATTTCACCAAAGGTTGCAGCATTATGAAGAGCGTCTAGCTTGAATTTTGTATGAAAAGGATGCATAGAAGTGTCAAGTGAAAATGCCAAAAGAATAAAATATTCTTGGAGCTTGAAGCTGATCCAAATATTGTTTATCACTATGTGTTATCTCCTCGTCATCTCCCGGAATTGGCTGAAAACAATGAAATAATTGTTGTTGAAATACTTTTAAAATTTATAGCAAAGATAAAGCAGATTCCCAAAGTAAATCAGTTCATATCATTGTTGAGGATGGATACAAACTAAGAGTTGAAAATTATAATGACTATTAATAAATTGAAACCGACAAAATAATCATAGGTACTAGAGCTTCTAAAGGGAAAACTATATTTTCAGGCTTCTTGATAAGTTATCAGTACCAGAAAAGATAGACAGAATACGGACATTTGGTAGTAGAACATTTGGTAGAAAGATATGGATCATTTTAAATCTCTCTAAATCAGGGATAATACACACATATTACAGGTATCGAGACTTTCAAAGCAAGTTTATTTCAGGAAATTAGTTCTAGATTCAAAGGAACAAGATCAGCAGTAGATCCACATTTCCAGTCAGCCATCCAGCACTTGAAAGGAGATAAAAGGCAACATCGAATATTTGCAAAAGGGGGGGAGAGGTACTAGCTGAGAGGCTGAGTATGTTCTAAATTGGCTAAGAGTCTTATTATAGAAAGTTGGGAAGACTATGCTCTGTAATTTCTATGGAGAGTCATGTCAAGTTGAATATGAGATCTTGTTTTTATGAACCAGGTTTAGCCATCGTTGAGTTTGAACATTATGTGGTTTCTTAGTATGAACATGAATTATCAAAAAAAATATCTGTAACATACCTCCTGCAACATATAAACTCATGATGATTTGAATATCACTTATGGGAATAGAGACCGTGTGAGGCACCAAGGAGGATAAGGAGGGTTAAACACAATACAATCAACTATAATTTGCATAAGTCCTGTGCAAATTTAGAATAAGTTAAATATTCAATTGAAGTTTCATAGTCTTTGACTTGATGAGATGAAAGAGAATATTTAAGGCTAATGATCCTGGTATAACAAGGCATTTGGTTCATTATGGTACATGTACAAAAAGATTAATCCAAAGTAAATATGTTGTCCATGAGACAAAGCATCACACACAATACTGGAACACAAGAATCATCAAAGGATTTGGTATTACACAAAATATCCGTTATAAACATTCAAATAGAATGCAACATCCATTATGGCATGTGATTTTTATGTGGTCAAATCAAATGCCACATTAACATAAGCAAAACATACAAAATAAAAATGAACCAGATGCATGCATGACACATCCATCGTTGATGTCCACCACATTTTGCTTCACTCCGTCGTACATAGGATCTATTTTGGTGTTGATTATAATTTTTTACTGGGGATGACATTACCCCAGATAAAAGATCCTTACACATCCTGCTAGCATCCATATGATCTCCATCCATCTCATCATGATATATGGTAAATGAGAGGAATTTATGAGCAAGTTCACGGGCACTATTACACAATGGTACAATATTTTTGGATGTAACTTTGCAATGCCCTGTCATTTGGTCAATAATAAGCTTTGAATTCATATAAACAACAATTTCGTTCACCCCATTTTCTAAAGCTACTTCTAGCCCTTTCATTAAGGCAATGTAATATGCCTTGTTGTTTGTGGTATCTCCATGTATAGACCTCCTTTTCTTTATGGTTATGTCTTACACTTTGTCATACAAAACATAGGCTATCATCCTTTGGCCTGGATTCAGATGACATGATATGGCAATGCACAATATCCACTGGCACTCCATAGTTATCTGCCAACAAAATCCATGTGATATGTTTTGTTAGTATCATATTTAGTTTGTAAATAAATAATATTACCACTTAAAAGCGTTCATATTACCACTTATAAAAGGAAAAAACATAAAAATTTAAAAAAAAACATTATAATAATCGAGAGGAAATATTAGCAGGTTATGAAATAAACTCTCATCACACATCATCAAAAGTTGTATTAGGGTTTGGTATCGCACTGTAACCCTAGAAGGAATATGGAGAAGTTTTTTCACTTGGATATTCAGTAGATATAACCACACTGGAAAAAAAAAAGTTTGACATCATACAGTATAAATTTATTACATTCTATAAATCATTAGCTCAACATAAATCCCAAAGGAATAGAGATAACATTTTACACACGGGTCCTTGATTTTTATTTTTTATTTTTTTAATTTTATTTTTTTACTTTAAATTCTGAACTGACATGTAGAATTTTTTAATTCAAAAAACCCTAGGGAAAATTTTGTGGAAGTCCTAAAAAACCTAAAAATTCAAAAAACCAAAAAAAATAAATCATGTTGTGCCAATTCTATCCCTAGAAAGGGCAGTGACCTCTTTTTTTCCTTCTCCTTCACTCGGTCTCATCTTACAGCCCTAGGGTCTCTCTCATTTCCCTCAGCCTTCCCTAAACCTACCTCTCTAGCCTTCAACCTCCATTTCAGGCCTACTACAACAGCAACCTGTAACTTCTGTTGCTGCCATAAAACTTGTCACAATATAAGACAGCAGAAAAGCATAAAAAGAAAATCAATAGAAGACCTAAACAATTGTTTGATGAAGGTTGATATGACTGCTTGATTTATTACTGATCTAAAAGGTGAATTGAAAGCTACATAACTATATGTTTGTCCGATCAAGAGGGTTAAATTGGTCATTACTAAATTGCTGCTTAGAGTTACAGGACAACTATCGAATAGGACTGATATTACTTGTTGTTACATTTTTCATGCATTGCTTACTTCCTTAGAAAGTGTTATAAATACTCACTGCTGTCATACTGTTGCACCGTTACATACTGATTTATTTTGTAATATTTGTTACACAACTTAATGCTGGTGTAATAATGTATGTACTTGTTAGAAGGTCACTAACTGTCATACTAATCTGCTATTCTATTTGGAAATGGTTGTTAAACAAACTCCTTGCTGATGTGATATCAGGATGTGGCCTATTTATTTATGCATTCACTTATTAAATATTGTTCAAATGTTAATCCTAGATGTTTAATTATAACTGATAGTTGATTAAACTCGGAATCATATTATTCACAAACTAAACTTGTGCATATTAATATCTAATTAACTACACTTGAACATTGCTTACTTTTGCCTAATCATAATTACACTTTGATATGTCTTCTTCATTCTCTATTTGACTCCATAAAAGCACGGATCTACACTTGAGGTTGTGGAAAGTATTTGGTGTGGTTATTGACATGGACTCAGATAAGGGCTCTCCCCTTGGAGGTCAAGACTCTCCGAAGAAGTTAGAGATTTGTGATCAAGGTTACATTGGGTCACAAGTCCTTGCATGCGCTTACTAGACACTAGTCCTGCTAGTTTGCTCAATAACACTCATCTTTGCAGGCAAAACAACAGCCTAACTTTCCATAAGAATATATCCCTTTTCAAACCTATTTTTCAGGTGATTCAAAAGAGTTTTGGAAGAGCATCGAGAAAAAGGTCTCCAGATAAAATTTTAAATCATTTGAACTAGCAGTTGCAATGATGTTAAGGATTGAAGTCAGGATCCAAAAAGGCCTAATTTCCTGAACATTTTAACAGCTTGTGGTAAAATGAAAAAGTTGTATCTTTCCTTACCTTTTAGGATACTGGATACATATCTTCACTATGGATCCTAGATTCTGTAATATACCTAATTCAGTATATTGTGACATTAAATAATTGTATTCAATATTAATTAATTTTATTAGGATACTGGCTACATATCTTCACTATGGACCCTAGATTCTGTAATATACCTAATTCAGTTTATTATGACATTAAATAATTGTGTTCAATGTTAATTAATGTTATTAGGATGCTAGGATCACAAGTTACAACTCTTCATCGTGACTGCTCCTCTTTCACGCTATATAAGCCAATCCATTCATTCACTGTAATCATCAATGTATCCATCATTTTATTATTAATGTAGATATACATTACAATCTTGTGCTCTCTGTGTTCCATGAACTATGCACTATGTCTGCACTATGTGTGAGTAGAGTTATGAACTCTGCACTGTGTGCTTATGTATTCTTTTTGCCTAACCAAGAAGCAATCCCAAAATGGCAAGGCCTTCATGAGAGAAAGCAAATTTGGCATGTAGTGCATGTGCATGGAAGATTAGTGTTCATTCAATAAGGCCAAATGCCAACGTCTTTTAGAGTTATCCATACCACAATATCATAATGAAAACTCCACAAGGGAATGATGAATGAACTGTTGATGTATATGTAACTTCGGAATGTATTTCACATATATGTATATTGTATTCCTATAGAGATGGTATTATTCCTCTATAAGGAAGTGTCGTCATTTATATTGTAAGTGTCGTAACTTATACTTGATGGGTTATTAGACCACCTTGTTTGGGGTCGGCCCTGTATAAGTCATGTGGGTCAAAGGGTTATTAGACCACCCTATTGGGGGTCGGCCATGTGGGTCAAAGGGTTATTAGACCACCCTATTGGGGGTCGGCCCACTCAGCATTATGTTATGTGGTTAAGTTAGAGCCGACATGAGTTAGGTAAAAAGGCAAGTCAAGTCAAGTATAAATAGAGTGCGGGAGGCACTCTATTTGCTCACTCACTTCTCACACATGCTCTCAAGGAGGAGAGGCGCACTTATGGAGGAGGAGGATTGCTGCTAGGTTATGGATATCTCTCTTGGTTGGTTGTATCATTGCTCTATCTATCTCTGAGGAAGTTATTGGGGTTTTTCACCTTTATGGTTTTCCCCAAGTAAATCTTTGTGTCTCTTGTGTGCTTGCATTATTGTCTCCATGATTGATATGCTGTAGATATGCTGTACATGTTGTTCTCTCAGTTAAGATCCTAGATCATATTGATGTAAATTCTGAAAATTTAACATGGTATCAGAGCTAGCCTGAAAGAAGGCATGATATGGCATGTATGACACTTGTTGCACTTACGATGCTAGGGCTTGATATAGCAAAAACCAGTCATCGTAACACTTTCGCTATAAATCCGTTTTGGCGAATTTTTCGGATCTAAAATTGTTACAGGACGAATCTAAAATCTCCAGGTACCTTGTGTCCAAAGGACAACCTCTAATTCGTTGTAGTTTGTGATTTATGATCTGTACAATATAGGGTTTCTGCCTCTTCCAGATCTGAGTCAAAATCAGGTGACCTTGGGAAAAAGGTCATAACTTGGGCTAGGAAGCTCCAAATGAAATTTCGTGAAAAGTGACAGGTAGTACACAGGACGAGCTATCTCAGAAAACTTTTTCAGAGGCCGAAGGTCAAACAGTGACACGTGGCATGCCGTACAAGTTCGCTCTCCTGTATTTTCCCAAAACAGGTCATGTTGCGACACTTGCCATAACTCTCTCTCAGAGAATCCAATTGAGATAAGACCTGTCAGGATGGAAATATAACAGGCCGAGCTATCTCAGAAAACTTTTTCAGAGGCCGAAGGTCAAACAGTGACACGTGGCACGCCATACAAGTTCGCTCTCCTGTATTTTCCCAAAACAGGTCATGTTGCGACACTTGCCATAACTCTCTCTCAGAGAATCCAATTGAGGTCAGACCTGTCAGGATGGAAAGATAACAGGCCGAGCTATCTCAGAAAACTTTTTCAGAGGCCGAAGTTAAAACAGTGACACGTGGCACGCCGTACAAGTTCGCTCTCCTGTTTTATCCCAAAACAGGTCACGTTGCGACATTTGGCATAACTCTCTCTCAGAGAATCCAATTGAGGTCAGACCTATCAGGATGGAAAGATAACAGGTCAGGCTATCTCAAGAAACTTTTTCAGACCCTGTGGATCAAGAATTTCGGAGTTACATCAGAAACAATCAGGTACATATTTCTGTCAAAACATAATTATTTTTTGGTACCTTCATTCATGGCTTCCGGAATTTAGGGCTTTGGAGAAAGTTAGAATTTTTGTAATCGGAGACCACGGCTGGATGCTACTCATCAAAATAGAAATTTAGAGACCAAGATCAGAATTTTTGGTTGGGCAGAAGGCCGGGCTTGATTAGACCCTAGTTCGGGACTTTGATCAGAAAAGTGGAAAATTAGGGCTTCTGTAAAAATGGGAATTTTTGAAATCTGTAACCACGGCTGGAAGCTCCTCAGCAAAATAGAAGCTTAGAGCTTTGGATCAAACATTTTGATGGGGAAAAAGAGTGGGCTTCATCAAACCCCAGTTCAGGGTCACGTCCAGTGAATCCGGAAGTTTCAAAGGCAAAATTGAGGAGTGAAACTTTGCAGTTTTCAAATTCTGAATATACCAGTTTGATCAGCTCATCAAGGCGCATATTTCTATCCTTTCGAAAGTTTGAAATTCAAAGTTTGAATTTTTGGGGTTTCTCTGACAAACCCATATCCAGCTCCAGGTCCAGTTCTTGCAAATCAAGTGGATTGGGTTAATCCTAGAAGAAGATGGATTGATCATCTGCATGAGTAAAGAAGTTCCTGTTTCAGAGGGAGATGAGGCTAAGGCCTTACATAAGAAGATTTCAAGCGATCTCGACAGGTATGAATCATCGAGGTATGTTTTGAGATTTGTTCATGATTAAGTTTATGGTATGTTTTTCTTCATGTTATTACGGTTAGTACAATCTTGATTTTAGATTTGTCGTATCACCTTAACAAAATTATGAATGCATGATAGAAGATATTCATTGGTTAGGGTGTTGACACTTATGATTGTACTAATGCATTATGGTGTTGTATGAGATTTATGTTGTCTACTAACATGAAAGGTACACCAAGAAAGACAAATCATGTTCTGGTCCAAGAACATATGATCATGATAATATGAGGACAAAGATTCATCCATTGTCATGGATCTCATAGAAGATCCATTTACGAGGTATGTATAACTTGGTTTTATAATGGATAACCTATGAGATATACAGGTTACTAGCACAAGTCATTGAAGAAGAACAAGAAGACATCATGTGAGTATGTTAAACATAATTAGCTAGCATGCTAATCCAGGTATGTTTTTCCTATATCAAGTTAGAATCTCACCTTGTGATAAGATCCTTTATTTAAGTATACTTGGCATGATTGATTATGATTATTCATTGAAGTTAGTACTCATGGGTTTAGGCATATTATGATTTTTACTTTGATTGATGATATGACTAATCAGAAAATTCCTATGGTCAAATAGGAATATAAGTAAAAGAATTATGTCTCTTATATTGATTGATTTGACTAACCAGAAGAATCATGAAGGAATAGGTTTGAATAATCACAGGTTTTATGCATATTATATCTCTTACCTTGATTGATGATTCAACTAACCTGAAGAGTCATAGGTTTGAGTAATTATAGGTTTAGATATGTTATGTTTCTTATGATTTGACTAACCATAAGAATCCTGCATAAACCTTGAATAATAATTCTTACTATTTTTTTGAAATGATCATGACTATACATGCTTGAGATTATTGTGTTTTAATAGTATACTAATGAATGTATGATTTTATGTTAGACCTAGAGGATAACACAATGATGATACTAACAAGCATGCATAGGGATCGAGAATGTATATAAGTTCAAGGACAGGTAATCCAGGGAGCAAAGATCAAGAGGGAGTGCACTTCAGTAGTTTCTGCAAGAATGCAGATATTCAGAGGGAGTTGACCATCTCTCTACATCCCACAACGGAAAGGTGTAGAAGAAGCTACTTCAGATTAGGACTCCAGCAGCTCCTGCAAGGAAGCGAAGACTCAGAGGGAGTCCACCCAACGAACAAACAAAGATAAGTATTTGAATTGTCATTTCTTAAATAATACTGTTCAATAATGTATATACTGATGTTCCTAGAATTAGGTTGTGTATTATGCATATTAGAATAATTGCATTGATGAACAGTATACTCCTAATATGCATGGGTAAGTGGCCTATGGCACTGTACAACATTCCATTGCTACTTATCTAGAATGAAACCTCTTTGCTGACATGTTGGGAGTTGTGCACACTCTTAACAATGTTCTGGTAGAGATTGGAAGGCATCTAGAAAGTTACGGAATATGGATAAATGTTGTATTGAAGCATTGGCTAAGATAATTGCATGACTGTATGGCATATTTCTTTATGTGTAAGAATTTGTTCTGAAAACTATGAGATGTTTTCTAATCATGCAATTTAACTTGTTGTGTAGGAAAGATCGTACGCCATCTCCTACAAAAGAAGAACTACAACATTTTGTTCCAGCAACAAAGATATCTATTGAAGATATTGAAGATATTGAAGTCCCCAGGATCTGGGATGAAGAAATGAAATGTCGTGATCCGTCGATCATGAAGAATGATGTTTGGGATGTAATCCCAAGACATGAAGGGAAGTTTGCTATGACTTCCAAATGGAACTATCAGATCAAGCATGTTGCATAGAGAAATATAAAAGTGATGAAATAGAAAATACACCAGATGGATTCAAGACAGCTTCCTTGAATGGTGTAGTTGAAGAAGAAGTGTATGTGGAGCAGCCACTTGGTTCTGAGACACATGATAGGAAATCATATATGTGCAGAACTTGGTATGGTGAAGATAGATTGATTGCCAACACGCAGCGGAAGCTTACTACCGAGTTCGAGACGAAGAAATTGGGGATGATGCACTATTTCTTTTTGGCATGGAGGTGTGGCAGAGTGTAGAAGGAATCTTCCTTGGACAAGGGAAGTATGCAGTAGAGATCCTGAAGAGGTTCGGGATGATGGACTACAAGGCTATGGTCACACCTATGGCATCGAACCTGAAGCGCCTGTGTGATGCTTCATCTGATCCGATTGATATCACTATGTATCGTCAGATGATTGGGTCCTTGATGTACCTGACGAACACGAGACCAGATATTTGCTTTGCTGTGAACACATTGAGCCAGTTCCTGACGGATCCGAGGAGTGTTCACCTGGTTGCTGTAAAGCATATTCTGAGGTACCTGAAGGGTACAATGGATTATAGGCTCAGGTATGAGGCGAATCAAAAGTTTAACCTGCAGGGTTATGTTGATTCAGACTGGGCTGGCAGTGCTGCAGACAGGAAGAGCACATCTGGGTGTTGCTTCAGTATGGGATCAGGTGTGATCTCTTGGTTTAGCAGGAAGCAGTCCGGCGTAGCACTGAGTACAGCTGAGGCAGAGTATGTTGCAGCCTGTTCAGCTAGTTGTGAGGCAGTATGGCTACGGAAGCTACTATCTGAGTTATTTGATCTCCCGTTGGAAGCTACTGGTATCTTCTGTGATAACCAGATTTGTGTGAAGCTGTCCGAGAACCCAGTGTTTCATGACAGGTCGAAACACATAGAGATCAAATACCACTATATCAGGGATATGGTGCAGAGAGGAGCTATGAAGCTCCTGTATGTTGCGACGGACGAGCAGATTGCAGATGTGCTGACGAAGCCACTAGCCAGGGTGAAGTTCGAGTACTTCAGAGAAAGGCTTGGCGTTATTCAGATCGAGGATACTTCGAGGAAGAAGTGATGGACACATTTGCTGAAGCCATTCCAAGCATGTTGGAAGGAGGATCCTTCACATGACTGTGGATGTAAGCGCTGGATGATGAGCATCAGGATGATGTTCTGGTTTCTGCTTGATATGATTAGTTGGATCATTTTTATGTATGTATGTATGCATCATGTTGGATGCTGGATATGATCAGTTGGATCATTTATGTATGTATGCATCATGTTGGATGCTAGATATGATCAGTTGGATCATGTGTACGTATTTTGTATATGCATCATGTTGGATACTTGGACCATGTATCTGTATATGTATCAGGTGGATACATTGTATGATCAGGTGGATCATGTATGATGATATGTATCATGTATTTGTATCAGGTGGATACATTGATGATCAGGAGGGTCATGTATGATGATATGTATCAGGTAGATACTTGGTATGCATCAGGTAGATGCATTGATGATCAGGAGGATCATGTATGATGATATGTATCATGTATTTGTATCAGGTGGATACATTGATGATCAGGAGGATCATGTATGATGATATGTATCAGGTAGATACTTGGTATGCATCAGGTAGATGCATTGATGATCAGGTGGATCATGCAGCAGGATGTTGCAGTGATGATCAGGATGATCATAGATGACGAGCTTCAGGATGTTGCTCCAGATGACATGCAGCAAGATGTTGCAGTGATGATCAGGATGATCATAGATGACGAGCTTCAGGATGTTGCTCCAGATGACATGCAGCAGGATGTTGCAGTGATGATCAGGATGATCATAGATGACGAGCTTCAGGATGTTGCTCCAGATGACATGCAGCAGGACGTTGCAGTGATGATGATCAGGATGATCATGGATACATCAGGATGATGTATGGTGAGTATCAGGTTGATACTCTATGGCCGTGGATCAGGTTGTGCAGATGAGCATGTAATTCGTTGCCCTGGGAGATTTGCAGATGGTCTTGCGAGGTTTTTCCTATGGCATGTAATTCGTTGCCCTGGGACATCTGGCAAATGCTCTTTCGAGGTTTTGCTCTGGGAGGACATGTAATTCGTTGCCCTGGGAGATCTGCAGATAGTCTTGCGAGGTTTTGCCTATGGCATGTAATTCGTTGCCCTGGGATATCTGGCAGATGCTCTTGCGAGGTTTTGTCCTATGGCATGTAATCCGTTTCCCTGGGAGATCCTATAGGTAGAGCAGTATGCTCGTAACAGCCTGGGATGCTCTTGAGAGGTTTTGCCATGACCACATGTAATTCGTTGCCCTGGGAGATCCTATAGGTAGAGCAGTATGCTCGTAACAGCCTGGGATGCTCTTGCGAGGTTTTGTGGTGAGGTCACATGTAATTCGTTGCCCTGGGAGATCCTATAGGTAGAGCTGTGTGCTCGTAACAGCCTGGGATGCTCTTTCGAGGTTTTGTGACGCACGTAAAAGTCCTGAGGATTCCACAGTATGGCCACTGATGATGAAGACCTGCAAGTGGTGAGCCTACATCCAGTATGAAAAAGGACTGGCTCTGTAGAACTTCCTATGACGAGTAGATTCAGAGATTGATTGAGATAGTAGCAGCAGTGACGATGATGATGACTCAATGACGATTATCTAGTGACGATGATCCAGAGAAGATGACTTGTGCTAGAAGAACTGTGCTGAGAAATACCTTCCTAGTTAAGAGGGAGTGTTGATGTATATGTAACTTCGGAATGTATTTCACATATATGTATATTGTATTCCTATAGAGATGGTATTATTCCTCTATAAGGAAGTGTCGTCATTTATATTGTAAGTGTCGTAACTTATACTTGATGGGTTATTAGACCACCTTGTTTGGGGTCGGCCCTGTATAAGTCATGTGGGTCAAAGGGTTATTAGACCACCCTATTGGGGGTCGGCCATGTGGGTCAAAGGGTTATTAGACCACCCTATTGGGGGTCGGCCCACTCAGCATTATGTTATGTGGTTAAGTTAGAGCCGACATGAGTTAGGTAAAAAGGCAAGTCAAGTCAAGTATAAATAGAGTGCGGGAGGCACTCTATTTGCTCACTCACTTCTCACACATGCTCTCAAGGAGGAGAGGCGCACTTATGGAGGAGGAGGATTGCTGCTAGGTTATGGATATCTCTCTTGGTTGGTTGTATCATTGCTCTATCTATCTCTGAGGAAGTTATTGGGGTTTTTCACCTTTATGGTTTTCCCCAAGTAAATCTTTGTGTCTCTTGTGTGCTTGCATTATTGTCTCCATGATTGATATGCTGTAGATATGCTGTACATGTTGTTCTCTCAGTTAAGATCCTAGATCAGATTGATGTAAATTCTGAAAATTTAACATGAACATGTGTACAAGGGAACTAGAATAGCTGGTTTATTAATATGTCTAGTTTTCCATCCCTAGTCAACTTCACCATATTAATGTACAATAACACAACAAGGGTTGAGAAACTACATACTGATATTTGCTAATATGCTAAGACTTGACCAAACTAACCAACAACCTATTCATCCTGAATTGATTAACAACCATAAACTCAATTAACTATAATCCTATCCATGAAAAAACCATGGTCAGCCCCCTAACTGGTTGTCATGTCCCCTTACATGGATTTTATCCATAGAACAAGACCCCACTTCACTTTTGGGCCAGTAACAGCCCAGCAAAATTCAAATGAATGCATGAGTGCAAATAATGAGATGAATAAGAATTAAACAAACAAAAATTAAGAGAATTCATGGAAATCAAATGACCATGTTTGGAATTAGGAAAATTCACACAAATAGCATGCAAAATACACATATTTCCTAAAAAAAATAGCATTCACTTACAGATCTCTATACAGAGATAAACACTTATCTCTTAACAGAAGATAGTCCAAGAAACTTCTTGTGTATGAGCAATTTTCCACCCAACCATGGGCATCTAGTACAGATGGCTCACATTCCCTTACGATATTACTCCATTCTAGTGCCCTTCAATGTATGCATAAAGAATCCAATCTGCTGAATGCTTTCTAGGATTAACATGGAATAATAAAACTTGGCTTTCAAGCATCCAATGAGAAGAAAATACAGAAAGTGAAGGCTTCCTAACTTGCCCAACCTGAATGCTAACCTACAGTGATCTATCTCTTCCTCAAGGTCTGCAAATTCCTCTTACACAGTGCTGATTTGGTCAATTTCCAGATTTGGTTAATGAGTAGTGATGGAGAATGCAGCATGAGTGGAAGGCATGAACATGACAAATGATGATAAGTCAATTCAAAAAATGTCTCCCGTGAGAAAGGACAAGAGAAACGAATTTCCATCACGAAGGATGGCTCACGTGTTTTCTCAGGAAGATTGTACCCAGCCCCATGCCTCCATAACTATGTGAGGTAGGAATTCCTCACAAACCACCACATGCATTCAATGATTGGCTTCTAAGTCAAAGATGGTAATTAAGGCACATGATGGAAAAGAGATGAGTTCATAGGCTGGTCCTTAGAAATAGAGGATCTCTCTCCCATAGGCCTCACCCGCTCATGCTCTCTGCAACCATTTTGGATCATTATATATTTAATATCATATTCCAACATTAATATTTACACAAATTTTAGTTCACTTTGGCAATCCTACCACACGATCTATAGTAGTATATTTACAAGATCTACATGCTTGGCCATTCACTAGGTGGGCCTTGGCCTCAAGCTCTACACTAGGAATCCTTACAAGCATATTTACAACATTTACACATGGGATCATGAACCCACATGGCTCGAAACCTGTCATGATAACCACGCATTTATAATTTATACATAATTTGATCAAATACATTCTAGGGGTCAAAGCCAAGGTATTACACTTGGCTCCATTAATTACAATCTTATCGACTCTTGATGTGCAATAATACAGATCTCAAATCCACATAAGCTATGACACAAGGTCACTATTGTTAGGACTATGATATTCTCCAAGTCTGAGATAGTATAAGGGTATTTGCAGAGGATCTTGTTGTTAATTCATTTTCAACATA
>BSBM01000560.1:16237500-16240721 GCA_027924585.1 Larix kaempferi
ATCCTAGATCCTATTTAGGAGGGACACTTCATCAAATTAAAACAAAGTCTCAAATTCTTATCTCATATTTCCACTTACTAAACTAAAATATTAAGAACTGAGTTAATTTGTACACAATCAATAAGCTAAAGACTTAGTAATTTTAATATTGACAGCTATCAAGTGGTACTGCTTTCTGCCAATAGAAACCCCGAATATATGCAATAGGAATATGTAGATCCAACTTGTCCTTATTTGATTTCTGGTGGTCGATTTTGGTTCTGCATTGTGTCCTGGAGAATGTGTGTGCCCAGATCTGTTAAAATCCCCAATTTTCATTGCTCTCTGCATCTGTATTTCTTTGTTGTTTACATTCTTCTTTCCAATATTTTTTTGTCTCAACAACTTTGCATTGAATTTCTTTAATTTATTAGAAATCAACATACCTTTTTGAATCTAACCATCAATTTGGATTTTTTATTACTGGCTCTGTTTGCTCTGTCCTGTAACAATTGATTATCCTATTTCAATCCTTTGACCAAATCCTTGTATTTTTTCACCTTTATCTTCAATTTTTTAATCTTTGAACCGTGACTAGCTTCTTCTATTTTAATTTCAGGTTCTGGCAAAGCAATGTATTCCTTAATTAGGGGTGCGATCAAATCCTCCTCTTGGATTTTCTTAGGTGGTGTAAAATATGGATCCAATTTCTTATCAATAACAAGATTTACACACAGCTTCTCTTCTATCTCTTCAAAATCCATGGAATTAATAGATTTGGTTTCTAGAGAGCATGGAACAGTATTAATGGCTTCTTCCAAACCTGCCAAAACCTATGCGACTTTTCTCTCCTTTTCTAAAAATGACTAATTCATCCTTTGAAAATTCTTGAATAGAGGTTGCTTCTTTTCCTCAACTTGTTGGAACTCGAATTGGTTTTTGCACTTTAACCCTTTTCCTTCCAGAATTCTTTACATTTTTACTGGGCAAAGATTCCAGTTTAATAACATAGTTATCCTTCAAAGAGGGATCGAACTGAGACTTGAATTTTAGTCGCAATTTTTTAGTAGGCTTGGTATGGGGTTTATAGAGAGGATACGAATTAGGTTCATATTGTTTTCTCATCTTCATCCTGGCCTTTACCCTTAATAATCTCTTGTTGAATTGGATCTTGATTAGGAGGTGTTTTCAATGCTATGACATTGGATTTAAAGGCGTGTGAGCTATGACATTGGAGTTAAATGCTACAAAGACAATGTATTGTAAGACTAAAAATATTAATTCCACAAGGATAATACATAACATTTACATAATTAATGTTCCCTACCATAACAAGAACATTAATGATCCATGATATCATGATATTAAAATCATTAATGTGGAATAAAATACGAAGATTAAAGGATGACACTAGGATTATTAATGTGTAACAAAATGTTAAAGCTAAGGATAAAGTACTAAGGATGGGGTTGGGACCATATAGCCAAAAGGACAAGTTAAGGCTAAGACAAGGACGGGGCATAGAATTGATGTGAAACATAATCCCAAACTAATAATATATGTCACTTGTTGAAGCCAAAGATGATCTAACAACAAATTTAGTGCATGCCATTGACATTATTAATGTGAAGAAAAACCTTAACATAAGGAAATGCTATTTGCTAAGCCAAAAATGTCACATAAGGCATATGTTAGGAAAGATAATGAAACCATTAATACCACAAAGGATAAGGCATGGAATTGAAACTATTGGTGTTCCCAACCATAAGGACAAGGAATTTGGATTATGTCCCCCATGACCTATAAGCCATGACATTGAATTATTTGGGCAATATATAAGTCAAAGTGAGGAAGGATGTTGCCAGTTGCTTGAGATCTGTTGGTGAAGTAGTGCCTTATAAACCATCTATAGCTCCCAATTGTTATGCATGTGGTATTATTCACATCGCATATGCAAAAACCATGTTACCACACATAATTTAGAAGAGACGTCAATAATATGCATTGAAATTTCAATATAGAGGTATGGCAATATAACAAAACACCATTTAATGTCACATAATGTTACACCCAAAATATACTCATCATAAGATTTGGTGTATACACCCCTAAAGATACTTGGACTAAGTAATCATCTTGGGAGGATTTGTACCCAATTGTACTAAGTTTTGAAGGGTCGTCGCAGGCTGCACGCTAGCAACATGCAATGTCGCACCTTGCCCCATTAGAGGGTGCGACGAAGTCAGTTAGATGGAAAAAATAGCTTCTTCGAGGTCCATATCGAAGCTTGCTAACTTGGGAACCTATCCCTGACCTCTTGGAAGAGTTGGCACTCGGTTCCTAAACCTTTGGAGAGATCCCTTAAGCCTCTCCTACCATCTCTCAATCTATCCTATCCATACCCTATCCATTTGGTCCTATATAAATGAAGCTCACTCCCATCCCAAAGGGAGAAAGGCTATGGTATCTACATGCTGGTGAAATCACTCTTAGAACATCTCCACTCACCTATTGGAGAACTCATACTTCCTTGGAAGGATATGGCAATTGGCTTCGTCGAAGAAGGGCTACAGCATTAAGTCTTAGTTGTGGTTCTATATCTCTATTATGTACTCATCTATTTGCAGTAATACAAATGCTTTCCACCAATATTGCTCATGTGTGTAATGATATTGAGTAGTTTACTTGCTTAACTGTTTACTTAGATCTCTTATTGTATAGATGTCTTTTACTGGTTTCTCTTGTTTCTTGTCTTGACAGGTCTTGTAGCTTGGATCTGACGACTGTGAGATGTGGAGCAACATTCAGGAGAAAGGATTGCATAGTGAAAGGTAAGACATCTAGTACTCGATCCTTAAGTAGATCTAGGAAATGCATTAGTAGTCTGTTCTATTTGTTCTAGACTCACTTTGAGCTAGGGAGATCCTGCTCGTGTCCGCTCAAGTGGATTGTTCGATAACAAATCTGATGACGATACTGGGGAGTATAGAATCTGGTCAGTAGTTGTCAATCTGAGAGTCATTTCAGTTGATTGCCTGACACAAGCCTTTTTATTTTTTGCCATTTACTTCTTAGAGTTGATTTCACTATCAGATCTTCGTATTGAAGACTCTGATCTGCTTCCTCTGAGTTTATACAACTCATTCCCAAACCATTACATGGTTCATCGCTGAGAGATCTGATTCATTTTTGAATTTAGACTTCGCTTGTCGCACCTGGGTAGTGGCAACAGAGCAACACTG